>JAHLSL010000024.1:5176641-5198547 GCA_025920805.1 Petroica traversi | reverse complement strand
CCCCCCCCCGCGCCGAGCCGAGCCGAGGTTTGACGGTCGGCCCAGCCCTCGTTCCTTTTCTCCTGGGTCTGTGAATCCCGAGGGTGCAGGCGGAGGGGCAGCACCTCCCGGCACAGCCTGGCCCACTCCTGTCCCAGGGAAAAGCCACCGGCTCGGGGCAGAGCCACCCTGGGGTGCAGTGTCCTCAGCACGGCGCTGCCTTGCTGGTGGCGTTTGGGGACAGGAGTGGGACACTGTGACGCTGCACTGTGGTACCACTCGGGGCTGGTCTCACTGCATCCCAACCTGCTCCTCCAGCCTGGCCTTTCCTGCTCCTCCATGCGAGGAGGAGGGGAGGGAGGAGGCCTGAAGCAGGAGGGATGTTCCCAGCATTCCCACATCCCACTTTGCCAAGTGTCCTGATGATTTGGTGTAACCTTTTTTGTTGTCCTCCCTGGCTGGTGGGACTGGTCTTGGTGAGGAGCTGGGGAGATGTGACTCCAGCAGCACACAGGCTGTGAGGGAGAGGGATCCCACGTGGCAACAGTTGGATGCAGGGAATCCCAAAGGCATCCTTCCATGCTTCCCAGCTACAAATCATTGACTGGATGGCAGGAGGACTGGGCAAATGGGCTGGAGAAATCTGGCTTGGAGGGAGAGTCTCCCACACAAAGAGGCACTAATAAAGCCCAGCTAGGGAGGAGCACTTTTATGAATAGTTTCAATCCATGGAAGCCCCCAGATCCGGAAATTTCTGGGAGCCCAGCTGGACTTGGCCGGGCAAGGTGCTGGCTAGTGCAGCCTCATTTGGCTCACTTGGGGTAGTTTTTTAACCTGAGTTCAGCATATCCAGGGATTCAGCCCCAAACAAGCATCAGATCCCTAGGATCTGATTCCCAGGTCATTTCCTAGGAAACTCCCAATTCTCCACCCACCCACCAGAACTGTTCCCAGCATGGACACTGCGAGGTGGTGCCTCCTGGCTGGGCACCAGGGGCTGGAATTTGTCCTGGGTGTGGGCAGGGAAGGAAGAGCGGGTGTTTTAGCACGAGGTCACGAGTTGGGTGTGAACCCACTCCCTGCTCCCAGAGGAGCTGGGATGGTCCCTCTGTTTCTAGGCTGGTTCTTGACCTACCGCAGAGCCCTGCGTGGGTCACTGCAGGAGACAGGGACAGAGCAAGAGGAATGTCCTGCTGCATCCCAAATTGATCCCAGATCCCTGTGAGGGTGCAAGAAATCCCAGAACTGATGGTCTGTAGGAGTTTTGTGGTCTGTTGAGGTGAAGCAAAACCAAGCAGAGCCCTGTGAGCAGAGCCCCATGAGCAAAGCTACTTCCTGCCCGGCTGGAAGAAGGAAGTACCGGGCATCTCGTGGGAAGCACAGGTTTCCTGACATTTCCAGCCCTTTTCCAGACCAAAGAGGCTCTGAGAAGCAGCTGAATGTTTGATTCCTGCTTTGACTTGAATCTCAGAGCTTTGGGGTGATGTTTACACACCACCAGTTGCCTGTTCCCAAAGTCCTGCAGAGAAGAGGCCTGTGATCCCACTGTCCCGTGGTTTTTGGGGTGGGAGAATAGTGGTGGTGCTCATGGAAGATGGAGAACGTTTCCCGAGCAGATTCCCCGGCTGTTGCCACCCAAAAAAGTAGGATGTCTCTCATTTGACAATTCCTCATGACATCCATATAATTTTAGCCTAGTTTACAACAGTCTGAGCAGTTGGGCATGGAGCAGTTCTGCAAACCGGGATCCAATTCCATGGTTTTCTGTGAACACTGGGTTGTGGAGCTGCTCTGATGGGGAGCAAAAGCTCCCAGGCAGGCCAGGGGAGGGAGCACAGCCCCTTCCCTGCCTCCAGACAGCCGGATCCCGAAGGAAATCAGATTTCTCCTGTACTGCCAAGAGTTAAGCTAATTCCAGGCGCCTCTCTCGGAGATAGGCTGTGTCCAATCTTGGAGCGACTCATCGGGAGAGAGAAGAATAGCCCAGTGTGGTGCGTCAGCAAGTGGCCCTGAGTCACTGGCCCTGTTCATTGTGTCATGTGTGACACTGAGCAGCGCTGGCGGCCACGGGGTGGCCCGGCCTCGGTCCCTGCACCACATCCGGATCCGGCACCATCCTGAGGGATGTGTGTCCTTCTCCCTGCCCCAAGGCCCTCGTGTCCCGCTGCTGATGGAGCGTCAGGCCAGGCCAGGGGTGGTGAGGGGTGATGTGAGATCCCCAGAAGTGTCCAAGGTTGTACAGGGCTTGGAGCAGCCTGGTCCAGTCGGAGGTGTTCCTACCCAGGGAATAGAAAGGACTTTAAGATCTCTTCAGTCCAAACCATTCCATGATTTCCTAAAAGCTGCAGAAGTGAGATCCAACAGCCCAAGTCATCTTCAGGGAATACTGGCAGGGATTTGCTGGGATAACCTGGGAGCTGTGAGAAACAGTTTCACCTTCCCTAACACCAGCTGGAGGCTTCCCTTGGGAAGCCAGGAGCGTGTGCTGCAGCCCAGTGAATTGGGAAGTGGCCCAGTTCAGAGCTGGGCTGGTTTGGGTGGCTCCTGGGGAGTTTGAGCCCCATCCACCGGGAGTGGGGAGGCCCCCAGGGCAGGAGATCCATGAATTCTCTGTGGCTCCCAGGGGAGTTCCCAGGAGGATGAGATGCCAGAGGGAGCACTCGGGATGTGGATCTGCTCTGGGAGCACGGGATGGGCTTTACCTGCTGCAAGTGGGAGGAAAGTTCTGAGTCTTCCCAGAGCGAGGCTTTGGAAGGAGAGCTTTTCTTTAGTGAGTCTGGGCTGCTGTCAATAAGTTCTGTGGTTTTAGGGCACCATATGCTGCATTCAACACTTTGCCAATCTCCTTAAACGGATCCAGACAAAGCTGTTCCCAGAGCAGGAGCAGCTGGAAGCGGTGTATGGAGCAGTCCATCATCAGGAGCCCGTCGGATAAAATTCCTGCCTTTGGTCTGACATTACAACCACCTAATCCTCCATCCCCAAGTGCTCTGGTTATGCTCTCCAAGAGAACAGCCCAGGAAGCAGACAGTGACATTGTCTCACTTAACATCATTAGTGTTATTTTTATTACAAAGTGGAATGTGCCTGGAAAAGGAGGGAATGTGCCTGGATAAGGAGGGAAAGGGCTTCCTTGCCCTGTGTGTCCAGGGGTGCTTCACCCCAAGCCCTGTGTCCACCAGAGCAGGGACCTTTTGTAATCCCAAATGCTTTCCACATTCCCAAAGCCATCTTGGGAAACACAAGCTCTAAATGATTTATCCTACCAGCAACTTAAATCCAAGGGGCTTTGTCCTTTTCATCCAATAATCTTAACTCTTCTCCCTAAAGAAGGTGCCCCATGTTGGGATTAATAGATAAAATCCAACTTTTCCTTCAGTGGACAAACTTCTCTTAGAGAAAATTCACAGAGGGAAGCAGTGATTCCTCCCTGGTGTGGGGATTTCTCATCCCAGAGGAGGTGAGGAATGTTGCTGTCTCCACAACTCCAGGTGTGGGCAGAGAGAAGGAGCAAAGAGAGCAGGGACCAGCGTTATTCCCGGGTTTTGCACTTTCATGTAGCTGCCAGTTGTACAAATTAATTAAAAATAACTGAAGAAAAATCCCAAAGAAAGGCCCCGCTTCCTCTGGGGAACATTAATCATTAGTTGAGTCTTTTTCTTATGAAAATACAGATCCATGGTAGCCCCAGGCAGAAGATTCCCAGGGAGAGCCCTCACCATTCGTGCTCGGAGTTAGGGAAATCGCTTTGAAAGCATCTGACAACTAAAGCAGAACATGTTGAGTAACTTGGCAACACTGGGAAAACATCTGGAACTGGTTTTTCTTCAACACATTTTGCTTTGCTTCAAGAGGAGATGTCAGGGCAGTTCATTCACTGCCACTCAGGGCCGCGGGTGGGGCTGGGAGATGCTCGGCTGCCTCCTAGAGGAAGGGAATAAAGGGAAATTCCGGATATCTGCTGCTCCTGGGCAGGATCCTGCAGGGCCAGACCATGGAGTGTCCCCATGCTGAGCTCTGCAGGTGCCTCCTGGTCTCTGGTGGCACTGAGCGTGGAGGTTTGGGACAGGTTGTTGAGGTTACCTGGAAATGCTGTGCCTGCCCCTGGATCCCTGGGAGTGTCCAAGGCCAGGTTGGATGGGGATTGGAGCAGCCTGGGACAGTGGAAAGTGTCCCTGCCCATGACAGGGGGTGGAACTTGAAGGGCCCTTCCAACCCAAACCACTCTGAGATTTCATGATTTCCACAAAGCCAAAGGGAGTGAGATCCCATAGCCCAGGTTACCCTCAGGTTGTGATTCATCCTAATCCCATTCCTGCTGCTGCCTGGGAAAGGAATGCCTGTAGGGATTGGTGGAGACAAAGTCAGGACAGAAACATTCCTGGATTCTGACAAAAAGCAGTGGGGCAGTGTACTTGTTTGAAAGAAAGCCAGTAGAAATTCCAAGTCAGAACTGTAATTTAATAGGAAAATTTAAATAAAAGCAGTAGTACAGAAATACTGAGTCAGAGTATGACCTGACACCCTGTTGGTAGCACTCAGATTAAATGGTGGTTCCAGTCCCGTTGGAGTGATGGATGTGGTTCTGTTGAAGCAGTGAACCTGTAGAAAGATCTGCTCCTCCTCTGGAGGTCCAGCGGTGGTTGTGGAGCTCTTATCCTTTGGGAATCCAGTGGTGGTGCTCCCTGTGTTCTGAGCTTCAGGTTATACCCACGTAGGAATGTTCGGTTCCTCCCCTCAGGCTGGGGCGTCTCACAGTGGGAAGATGTAATTCTGTGAGTCATTCCATGGGACCTTTCCTCAACACATGCCATTTGCTCCTCTTCTTCTTCTTCTGGGCTTCTCCCACAGTGGTGCTGGATGTTGTGGTGGTTGTGGAAGCAGCGCTTGTTGTTGTACCCTTTCTGGTGCCAGTCACAAATCCAATCTTTGTACATTCTTTCTTGGCCTTCTCCAATTTGTCCATCTCAATCTTCTGGGCTTTAGCTAGTGCCTCATAATAAGAATCCTCTGACCAGCAATGAGGGTCAAACACGTCCTTTGGGTAATTTGTACCAATTTCATCAATGGAACAAAACTGGATCAGCTTTTCGTAGATGCTGGGGTTGCGAAATTCCTTTTTTCTCTGGATGATGTAGTTCATATCTATGCCCTCTTTAATTTTCATGTTAAACAGCTTCTCAATTTTATCCTGCAATTGAGTAGAACATCTGCCAGGAGGCTCAGGAGGGATTTTGATCTCATCTAGAGAAGCAACCAGCTCCTGAGGATCTCTTTCCTCCACTTCTGCAAATTCCTTTAGGTCACCAGCCTCAGGGTTTTCGATCTCTGAATCCTCATCTTCTGCCTGCCTGCTGTTCTCATCATCC
The DNA here is from genome assembly GCA_025920805.1 of Petroica traversi. NCBI lineage: Eukaryota > Metazoa > Chordata > Aves > Passeriformes > Petroicidae > Petroica > Petroica traversi. The sequence continues at coordinate 5,193,199 of JAHLSL010000024.1, read as the reverse complement.
TCCTCTTCGTGTCCTTCCTCATCCCCATCCAGGCAGGTAAAGTCATCTTCTCCATACCCAGCTGAGACCAGGCCTCCTTTCTGCCCCGAGGGCTCTCCCCCATCACTTCCCACCGTGCCGGCCTCGCTGTCCAGCTCCGGGTCCGAATCCTCGCTGTAAATTCCCAGCAAGGAGAGAAAGCTGCCCTTCACCACTGCCATCCTCCACCTCAGCCACGCTACCAGGACTGCCCCACGTTGGGCACCAAAAATGGTCTCGTCTGAAAGCAAACCAGAGGGAGATCCCAAGTCAGAATGACAATTTAACAGGAAAATTAAAATAAAGGCAGTAGTACAGGAACACTGACAGAATCAGAATATGGCCTGACACCCTGTTGGTAGCACTCAGATTAAATGGTGGCTGCAGTCCCAGTGGAGTGATGGATGTGGTTCTGTTGAAGCACTGATCCTGTAGAAAGATCTGCTCCTTCTCTGGAGGTCCAGCGGTGGTTGTGGAGCTCTTGTCCTCTGGAAATCCAGTGGTGGTGCTCCCATCCAAGCCTCAGATTTTATCCAGGTAGGAATGTTCGGTTCCTCCCCCCTGGGCGGGGCAGCTCACAATGGGATGATGTCATTCTGTGAGTCATTCTGTGATATCCTGATGGCCCATTAGCAGAGATGGCCCCTCAGGGTGGCTGCTGCTTCCCCGAGGGAGTTATCAGTGCTGGGTCATGGAGCAGATAAGGACACTGCCCCACCTCTCTTTTGGTTACTTCTTACATTGTAACCCAGGACAGGCAGGGAATGCTGTGAGCAGCTCTTTGTGCTTCCTGGGGCTCCCATCCCTGCGGTTAAACCTCTCTTAAGTCAGGCTGGAAAAATTGGGAAGGGCCATGTCTGGTGTCTAGGTTGGATGTTAAGGATCTCCCTCAGACCAAAAGTCAGCTCATGGCCATCCCAGCTGGAGGTACCACCATCACACAACCCCAAAATCATCCCTTCTCCCTCAGGAGCCTGCTCAGAGCTCCTGGATCACAGCAAACCTGGAGCTGCACAGATCCCACCATGAGTCCATTTTATTCCAGGAATGGAAGAATTTTAGCAGCTGGTTTTGGGTGTTCTTGGTCCAGGTGGCTTTTTGGGGGACCTCCCAGCCCTGCATGTCTGTGTGAGGAAGAAGCAAGGGAGCAGAGGTTGTGGTGAAGGATGGACCATTTTTAATTGAGGATTGTAAAAAAAATAAGGAATAATTAATTTTAAAAGTTGTTGGGGTTTTGTCAAAGCTCTCAGCCCTTCTCAAAGGCCTGGGCAGCAGATGGGTGAGTTCCTGAGCCAAGTCCCTCCACCCTGTCCTGCTCCACATTTCCAGGACTTGTGTTCCAGGCAAGGCCAGGAGTGGTTTGCAGCCTCTTTAGCACTCCAGGGTGATCCTTTTTCAGCCCTGAAAGTCGACAACTCCGCTCGCTGTAAATTGAAACTCAACAAAAAAAACCCCAAGAATTAGGTTTGGCTTATGAAATTTGGGGTTGGTTTTACCATTTTTAAATGTATTTGGGAACTGGACATGCCTGGGTTGCAAAACAAAAAAGACAAAAAGAGCCAGACAGTGATTTCTTTTAATTTTGAAACTTGTCAAAACAAGCCAGATTGATCATTATGACCAATTTTTTTTCTTTTTTTTCTTTTTTTTCTTTTTTTTTTGCAAATTGAGAAATGCATCCAGAACAGCCCTTTCCCACAAAACCTTTCATTTTCCAAAAAGAAAACTAAGCAAAAAAAAAAAAATCAATCACACTTTTTCTGCTCGCACAGTTGGAACGGGCAGCAGCGGATTGGGAGAGAATAGCAATTTGTAAGGAATTCCAACCAGCTCTCCTTAAAATAGCATCCAGCCAGTTTCTCCAGGGCAGGAGGCTGGGTGGCTCCATGGTTGGGAACAGGCTGGAGCGAATCCTGGCTGAGCAGGCCGGGATAACACCTTGGGAATGCAGGGACACCTTCCCCGTGGGAATCAGAAATGCTGCTGCTGCTGCTGCCTGGGAGGAATTCCTGGGGATCCCCAGCCATCCCTCTGATGGAGGTTTGGTTTGGTTTTCTCTTCTGACCCAAACTGAATCCAGCTCCTCCGAGCCTCCTGTTCGGACACAGCCTCAGGATGCCTTCAAAAGGGAGACGCTCCTGTGTGAGCACGGGGGTGGAAACTGGGAGCAAATTCCATGTGCTGGTCCTTGAGGGAGCACAGGAGGGATGTGGGAAGGGAGAGCAGGAGGAGAGCCCAGCCCCTCGTGCCCTTCTCCCTCCGAGCGTGTCCAAGCCGGGGCTCCCTGCCTTGGGCTGGGGGACCTGTGGGGACCCGAGCCCTGCGGTGCCCAGGCTGCTGCTGCCCAAACCCTTCTCAAGTGCTTGTGCCATGGGGGTGGTGACAGAGCTCGGCCCGACCCAACGAGGTCCTTTTCCAGTGCGTGGTGGTGAAACACAAACCAACATTGCTGAAGTCAAAGTATCCTTTCTAATCCCCCGGCCCGGGTTCTCTTTCTTTCCAGCTTTTCCTCCTCCGCCTCCCGGACCCTCCCTCTGTTCCCACCCCCCTTCTGTTTCTCTTTCTCCCTTCTGTCATAAGAAAGTGACTGTGTCCTCGAGGGGACAGTTTTCTTATGCCATTTTATACACTGTGCTTCATGTTTAGAACTTTTTTGCACTAGTTCCTATTACATTTATTTTCCAAACTGGTTTGACAAAAAACAAACAAAAAAAAACCCAACAAAAACACAATCCCATGCTATAATTCAGTTGTATTAAAATATTATCCTACTACTCTCTGTGTTCAATAGTCTCTGTACCTGTAATGCTTTCAGTTCTGTTGTATTTTGGGGCCGAGGTTTTCTCTGCTCCTTGTTTAACCCAGTAAAGAAATAAAATGTTAAGAATTGATGATAACTCCTCCTCCCTGTCTCTGCTGTGTCATTGGGGCCACCAGGGTCCCACAGGGACGGGCTCCCCCCCAGAACCTACCCCAAACCCCGGCTGCTGTCCCATGGGGGTTGTTTTCCTGCCAAATCCAATCCCAACTGGAGGCCAGAGAGGCGGGATGGAGGGACAATAACCCTGCCTTAACTGAATTTGATTTCGTAACCTTTCTTTATATTCTTTTGTTTCTTGCCTTCACATTTCTTGCCACGGGGCTCACCTCAGAACAATAGGGGCGAAGGCTGTCACCAAGAGATTCATCAGACAATAATGACTCAACCAGGGTATCCAAATTTTGCCCAGCTGAAGTCCACACCCACACATAATCTGGAATTAATTCCTCTGGACAACAGAGCTCGGCATGGAACAGAGCGAGGACACGGCGCTCCAAATTGAGCGCTGCGTGCCGGGCTGGGAAAGGCCACGGGATAAAGCTCTGCAGTTACACTGCGGCCATCCCATCCCGAGCTGGAAACCCTCTGTTTGGAAAGAAAACCAGGAAAAGGGGGAGAAATTGGATGGGGATGGAAATAAATGTTTATAAAAAAGCAGATTGGCGCAGGAGGGAGATGGGCGAGGCACCAGCTGTGCACAGGGTGCAGGAGGGGGAATTTGGGGGGCTGGTGGGTCACACTGAGAGGGGCTGGGGGTGCATGGTGAGGGGGCTGCACCTCCCCAGTGTGGGCAGCAGAAATGGGGGATTCTGTCCCTCTGCCCTGCTCAGGTCAGATCCCGCCTGCAGAGCTGCCTCAAACTCTGGAACCCCAAAATCAGGAGGTGGAGCTGCTGGAGAGAGTCCAGAGGAGGCCATGGAGATGTTCCAAGGGCTGGAGCCCTCTGGGGCCAGGCTGGGAGAGCTGGGGGTGCTCACCTGGAGAAGAGAAGGCTCCAGGGAGAGCTCAGAGCCTCTTGCAGGGCCTGAAGGGGCTCCAGGAGAGCTGGAGAGGGACTGGGGATGAGTGATGGAGGGACAGGACACAGGGAATGGCTTTTCCCAGTGCCAGAGGGCAGGTTAGATGGGATGTTGGGATGGAATTCCTGGCTGTGAGAGTGGTGAGGCCTTTGCAGTGGATGGAAGAGGTGTTTGGCTCCTACTGGAGCCTCTCCCCAGGAAGCCTCAGGTGCCCCAGGTTGTCCTGCTGCAGGCAACCACAGCAGCTCAGGTGATTCCCAATTCCAGACTGATTCCTCCTGGGTGTGCCCTAAACTGCCCCAATTTGAGAGCTCTGGGCCCCAGCTGGGCTTTGGGAACCACATAAAAGGGTCCTGCAAGGGCCAGAGTTGATGATGTGTGTTGGGATCCATCATCAGCCTTTCCAGGAGAGTGTTTGGGATCTTTCGCTTTGGAAATGCTGCTGGCAGGACACCTCCTGGCAATCCTGGTGCCACCTCTCATTCCCACCAACCTCCTGAGGAGCAGCAATGCCACTCCTGGGCTCTCAGGGAAGGGTTTTGGTGGCCACGTGGTGCCCAAACTGCTGCAGAGGCTGCAAATCCACCCAGGAACGTGCTGATTGCCAAGGATTTGATTAGCAGGGATTTGAGTTAAGTGGATGTGGATTTTCATGGCTATAGGGCTGTGCACGTCAAAGCTGGGAGGCAGCGTGGGGCCAGGGAGAAGTTTCTCAGCTGTAAATTTGCCTCATGACTCCATAAAAACTGCAATGGGCAGCACGGAAAGATTTCTGCTGTAAAGAGCCTGGAAAATGGTGCACCCCCGAGAAAAACAACACAAAGGGCTGCAGACCCAAATCAAAGCCCAGGCCTGGGAATGTTTTGAGGTGCGAGATGGGACTCTCCAGATGCTGAAATCCTAGGTGGGGTCTGGAATTCAAACCTCAGCCCTTCTGGATGTGGATTAGGAATTCCTTTTATATGTCTTTATTTAGAGTTTAAGAGATGGTACAGCAGCTCCTGCTTTCTGGGTTATCAAAAAGCAAAAGGATAATTTTCAAACGTGGATCTCTGAACAATTTCAGACCTCCTGCAGCTTCTCCATCCTCCCGGAGCAGAGAACTTGAGGTGGAAATCCAGAAACAGGGATCTAAAACTGTGCTTGAGATCCTTGTTTTTCCCTTCAACGCTTGACCACGGGAGACTAAGAATCCTGAACTGAGGATTCCTCCTCCCAGGAATGTGGTTTCAGGGTGATTCCCACCTACCAAGAAACTCCAGGATGATTTTAGGCCTCTCCAAGCCTGGACATTCGGGATGCACTCCAGCTGGAGGTCTTGATGTTGGTGAGTTCTGCATTTATTTTTCTGGGATCAATCAGGTTTTTTGGGTGTGTTTATGGCTTTTGTGACTTGACAATGTGATGCCACCTCAGCCAACTGATGAAAATCCTGGAGTGAGGAGTTGACGTTATTAATGATCATCATTTTCCACATTTTTTGCCTGAAGGACTCCTTTGTTCTCTTCTTTTTGTCTCAAAATCTGTGTTAAGTAAGAGCTAACAATTAATTTTTCATTCCAGCCCCCTTTGCCCCAGCAGAGCCTGGAGGGGCTGTGGAAGGTGGGTTTGTGTGGATTTCCATGGATGCTGTGAGCCAGATGGGTTTTGCTGAGTGACTTCTTTCTCCCTTGTTCTGCTTTTCCAGGTTTCTCCTTTGGGTTGCGCCTGTTGGATCTGTTTTGGTACCTGAGGAAGAGAAAGGTTTCACTGATGTGTTTTTTCAACAGGAAAACGTCAGTGGCTTTATTAATTCTGCTGCTAATTGCAGTGAAGTGAAACCCTTGGTGGGAAAGAGCTGGGGAGAGTTTGGTTTGTGCTTCCACCTCCCTCTGCTTTCCTGCTTCCCCTTCACACTTGAACTGTCATCTTTTCCAGGCAGTTCTTACCAAGAGCTCACACTCAGCTCCAATCTTGGCACTCTGTGACCAGGAGCAGGACCCAGGGAATGGCTGGAGCTGGGTCAGGAGAGGTTCAGGTTGGATTTTAGGAAAAGGTTCTTCCCCCAGAGGGTGTTCAGGGCACTGAAAGGGCTCCCCAGGGAATGGGCATGGCCCCAAGGCTGCCAGAGCTCCAGGAAAGTTTGAGTAACACTCCCAGGCACAGGGTGGGATTTTGGGGTGTCTGTGCAGGGCCAAGCCTTGGCCTGGATGATCCTGGTGGGTCCCTTCCAGCTCAGGAAATTTGGAATTCTTTAACTCCTCTTCCTCCAGTCTCAGCATTGTCCCACCACCTTCTTCTCTCCCTAACTTGTTGCTTGATCTTTTCTCTGAAACTCATTGAGTTTGGGGGGTTTTTAATAGAATTATTTGGGTTGGGATCTTTAGGTCACTTCTACCCCACTCTTGTTCCTTGCAGAATGGGTTCTGTCTCCCCCAAATCCCTTCTCCCACAACTCAGAGCCCAGCCCAGGTGAAAGATCGCCCCTAGGGAAACCCAGCACAGGCTTGGAGCAAAACCTCACTGCCAGTGATGCCTTAAATTTCCTTGGACAGTCTCTGGTGTGCTGCTTCCACTTGCTTGGTACAAGCTTTGTGATCACTTTATCTCGGCCTCCTTCAGGACTTCCAAGTAATTTGGCTTTTCTCTTCTTTTGGCTGCTCTCCACATGTGCAAGGTTGAGGTCTAATTCCACCGACTGGCACCTGCTTTCAGGAAGAATTTCAGCTGCTGCCAACTCACCTGCATTTGCTGGGTTAGTGGGTTTCTGAACAGAGTGACTGCAGTGCACTGACTCTGAAAGCGCTGAAAGGGGAAGGTTTGTACCTGTTTCTCAATCTGACTGCAAAATGAGCATGAGGAACAGGCAGGGCAAAGGGCCTTTCATTTCTCAAAGCTGACACTGGCTCAACATTCTTTGTTTTCATTCTTCTTCGATGTCGCTTTTCTTGTCACTGGATGTCTTAGGTTAAAATGTAAAATGTACCCAAAAGTGGGTGCTCTGTCACCATCCTCATAAGCTGTTAAAACCAGGAGGGGCACTCACTGTTCCTCACCCCCTCCATGGCTCATCCCTGATAACTCCAGGGGATGTCCCCTGTTAATGGGCCAGCTGTTAAATCCAGGTGGGACAGAGTTCTTTATCTCTTCCATGACCCATCCTCCCTCCAGGGGGATTTCTTCTGTAAATGGGCCATCGAGTCCCACTGCAGGACTGATAAAATTCCATCATCCCATTGTGAGATGCTCCGCCCAGGGGGAGGAGCCAAGCATTCCTAGCTGGATATGATCTGAGGTTTGGAACAGCACCGGCAGCCTTTTCCTCTGGATTCCCAGAGGAAGATCGGACCCTTCTACACCACCACTGGACCTTCAGAGGAAAACCACACCTTTCTACAGGATCACTGCTCCTACAGAACCACATCTGTCACTCCCAGAGACCTGCGGCCACAAATTAATCAGACAGGTGTCAGGTTGTATTCTGACTTTGTCAGTGTTTTTTTGAACTACTGGATTTATTTTAATTTCCTTAATAAGTTGTAGTTCTGACTTGGAGTCTCTCACTGGTTTCCTTTCAGATTAATGCAGAGGAGGTGACAGTGTGAATTTTGTATCCTCCAGTTGGGCAGCAGGTCCCCAGTGCTCAAGGCCTGTCAACATCGTGCTGCTGGAGTTCTGTTAGACATGGAAACTCTAAATGAACCCATTTGCCACAAACCTTCTTGGATAGAAGCAAGAGGTATGTTCCTGACTTGTGGTCGTATTTCCACTCTGTAATTAATTGCTATATATTTTTCCTTTCCTGATCTTCTGTAGACAGCTGATGCCTTTCCCTTGTCTTAGGAAATGAAAGCCAGACATGGTTAAAGGGTCGTTACCTCAGTATTTGAATCAGGATCCTGTTTGATGCATCCACTTCACCCAGGTGCCAGCGTGGCAAATGCACCCCCGTCAGTCACACACACCAGTTCTAGACTTTACACAGCACAGATCCAACAAGGGAGCCCAATGCTGGGGCTGGGCTGGGCTCAGCTCGAGTTTCCAGAATCTGTCCTGCTCAGAGACCTTGGCTCCTTAATATGAGGGAATGTTTGGTGTTCCAGGGCTCTGTAGTTCTGGGCTGTGCAGTCTCCTGGCCAACAGGGCACTGAAATCAGGCTAAGTCAACAGACTTAAAGAATCACAAGTATGCACACTAATATTTGTGGATATGTAGAACTGTGCAAAAAGTAGGTAAAAGAAAAAGCAAAAGTCATTTTGGCATCAAAGCAAGAGATGTGCGGCTGACTTGTGGTTTTATTTCCACTCTGCTGTTAATCACTGTATTGTCTCCCTGCTCTGCTCATGAAGCACAGAAAGCTCTGTCACACAGTTGTCATCAAGGTGTTCCAGTGGGCATTTACTTTACCACTGAACAGCATCAGAAAGACCTTGCATGAGCCAAGGGTGAGTTAACAGGTGTTGGACAGCAATCTGCTTCTTTGGGTCAAACTGCAGCTTTTGGTCAAGGAGAAGTGCACAGCAAAGAGAGAGTTGGTTTGGAATACTGTGTTTTCCTTTCCTGATCTTCCTGCAGAGAGTCATGACCTTATCATCCTCAAAGGGAGGAAGGCACACAGCAGAGTACACAGCAGCAGTCCCTACTCCAAATATCTGCCCCTGAGCCAGTGGAGGCCTTGTCCTGAATCACCTCTGGTGCTGCACGGGCTGGGCTTCCAAAAGGTGTTCAGATGGTTATCAAGGCCTTCCATTGGCTTTGCACAAAGTCTGTCAGCTTCAGGTTACGTTCAGATTTTCTGGTTTGAGGTTCCTGTGGGCATTCTCCCTGCCTGTGCTCATAAGCAGTTGCTGGAACAATCTGCCAAAAAATTATGCGAGCGTCCTCCTGGGAAAGGCAGTCCTTGGAAAGGACGGAGCCAAACTGCTCTCCTCCAGGACAGTGCCTCTATTTCCCCTGGCACAGCCTGAGCTGTGTCCTCTCGTTCTGTCAGTCACTGCCTGGAGAAAGAGACCAAGCCCCACCTGGCTACAGCCACCCTTCAGGGAGCTGTGCAGAGTGACAAGGTCACCTCTGAGCCTCCTTTTCTCCAGGCTCAGCACCCCCAGCTCCCGCAGCCGTTCCTCACAGGGCTTGTGCTCCAAGCTCCAACCAGCCTTGTTGCCTCCTCTGGACATGTTCAAAAGGCAAGTAATCCTGAAAGCAAGCTTGACCTGATTTTTAGTGCAACTTTTTCACCAGTGAGATGATGTCCTGAGAGTTTTAACTTTGCAAAACCACCTGTGCCGACTGTCTGTGAAATTCACAGTATTTGAGAATTTCCTCACAGTCATCTCTGACCATTCCAAGTCCTGCTGGCTGCCCTTACTGCAGTCAGTCATGGGAAAAGGACCCTGGATTCACTGCTCCAGAGAAAAGAAAGCTTCTGCTCCTGAATCAACTGAGAAAACAGACTGATGCAGGTGAGAATGTGATTGAAATAATTCTTCTTCAGTGACCAAAGAACAGTCTACAATATAGTCACAATTCTCCTGTATCTACTACTAAATATTTACTGTTATTAAATGTGTATTATTAATATATAGCTATAGCTATTTAGAGTAGAGATTCGACAAGATAAGGGCCTTGTCAAGCCTCTTAAAGGGGGATGATGCCTTAAGTTTTAGTTTTTATTTTTTCCAGATCAGCACTGCTTTAATGTATAACTCTAAAACTCAGTAACTTGTTGAGCTACTATTCTGTCGTTCTATTCAGACAAAACAATTTTTCTCTAAGCCGGAGTTTCAAGGACAAAAATGTCCAAAAGCCCAAAAATGTAAACAACTTGGACTGCAGTGAGAGAAGAAGGGGGACAACTGGGCATGGGACACCATTACCTGAAGCTGTAATTGAACAATTGGTTCCTGATAAGCAGAAGGACTGAAGGTATAGCTGTCAAAAAACCACGTTCTGGTTATCCATTTTGGGTGTATTCTCTGTGAGACTCCTGCATTGCCCAAGGTGTACCTTGTAAAGGCCTTTTCAATAAAATATTATTTTATTCTTTTAATTCTGTTTCAGGTCAGCCTTCTGTAAGGCACCAGCAGGACATCCCCTGACTTGTTTGTACTCGTAAACTTGTCAACATTTGGCTCTTTTTTGTCTCTCTTGGGGGAAATTACTGCTGTTGCTCACCCCGTGTCAGCTCCCGAGCCGCGTTGGGAGCGGAGCTGAAACCCCCACTGTGGGCGAGGCTCCGGTGGGAGCTGTCACTACCTCGGGGTCAGGAAGCCAACGGGAACCTCTGTTCCACAAACTGTGAGTTTTTCATAAAAGCCTCTCTAATTTGTACCAAAGAGACTCCAGCACACCCTTGGGACTGGTAAAAATAATAATAGTTTGAGTGGTGGAAGACTGTGAATTTGAAACAGAAGGTTGTGAGATCCACGAGAATTACCCGAAACGTCAAGAAACGTCAACGTTGGATGTCAATAAATGTAATTTAGATATACAGTGAGATAGCAGAGGTTCCCACAAAAAACTGTCAGCTCTTACCTCTTCAGATCTCAGTGAGATAAAGCAGATGTTTCCATCCCATTGATCCAGGGGAATCAGCCCTTCCATCCAAGAGTGCGTTGCCTCCAATCGCACGGGAATGATCCCTCACCAAAATTACAGGGTTTGCTATTTTTCAATCATTTTTTTATTCATTCTGGGATGAAATGCACATGTTCCCGTCAGCAGGTTCAGCTCAGGAATGCTGCATTCCCAAAGCCAGGAGTCTTCTCATGGAGGAGAGGTGAAGGGAAATGGCACTCGGGGCTGGAGCTGTTCTTTCTGGAAAGGTCCCTCTGTAACACCCAATTTAATCTTTACAATTCCATCCCCAACAAATGGCTCCTGCCCCTTCCCAAATCCCCTCAGCCTGGCTCACATGGAGTGCTTTATCCTGCCTTGATTTCACATGGGCTCCGCAGAGGAAATTGCTGCTTTAGGGCTGTGTTCTGGAGGATATTCTGTCTGAGCCTTGTGATCTTTCTCCTCGCTTAAATCCACAAGTGCTGGCACGCTGGGAAGAACAAACACGTGGGGTTTTCCTCCCCTGGTTATTGCTGTCATCTCACATTAACCATCCCAAGGCTGGAAATCGCTGAAATCCCGGGTCACCTGGAAACTAAGCCCCGGATGTGGGGTCCTGTAGCTGGATCAGGGCCGTGCAGTTTCCAATCACTGCAAGCAGAAAAAGTCACTTCCATATGTTCTCCTTATGACTGTTGCTGCTTTGATATTAATTCCTTGGATTTACCCTTTTTTAAAGCCAGAGATTCAGTTCTTTAGGCTGGATTTGCCCTGCCTTACCCAAAATGCTTAAAAGTTTGAGTTGAGGCCAGAACTGAGCTTTGGAAAAGGGCCTGGAGTGACAGGAAAAGGGGGAATGGCTTCAACCTGACAGAGGGCAGGGTTAGATGTGATTTCAGGAAGAAATTCTTCCTTGGCACAGCTTGCCCAGAGAAGCTGTGCTGCCCCTGGACCCCTGGAAGTGTCCAAGGCCAGGATGGATGGGGCTTGGAGCACTCTGGGATAGTGGAAGGTGTCCCTGCCTGTGGTAGGGGATGGAGTGGGATGAGCTTTAAGGTCCTTTCTTACCCAAACCAACCCGGAATTCTATACTGGGACTGGAACTGTGACCCTGCTCCATCTGCAAAGGATTTTGGTCACTTTATATTTGTCTCTCTTAATGCAGAAATTGCATCTTTAGGCTCAAATCCTTATCCGTGGAATTTGCACCTCCAAAGAGAGAGAAGCAAAAGCCAGAGGCTGGAATGGGCCACAAACCTGGGGCAGGGGTTTTTCAGGAGCTCTCCTGTCAGAATTCCCCCTGGCTGGAGAAGGCACAAGTGGTGACACCGGGGTTCCTGTGCCCACAGTGTGGTGCTAATCCCGTGTACCTCCAGCAGTGGGAAGCCACTCCCTGTGTCCTGTCCCTCCATCCCTTGTCCCAAGTCCCCTTCCAGCTCTCCTGGAGCCCTTTAGGAGCTGGAGGGGGGCTCTCAGGGTGTGGCAGAGCTGCTGCAAACTCTCGTGCTGTGAGAGCAGCCATGGTTTAGTGGGGAGGGGTCTGTTTGGGGGATCCCACCTGGACAGGGAGTGACTCCGTGGGGTGGCACCTCTTCCCCAAGGAGTCCCAAATCCCGAGCTGTGCTCCTGGAAAGGCACAGAATCATAAAGTTGGAAAAGACCTCAGAGATCATTGAGTCCAATCCAACAGGACCACGGCAGCAGGAATGCTGGAGCCTGGAGAAACCCCTGCCAAGGGGCAGGGAGAGGAGCCCCCTCCCTGCTCAGGCTCGGCATTACGGTGCAGCTCCCTCCTCTCCCTGCCCCTCCTTTTTCCCTGCCTCTTTGGTGAGCGACGCGAGGGGCAGAGCGGGCTCTGGGCTCTCTGGCAGAGCATCTTTCATGTATCACGTCTGCTCCTCCAGGCACAGATCGTATCCTCTTTCCCTGGCACCAGCACAGCCCCAAAGTGGCACCCCCAGGACAATGCCTTGGCCGGCTCCGGCGCTGACCCGGGATGTGGGAGCCGAGGGGTCGGGATGAGGGGGCCAGGAGGCACTGGGGAGGGTGAATAACGTGGTGTGGAATATCATTGTTCCAGCCAGGATGAGTAAGAGCACAGCTGAGCCTGGTCACCGACAGCACTTCCCCGATGCCGGGGGAGGCAGGGGCTCGGAGACGGCTGCACAGTTGAAAAATCAAGACAATGAGTCTATAAAAGTTTAAGGACTGAATAGATCCCGGACATTTGGTTCTCATTATCACCAAATAACATATAAATAAACATACAACAGAACCGAGAGCAGCATCTTCCTCGCCCCCTCTGCAAGGAGCTGTGTTTAGGCTGAACTCTGTCTCCTTGGCCAAACCTCCTCCCGCGTGCTCCGGGATGGAACCGTGGGGCTGCCAGGCCTCATCTTCCTTCAAAACACAGCAAAGGCTGGCCCGTGCAGGAAAATGAGGTGTCAGTGCGCTGCTGGTCCTTAAAAGTCAGCAGTGCAGGGGGAGATGTGAAAATAAGCCCAGCAAGAGTCAATACAGCTTTTTTGTTCTTGTTGTAAAAAGCCCATCCCACCCCCTGCCATGGGAGGGAACACCTTCCACTATTCCAGATTCCTCCAAGCCTTTTCCAGCCTGGCCTTGGACACTTCCAGGGATCCAGGGGCAGCCACTGCTTCTCTGAGCAACTAAATATTAATTGTGAGAATTCACAGAGTAAGGTAAGTGGCAGATTAATGAGAAGAGACAGCGACGGCCTGAGAGGGAAAATCTTGGAAGAGTCCCTGGCAGAGCTGGGAAAAAAGCTGTGGATGTGATTCCTTAGTACATCTTGCTCTTATGAGATGAACATATTGCTCAATCCCTGCCCCTATGGAAGCAGTTGGACACAAATGATTACCTTTCCTGCCCGGACAGAGCTCACAGTTACTGAAAAAAACAGCCTTAAGCACAGCAGATTGTATGGAACATCTTGGATCTCGCTGAGGAAGAGGAATTGAGATTGCAGTGCTGGATGGAGGCTCTATAAAATCAGGATTCTCCTTCCTAAGGGCTTGTAAACGCCCGTGGATGTGCTGTTGGAGTGCCAGGATTTCAGGTTTTAGGAGACTTTATTGCACTCATGTTGTTGAGAACATCACTGAGAGAGCAAGGGATGGCTTTCCTCAAAAGAAAGTCAGGAATTCCAAAGCTTTTAGGTCACACATGTTAAACTCCTCTCTGCAGCCGCTGCAGGAATTGCAGCTGCTGCCAAAATGTAAATGGGAAATGGGCTCAAAGCTGCTTTACATCACTCGAAGATCCCCTGGTCTGTGGACTTCACGTGGAGAGGGGCACTCAGACCTGCCATGGAGCTGTGCCCACTCCAGAGGGAAGGGATATCTCAGCTGCAGCAGCTTCCTCCCACCTGTTGTTAAATCCTGCTGGGATGGGAAGGCCATGCTGGAAAAAACCCAGCAAGTTTGGGAATCAGGAGAAAAAACCTTTCCAGACACGTCCTCTGTGTGTTCTCCTCCTCTGCAGCCTCTGCCCACCCTCCCCAGGACCCTCTCAGCAGCTCTTTATTTTCCCATCCAGAGCACCAGGGATCCCTGGTCCTTCTGCATCTTCCCCACCCTCTGGCTCCTGCTTTTCCTTGACCTTGGAAACAGAAAACAATTTAAACATATGAGGTTCTTCATCCACAAAATGAAGCTTTTCAGGAATGGCAGAGGAGAGGGAGGAATGCTCAGAACAAGAGGAATTAAAATAAAACCCCAGAGAAACTGCAACCTGTGGAGCTCGATTGGTCTGGGTGTGAGGATTGCAATTATTAATTATGTTTTAATTCCATCATCACAAGGGATTCCTTTTTAATTAGTGGAATTCTGGTCTGCTCTAAGAGGCAGAAATCCCTCGATCTGAGGGTTTGACCTAAATCCCTGAGGAGATCCAGGCAGGAATGCAGAGCTCACACCTTTCCCCTGACCCTGCCCTAGGCTGACCTGACCTCTAAAATTCACCTTCAAAGTAACCTAAATGACTCTGGAAAATGGGATGAGGCTGCTGCAAGTGTGGGTAGGTCCAGGTAGGATTGGGATTTCATCTCGAAAACCAGGATTTTGGTGGTGCAGGAGTTGGACCTGATGATCTTTGCAGGTCCCTTCCAACTCAGGATATTCTGTGATTCTATGAAAACCAGCGACAACCCTGAGCACTTAAATAATTATAAATGTTCCTAAAATAATTGCAGGGTTTTGAACAGAGGGTTCATTTGTGTTTATTTGCTTTTTGCTCCTCAGTTGTTGGGGTTGGCAGAGCTTAATGCTTCCAGTTTTGTTCTTCCCAAATATTAGGAAACATTTCTTTCTTAAATGAAAACAGAGACTCTCATGGAATTTCATGTCTGTTACACAGGACTTATAGGAAAAAAAAATAACCCACTGCAGGAGAACAAGGCCAGGAAGGGCTGGACAAGGTCATCCTGCACCCCAAAGGCAGGACAAGGCCACCATGGGGTCCCTTATGGCTGTGATCTGTGGGATGAAAACCCCACAAATTCCCAGACGATGTGTTCCAGGACTTGGAAGGGTTTCTCCTGGAAGGGACAGCCTCGTGGGAAACTCTCCCTGCCCCCGGGATCTGGGAGCTCAGACCTGGCCTGGGACCACCCAGCTCTCAGAGCCCACCAGGAGAGCTCAGCAGGACCCATCCCAGGGATGTGCTGGTGACAGTCCCTGGTGCTGGGCCCTTCTGGGGGTGGCTCTGGCATCTCCCAGTGCTGCTGACCTGTCCTGCATCATCCGAGCCTCCAAAACCAGCTGGAATCCTCTGCAGTGCCACCTCCTCTGCTGCCATTAACACCTTTATTTAATCCCTTTTTTACCTTTTACTTTTCTGAATCACATCCTCTTCTCATCAGGTCGGCTCTCGAGTTTGTTCAGGTCATTTCAAATTTCTGCATTCAAATTTCCGGTGAGCATCACCCAGCACCTTGTTCATCCCATTATCCCTCTTGTTATCAATAAAACCGCTGGTTGGGAATAGAACCAGCACAGCCTTTGCCCACTCCTTTTCATGAGCTTTGAGCTCAAACCAAACTAAACCAAACTGAACCGAACCAAACCAAACCAAGCCAAATCAAACCAAACCAAACCAAACCAAACCAAACCGATTCCACAGTTCCCTCTCCAAAGCCCCTCCTCTCCCTGGTTCACCCTTTCCCAGGCTGTTTTCCAGCTTCCATGAGTTTCCAGCAGTGAGAATCAGCCTTTAAACAGCTGGAGAAGGCAGCGACAGCCGCCCCAAGATGCCACACATCCCCGTGCTCTGCTGTGTCCCCTCTGCAGAACGGTGACAATGCTGCCCATCCTGGGGGATCAGCGGCGCTTGGCATCTGCTCCCAGGAATTCTCCAGGCTGTGGAGATGAGAATGGTGAGACTGGTCACTGGGATTGGGATTGGGATCGGGATCGGGTGCACCCATACAGGGATTGGGATGGGGACGGGGATCGGGACCAGGGCTGAGACCAGAATCAGGACAGGGCCCACCCATCACTGCGCCTGTCCGTACCGGGACAAGGACAGGGACCGGGACTGGGGATCAGGATCGGGGATCGGGATCAGGACCAGGATCGGGGATTGGGACCGGTACAGGGATCCGGATCAAGATTGGGGATCGGGGTCGGAACCGGGTTCAGGATCAAGATCGGGATCAGGACTGGGATGGGGATCGGGGATCAGGGACCGGGACTGGGATCGGGAACAAGATTGGGATAGGGATCAGGCCCG
The DNA here is from genome assembly GCA_025920805.1 of Petroica traversi. Taxonomy (NCBI): domain Eukaryota; kingdom Metazoa; phylum Chordata; class Aves; order Passeriformes; family Petroicidae; genus Petroica; species Petroica traversi. The sequence goes on along the minus strand of JAHLSL010000024.1, from coordinate 5,177,058 downwards.
AGACCAGGATCAGCATCAGGATCGCGGATCGGGACCGGGACCAGATTCGGGATCAAGATCAGGCGCAAGATCGGGACCGATGTGGGATCAGGATCGGGGATTGGGATCGGGGATCAGGATCAAGATCAGGATCAGGATCGGGGATGGGGATCAGGATCGGGAACAGGATCGGGATCGGGGATCGGGATCAGGATCGGGATCGGGATTGGGGATCACGATCAAGATCAGGATCAGGATTGGGGATCGGGATCAGGATCAGGATCGGGATCGGGGATCGGGATCGGGATCAGGATCGGGATCAGGATCGGGATCAGGATCAGGATTGGGGATTGGGATCAGGATCGGGGATCGGGATCAGGATCGGGGATCGGGACCAGGACCAGGATCAGGATCGGGGATCGGGATCGGGGATCGGGA
>JAHLSL010000024.1:5137715-5176241 GCA_025920805.1 Petroica traversi | reverse complement strand
CGGCCCCGCTCGCTGCCCTCGCTCCTCCTGCGCTGGGGTCGCGATTCCAGTTCTTCCCCAGCCCAGGTGCATCACGTTTTGGGTGATGCCTCGGGGTCCCCCCCGCAGCCTGTGCAGGACAGGTGGGCAGCAGCCTCCCGGTTGTCCCCGCCGGTGTCCCCAGCCCCTGGAGGGGGGGTCGCTTGTCCCGGGCGCCTCTGGGAGAGCCGGAGCGGAGCTGGGGCCTCCGCTCGCAAACTTAGCTCATTTTTTCCAGGCACGAAACTTCGCTGCGAGCAGGATAAGCTGGAGGAAGGAGTTTCCTCCCCTCCGAGCCTCCCGAGCGGATGGCCCGCTCCCCCAAGGTGCCGGGTGGCTTCTTTGCCGCGGAGTCGCAGCGGGGTTTCGGGGGGCGATGCCAAGCCCTGCCTCGGCACCCCGGCGGTGCTCGCCTTGCTGGTTATCAGTGCGTGGGGGGAAGGACAAAAATAGCTTTGATAAAGCGGCCGGTTTGGAACTCTTCCTCGCACTTGGCAGCGGGAGCCGTTCCGTGCGCCGGCCTCGGCTGCCCCCGGGAAAGCCGGGCTTGCGCTTCCTCCGCCGCCTGCATCCCGCGGCTTCCCATGATAAACCCGAGCTCGGCGTTGAACCGGAGGGAAGCCGAGCTCCCGGGTCATCGCTCTGCCCTCGCTGCCCCCCGTGCGGTGTCACCGGGAGTGCTCGGATTCCTGGGTTGCCTTGGAATAGCGCGCGGCTGGATTGCCTTTCGTGTTATCCTGCTGGATCTGTTTAGTCTTTCGAGCTCTTCTTTCCAGCGAGCGTATAATGAAATACCAGGGCAAATACTTGAGGCATTCATAAATTACAGCGTTAGATAATTTGTCTCTGGATGCGGACGGAGCTCCGAGCGTCGCTCGCTGCAGCTGACGGACTCCAGATAAGGTAACGCTAATTATTTATTTCTTTATTCTACATCTGGCCTGTCAGGCTCGAGGTGAAATATTCTTTGGGGTGCATTGAAGCAGTTGGGCTGGAGAGAAAGTTTGCTGGTGGTAGGGACGTGGGGAAGGAAGGCTGAGTGTCCCGAGCTGCTCCGATTGGGAACGGCTGCCGTGACAACGAGTGATTAATGGGATTTGTAGTGGTGCTGCTCACTCATTTCTCGCTGATTGTTCTGCCTTGAGTGGATGCGCAGCTAAAAACAAGCGTTTTGGGTTTCCTGGGGTGCTGTGAGTGCATCCCTGCAGTGACATGAGGAGTTTGCAAGCAGCTTTATTTAGAAAGTTGTCATCCAGTATTGGGGTGCCTATGGGCTTCCTGGCAACTTTTCCAAGCTGCGCTGCTGATAAACCCAAAGTGTGACCCCATGCATGTGATGCTTGCATAAATTAGGCTGAAACTACTAAATAATTCAAGAGATGGGATCAATGACATTTCTTTCCTGGGGACCATAAACAGAGTCAGGGTTCATTTGGGGGGAACCCAACATCCCAATGACCCCAGTGCTGTGAGCCCTCAAATGTCCTTCAGCTGCTGAGGTGTCCTCGGTGAAGAGGCCGAGTGCTGACTGTGTGTGAGGTGGTTGTACAAACTCATTTAAACCCTAAAGATACTCCTCTTCCTGACCCTTTTTTCTTTATTTTAAAATAATTTTCTTCCCCTCCCCTTTCCTGATCTGAGGCAGGAGGAAGAGGAGCGTGGGGGGAAGGCCGGGGAGCGATGGTCAGCGCTGAGATTTTGGCTGAAACCTCCCCTGGCCACATGCCAGAAATGACCTCATGACAGGAGTGAGATTTGGCAGCTCGATAAGGCCCCGCTTCCCTATCTCACAGGGTATCCAAATATGTAACTCATTTGGGATGGAAGGGCAGATTTTCATGGCAGAGGTTGAGGCATTGTAGTTGCACATCTTTGTCCCAGAACCCGCCGGGTGTTGCATCACTGCGTTGGCTGCGAGATGAGGAGTTTGTTAGGGCTGCTTTAATTCATTGACTCTTCAGTGGCTCCGAGGTGTGAGAGAGGCTTTGGGGAGTGGTGGAGCTTTGGCTGGTGGTGGAAAATCCAAATAATCCCTCTGGATGGGTGTGCTGTGGGATGGGAGAGGGATTCTGTCAGGCGGGCTCTGCTCGTGGAGATCCACGTTAGGGCAGTGTGTCCCTTTAGAGGATTTTGTGCTTAAATTAAATTGTATTTTGCTGTTAAAAAAATCATCCTTGCGATATTTCAGCTGTGCAAAGCATCGTTCCCGTGCTTTTTCTCCACCCAAATCCGTGTCCTGCCACATTTCTGCCAAAACTTGTTTTTTGGCCGCTGCTGGGTGAATTGTGTGCCCTGAGTGTCCCAAGACGAGGATAAAAACTGCCAAAGCCTGGGAATGGGATCAAATGCCATCGTTTTTATCAAACCAGTTGTGGAGGCGCTTGCAGCTGGTGGGGGGAGGGAGGGGAGGTGCTGAGTCATCCAAAAAAATGTGCTGAGCAGCAATTTGCTTCCTGGCATTTCACCTTCCCGGTGCCAAGGTGTCTGTTCTCAGTCTCCACATCTCACCTTTTTAACAGGGGGTGTTCCCACTTTGGAGCAGTGCCCACCTCGGCATTCCTGACCTTGGCTTTGCTTTCATAGGATCGTGGAATAATTTGGGCTGGAAGGGACCTGAAAGCCCATCCAGTGCCACCCCCTGCCATGGGCAGGGACACCTCCCATTGTCCCAGGTTGCTCCCAGCCCTTTCCATCCTGGCCTTGGACACTTCCAGGGATCCAGGGGCAGCCACAGCTTCTCTGGGCCACCTGTGCTAGAGCCTCCCCACCCTCACAGGGAGGAATTTCTTCCTTTCTTTTCCCTCACCAGTGTGAAATTGCGGTTACTTTCCCCTTTTTTTGTCAGCTCTGAAATAAGAGGCAGCACTCGGTGTGATTGGCAGAAAGGCTGTAAAGGTGTTGAAGCTGCTCCAGGAGGCTTCTCCCACCCTGAGCATACCTGTGGCTCATCCATGCGTCCTCCTCCCTGTGCCTGGTTCCTGCACCCCAGCTGAAACCTGCCCAGCGTGCTGCAAGCTTTGAGCTCCTGTTGGAAATGCTGCTCCAGCCTCCTCTGGAAGCACCTCAGCTCAGGGTCCTGTGGGCTCAGACCTTTCAATCTCTGCTCAGGGCCTGTGCTGGGATTTCATGGCTCTGATTCTGGGTTAGGGAAGTGCTGGGTGTGTGCAGAGGGAAGGTGGGGATTAGGGATGTGCCCCCGCCGTGGGTTTTCCCTCAAATTCCACTTTGTGGTCCTGCTTGTAGCTGGAGGAAGCTCCCAGAGGGCAATAAAGGGAGCCTGCAGGGCTCTGTGGCAAATGTCAGGCTCTGGTTACCTTCATTCACAACTCCAATTCTCGTATTCCTGCTGCTGTGCCTATGAATATTCCACGCAGAAATCTGGCCTGGATCCAGAACTCCTCCTGTCAGGATGCTGTGGAGTGGCAGGAGCGTGGCAGTGGCTGCGGGGTGTGCTGCATCCTTTGGGAAATGAAATCCAGTGTGAGCTCTTCCCGAGGGCTGGAGGTGCATCCTGCGTGGGCTGTGGGGTCAATTCCTGGCATGAGGAGAAACCTTGGGCTGTGTGGGGACAGCCCAGCTGCTCCTTGGGAATTGTGGAAGGATCTTTCAAGGCTATCGAATTCAATCCCTCTGCCATGGGCAGGGAATCTTCAACTCAATCAGGGCCTTCCCAAAGTCCTTATTCCCACATTTATGGTGCTGCAAGGGTGCTTTTCCTTCTGCCCCTCGGCCTCCTCCACAGCTGAGCTGGGGCTTCATTTCTATTTTCTGCTCATTCCATGAAAGATAAAAACTGACTTTATGTGAGGACCAGGACGTTTTATCAGCATTTACTGAGTTCCTTGATGGAGAATGTTGTTGCCAGAGTAAGTGCTTGACTGACCCATGACCAAATTGCAGAGATTTTCCACAGTTTTTCGATGAGTTCCCTGGCAAACCCTCGAACTTGGGTTTTTAACAACATTCAGTGGCATTCCAAAGTTATCTTCCCCTTAACCCCAGAGTAAATAGTGCTGCATCAACCCCGTATTATTTTAACCTTTTAACATTATTTTTCTTACCACATAATAACATAAATCTTCCCTGCTCTCCCATACACATGTAGTGTCTTGTAATGCTAATTAAACTGCACACCAGCCTAATTTTGCTCTCAGACTAATCCAATATATTTTTCTTGACTGGAAGCCAAACCCTGAGAGCTTCAGAGCATGCGGAGCTCTCATTCCAGCCTTATTATATGTTAATGGCTTTATATTTTAATATCTTTCAACACTTGGGGAGGATGTTATTTTTAGAGGTGTCTGGCTGTGGAAGGTACGGGTCTGTGAGGGGTTTGGGGGATGTGAAGCACTGAATAAACTCAGAGCAGTGAGCGAGTGGTAAGTGTGTCCCTGAGGAGGTGCAATCTGTCAGGATCCATTGTGCACGAGCAGGGAATCACGGGGAGGTTTGATGTGATTTTACCGTGGTTAAGTGGGATGTTTGGATGCAGTTTTACCGTGGTTAAGAGGGAGATTTGGCCGCAGTTGTAGCGTGGTTAAGTGGGAGATTTGGCTGCAGTTTTAGCGTGGTTAAGTGCCTTTATGGGGCGGTTGCAGTGGTAAGTGCTCTCTCGTTAAACTCTGGGTTTGTGTGCTAATGGTGCCGATGCCAGTCAGGCCTGGATGCTACTACAGCAGGAATAATCACTCCCAGATGGGTGGGGATGGAAGCAGAGCTCTCTCCCTAAGCCCAAATGAAACGCTGTTGTAAGTGCAAAGTCCTAATGATGCAGGATCCCATTGATGGGGTGCCAGCCCTGTAACACCTTCCAAATGGAATTGCCAGCATCCTCCTGCCTGGCTGTGCCTCAGCTCCGGGGATGGGGCTGGGATGCACTCCTTGGGGATGGCTCTTGCTGTGGAATCCCTGAATCTGCTGAACTGGAAGGATCCCATCAGGACTGGGATTTATTGCGTGACGCGGGGTTGAGTCGTGTGGCTTTGCAGCTGCAGGCATTACATGACATGAGGGGACATGGTGTGGTGAGGGTTTGTGTCCCTGGTGTCAGGGTGTGTGTCCATGGGGAGGATTTGTGTGGTGTGGGGATCGTCTGTGTTCTGTGGTGTGAGGGTCCGTGTCCATGGTGTGAAGGTTTATGTCCATGGGGAGGGTCCATGTTCCATGGTGTGAGGGTCCACGTCCATGGGAAGGGTCTGTGTTCTGTGGAGTGAGGGTCCATGGCCGTGGTGTGAGGGTTCATGTCCATGGGAAGGGTCCGTATCTATGGTGTGAGGGTCCATATTCTGTGGAGTGAAGGTCCATGTCCACGGTGTGTGGGTTTATGTCCATGGGAAGGGTCCATGTCCATGATATGAGGGTTTCTGTCCATGGGAAGGGTCCAAGTCCATGATATGAGGGTTTATGTCCATGGGAAGGGTCCATGGTCCATGGTGTGTGGGTTCATGTCCATGGGAAGGGTCCATGTCCATGATATGAGGGTTTCTGTCCATGGGAAGGGTCCATGTCCATGGTGTGAGGGTTTATGTCTATGGGGAGGGTCCATGTTCCATGGTTTTGTCATGGTGGCAGCTGCTGGCTCGGTGGCTTTGTGGCTGTGACTCCTGTGTGACGTGGCTTTGCTGTGGTGCTCGGGGCTGTGGTCACTGCGTGGTGTGGCAGGACATGGCCACAGTGGCTGGGAGCTGCTGGATGCTCCCAGCAGGGAGGAGGAGGACAGGGCTGGGAAGTGTCACCTCTGCCAGTGCAGCCTCTTGCACGGCCCTTGGGAGCTCAGACCCCTCTGGGCAGCTCCGGTGTCCCAGGGGTTAAATCCCATCCCCGTGTGACACGGGGTTAAATCCCGTGCCAGCCCAGCAGGGTGCTGTCCCTGAGTGCTGCCTTTGTCCTTTAATCCCTCTTTGCAATTCCTGTCACCTCTGGGCTTCCAGCCTGTCCCGAGGCACAGAGCACTCCGAGGGGGGAGCTGGGAAGGTGTTCCAGGAGCTGGGAGCTCAGATCCACCTGGAGCAGGTACAGCTCTGTGGTTGTGAATTGTCTGCGGGTGGGGAGATGCTGTGTTGTCCTGCACAGACCCCACTGTGCTGCTTAATCCCAGAATTCCAGCCCAGCTTGGGTGGGAACGGACCTTAACTCATCCCATTCCATCCCCTGCCATGGGCAGGGACTCCTTCCTCTATCCCAAATTGCTCCAGCCTGGCCTTGGGCACTTCTAGGGATGGGGCAGCCACAGCTTCTCAGAGCTCTTCCCAGTTGTCTCTTCTCCTTTTTCCATTTTTTATTTTAACTGGGTACTGCTGGCATTCCTTCCCAGACAGTTGAGAAGATCAGAGTGCACTGATCAGAAGGAAAAAACCAAAACAAACCCAAATACAAATCTTTGAATCTCATTTTTATTTTTATAAATATCAATATTTATATTTTCTAAAAATAATTGAGTCTTTGAATTCTTCCTTGTGTTTTCTGATCCATGAAGAGACAGCAGCTCCCCCTGGGTTTCTCAGGGAAGTGTGGGGCCAGGGATGTGGGGCAGGCACTAATGGCCTAAACAGACCTTTGTGATCCTTCCAGTCCTTCCCACGTGCCTGGCTCGGTGAAATTAATCCAGGAAATCATTTCGGAGCAATTATTTCCTTCAACTTTGCAAACAAGTTGCTGAGCTACTGCTACCCTTAACCAGCACTTTATTCTAATTTCCCCATGGGATAGGAAAATGGGATAAGGCATTTAAAGCTGGCAGCTGGAACTGTTGCCAATCCAAGAGGATGAAACAGTTCAGACTCAAAAATAAGGGGTTTATTTTAATTTTTTACTGCAGTTGCTGCTGTTCCTGGGGCTGCAGGAAGGCTCTGCCTGGAAACCTTGAATTCTCACGTTTTCCCATAAAACATAAAGTATGGCAGAAAAATGGGATCAAACAAGGAATCACTGGATGTGCAGCTGATGAGGTGCATTTCCAGAGCAGGACGAAGAAAGAGTGGGGTTTTCTGCTGCAGCTGTTTGTATCTTTTGAGTGATAATGAACTCAATGAGTAGCTGGCTGCCTTGGGGCTGTGGATGGGCTTGTTGGTGCTTGCTCTGTCTGTCTGGGGTGTTAACTCTTGCTGGGAACGGGGGAGATCCCATCCATAGGTGAGGGAAACCCACCAGTAATTAACCTCTGTGTGCTGTCAGAGTAAATTCTGGTAAATATTTTAGGTCATAAGGAGGGTTTTTTTTCCTAGGGGGTCAGAAAGGCAAAATTTAAAGCTGTTAATTGTTAGTTTAAAAGGATCATTAAATCTTCTTTTGAGCAATATGTTTATTGCCAGCTTGGGGTTTTCTCCTGTGTTGACAAGAACACTACTCCTGCAGGAATTCCTGGACTGTGCAGAACTTGGTGGTGGAAGGACAAGGGGTGAGGGGTTTAAACTAAGAGAGTTGATTTAGATTGGATATTGGGAAGGAATTCCCCCTGTGAGGGTGGTGAGGCCCTGGCACTGGTTCTGTGGCTGTTCCATCCCTGGAAGTGTCCAATGCCAGGTTGGATGGGGCTTGGAACAACCTGGGACAGTGGAAGTGTCTCTGCCCATGGCAGGGGTTGGATGGGATGAGCTTTAAGGCCCCTTCTTGCCCAAACCATTCTGTGCTTCTTTCTCTGGACAGGGAATGTGTCCAGGAAAAGTCCTTGAACTGAAGGCTTCAGCTGAGCCTTGGGAGCTCAGCACTAATCCTGGCTCAGCTGGGCCTGGCCTCTGTGTCTGGTGAGATGCTGAAACCAAGAGAAAAACCCAGCCTTTTGCTGCCAGGGTGAATTTTGCTCAGGAGACAGGAGAGCTTCCACACTCAGCGCCTGAAGGATTTCTGTCGGTGTAATCCCTGGATCTCCCGTATGGAATCCAGCACTCTGGGCTCAGCCCAGTGCATCTCCCACCTGTCCCCAGGGGCTGGTCCTTATTTTGGGCTCAGCACCAGCAGCAGAGGGGCAGGAGAATCCCTGTGCCACTGCCAGGGGTGCTGGGAGCCGGCACATTCCTAATAAAAGCAGGATTTGACTTCCAACACAGGTGCTCTGCAGGTCCTTCCCACTCCCCTGCTGGACTGCAGGGCTTGGACAACTCCAGATGTGCTGTGTCCGTGCCCTGGCTGGGATGGAGCTGCAGGAGGAGCTCTGGGAAGTTGAGGTCCTCAAGTGTTAAATCCCAAGCTCTGCTCCTGCAGGCTCCGATCGGCGTCTGGCGCACGTTTCCAACAACAGCCTGGCTTTGCCAAGGAAAATGACGCTGGATGCAGCAAAGAGCTGTCAACTCTTTCCTCCCTACTCTGCCGGGCAGCTTTTCTCCTGCTTTCTGGAGTAACTGAGCTCTTTGGGGGTGATATAGAATTTGGGGGTGTCAGGGATGCTTTTGTCCCCTTCCCTCCAGCCTCACCCCGTTCCAGACAGCAGCACCTCACTCGAGGGCTGTGGGGTCCTTCTGCAACCCCATTGCTGAGCTGAGGGCTGGGTGTGACATTAAGCTAGAATAGCTCAGGTTCTTCTCCTCTGGTACCTAAATGTTGGACCAGGGGGGATTTTGGCTGGAATATTAAAAATTAGTAATTATAAATATTAAAATTTTTTCCCTAAAAAAGGCTTTCTGAGGCTCGTTTCGTTAAGGAGAGTTCAGGAAAAGAACCCCAAGAGACCCCTGGGCTCGTGTCCCCCACCTCACTGACCATGAGCTTCTCTGTTGGGTCCCTCTGACTCAAAACTCTCTTTTTTCCCGTCTCTGAAGATGCTGAAACCCCAATTTACAAATAATAGTTCTGCTAACAAGGGTTCATGGGGTGTTTGGGGCAGCTATCCTTCAGTTAGATCCCTGTGAAGATCCCGTGTGGCTTCAAGCTGGATCAGGTACTGAAAGGGTTAAAAATTCCCGCTGCTGGTGCACACGAGCAGCGCCAGGTATCTCCCAGGGGATCCAAGTTTGCTCTCTGAAATCTGGCAAATAGCAAAAATTTTGATGTCTGTGAACAGCAATCACACCCCGAGGCGATGACGGCTGACAGGGAAGGGCTCCTGACATATTTACTGAACAATTTTCTTATCATGAAGTGCTCAAAAAGCCCAAACCTGGAGAACAATAGCAACAAAAACCCCACTGCAGGGTTTGTCAGCAGATGCAGCTTGGAGATAACAAATGATTTTTTGGTTTTTGTTTGACTCCTTGGCACTTAGGGGTTAATTGGAGCGAGGCCAAATGTGGTGAGATAGTGCCTGAATCAGAGTTTTAAAAACACTGAGATTGGAAGGGTTTTAACTTTTAACTTCTGTGAGGCTCTCAGAGGCTGGTGAAGAGGTGGGTTAGGAACAGCTATAGGAAAGCACTTGGGTTGGGCAGTAAAAATTGACTTTGGAAGTGGCGGCCCCAAAATTCATCTCAGCCCCCACCCCAGCAGGGCTTCCCCTTGTGCTGAGGCTGGAATTGGTCTGAAGTATTATTAGATGGTAATAAATGGGAATTAAATGGGAATAAATGCTTCTGTGAGGGTGCTGTGTCACATGTTCATCCAGCATCCCCCTGTCCTGGTTCTTGTGTGCGTTTGGAGAATGAAGCAAAACTGCATTTGTGAGAAACAGGGGGACTGTGAAATGAAAAATCAGGAATAAAGTGGTAATGTTGGTCCTGATCCAGCTGCTCCCTTTGATTTCACTCTGATGCAGAAAGGCACTGGCCTGAAGCTGGTCCAGAGGGTGTCCAGGATGCTCTGTGAACTCTGGCATGTGGAATTCTGAGCCATAAAACTTTGGGAGCGCGGCCTTCGAGGGCTATTGTGGAAGGAAGGGCATAAGAAACATGACACTGGGATTGTGATTCCTGGCAGGAATGCTTTGCAATGGGGAAATCTCAGTTTGGTTTGTGTTGCTTACATGCCTTTCTTCTCGCTGAAGGGCAAATGACAGTGTCAGCATTAAATGTGAGGAGCTGACATCTTCCCATGAAATATGCCCGGCGTCCCCAGAACAGAGCTGGAATTTCTGCTGCTCCCGAAATCCGCCTTCCCTGGGCTTTACTTTTGGTCTTACCCCGAAAGGGACCCGGCTGAAATGCTCCTGCTGATAAAGAGGTTGGTTGTGGGGGGCATTTGTGCTCTGAGGAGAGGTCTGAGAGCAGGGGGAGCCGTGCCCGAGCTGGATGTCCCCGTGTCCCTTTTGGCCCCCGGGCTCTCGAGTGGGGACGAGTCAGCCTGACGGGCGCCTGAGATGGAACAAAACCCAGGGCAATTGCTTGGATGTTTGGGGTTTTTTTTAAGGCCTCTTCTCTGGGTTTGAAGATCTTGAGCTTCTGTGGGGAAAATTTATGGCGGTTTAGAGATGGAAGAGATTGGCCACGTCCTCTGTGATGCCCTGTTGGTCCCGTGTCCCCGGCAGCTTCTGTTGCGGTGGCTTTTAGGTCGGTTGGTTCAGCAGGGCTTGGTGTAGCCATGGCTTCACCCCACAGCGTGAGTGATTTAGGGAGCTCTGCTGACTGAGAGCCAGAGGAGATGTGTGTGGCAGCTGGATTTGCAGGAGGATGAGGAGTCACTCCATCTTTAGATCCAGCGAATTGTGCGCTCGTTTCGGACATCAGGAATTGCTCATTGGGCTGGGCTGAGTTTGGGCTCCTCGTGGGTTTTGCCACCAAGATCTGCCAGGTGTTTGTGAGGAAGGGGAGCCTGTTGGGCTGCTCAGGAGGTGCTGATTGCTGCATCTGGAGAAGATCAGCAGGACTGGGCTTTGGTGGTTGAGAGGCTTCAGGGGACACCTGGCGTGGCACAGGAATGCTGGAGTCCCCATCCCTGTAGCTGGATGTGGCACTTGGGGACCTGGTCAGTGATGGCCTTGGCCGTGCTGGGGCAATGGTTGGACTCGATCTCAGAGGGCTTTTCCAACCTCAGTGATTCCATGATTTTCCTCAGGTTTCTGCTGTCCTTGCATAGATTGGAAGAGCTTGGGTTATTCCCTACTGGATCCTTGTTTTCTTCTTTCCCTCTAAAATTCCCATAACAGGAACCGTTTGCACATAAATGAAGCAGAATTTTTGGCCAGCTCTTGTGCACACCTGTGCACTCCCATCAGCCACCAGGAAATTGCTGCCCTGAAATGTTGCTCCTAAAATATCTGCTGAGGGATGGTTTGGGAAAGCTAAAAATTATTCTTGTGAGACTTCTCACGTGGAGGGTTGTGAATTAAGGCTGCACAAAAAGAGGTTGTTCAAGCAAATTAACTGTTCTTAGAAGCAGTGGGGTGGGCCAAGATGGGACCATCTCCTTCCCAAGGGAAGGGACACTTTCCACTCTCCCAGGTCGCTCCAGCCTGGCCTTGGACCCTTCCAGGGATGGGGCAACCACAGCTTCTTCCATAAAATGTTGGAAAACACTGGGCTGGAGGGGCTGTGGTGAATATAGGATTATTTAATATATAGGATGATTTAATTTCTGTTTCAGTAGCTCTGGTTGCCATTGGGGGCTGGGGTCAGCTGGGGTGAGGGAGGAGGATGGAGGGGATGAGGCAGCGAGTCCCTGCTCCACCAAGGCAGGATTTCCAGTAGGAGAATGCCCTTGGAAGAGCGTGTGTTTGTGCCCACAGCCATTAAGCTCCATAATCTTGGTGTCTGTATCGACTTACAAATGAAAGCTTGCAGTAATTTGGAGCAGCATTTGAATTGTGAGTGGTAGTGATGATGCTGAGCTTGTCTTTTAATGCTGGGTTTAGAGGCTTTGAGGTTTGGATTAAAAAAAACTTCAATGAAACCACAAAAAAGACATTGGAAGCATAGCTGAACAGGTGGAACAAATTTGTTAAATCTGTTATTGGGAAAACAGCAACTTGCTTTTAAGAAATAAATCAATCTGCAGCTCAGTGTTTCATAATGAGGAGTGGGATAGGAAAATCTAAAAATATCTCCAAATGAGAGCTAATGCTCCGAAGGAACAGTTCCAAACTAGAATATAATATTGCCCATTGTGGTGACAATAAGGATTTTAAAGTTCATTGAGATCCTTGCTGGGATGCAGATGGGACTTGAAGAGCCAGCATATTTCCCTTGGCCGGGTCCAGTTTTTATTTGCATAATAACTTATTATATGTATTGCCAGTAGCTCGCAGAGCCCCTGGTCAGGATTGGGAAACCACGATGAGTTCATCCCCCCTCTGCCTGCTGAGACAATATATTCCCCAAGAACTGCGAGGGAGGCGTCTCTAGCAACTCAAGCAAGTGATTATGTGCTTGAAAAGGCAGGAAAAAGCAGAGTTTTAACCCTGTGAACCTTTGTGAGCCTTGGGTCTTCTCACCAAGACCCATTTCAAGGGTTTTTGTCCTTCAGCCGCCTTTGTCCCTGTCCTTCTTCCTGTGGCGTGAGCTTTAGCAGCTGATTTTAATGGAGTCAAGGATCTTTTCCAGGTGGAAAACGTGTCCTGGCTTTTCAGGAGGTGGGGCATTCGTGCTGTTGTCCCTGTTATTGTGGAACCAAGGAATGGTTTGGGTCAAAAGGGGCCTTATGATCCTCTCGTTCCACCCCCTTTTCTGCTCCTTTCCTTAACTTCCCCTTTGCTGTTCAGGCAGCAGAGCCAGCTCCACTTCCATTTTTCTTGGAAAGCTGTTCCACAGCCTCATCCCTGTCTCTCAGCAGGTCCTTCCTAGCGTTATCCCAGAGTTTCCCTTGCTCAGCAGAGCCCCGGGTGCTCTGTCACACCCAGCCAGGCCAGGCTGTGGCACTGCCATCACTTTTCATGCCATCCCTTTCCTTTGGGACTCGCTGAGGGCTCCTGGGCACAGGAGGTTTCTTCCAGCGCTGCTGTGGAGTAGCTGCTCCCAACTAACCAAATCCACATGGGCAGCTGCTGCTCAGAGGGGAGTGGGTAAGTGCATCCATAAAGTTTGGGATTTGTGCTGGAGGGAGCGCAGCTGGTGCGTGGCCATCGCTCTCTGGGAGCCCTCGGCACCTAAAGCCAGGGGAACAAACCCCAAAACCTCTCCAACTTCCACATTCTGGTTAGGGGGAGAATCAAGGTGGAGTGGAGTTGTAAATGAAAATGCCAGCTTTTCACAGCTGGGTGTTCCCATGCGCTGGGACCGGGATTGCTCAGGGACAGGAATTGAGTGGTGGCACAGCTTTGTTTTGGAGGTGGAGAAGGTTTACCTGAAACTGCTTTAGGTTGGGTTTTAGGGAAAGGTTCTTTCCCCAGAGGGTGTGGGGCACTGACCAGGCTCCCAAGGGAATGGTCCTGGCCCCAAAGCTGCCAGAGCTCCCTCCAGGAGTGCTTGGATCACACTCCCGGGGATGCACAGGGTGGGATTGTTGGGGTGTCTGTGAGGGACAGGAGCTGGGCTGATGATCTGTGAGGGTCCCGTCCAACTCAGGATATTCCATGATGCTAATTTTGGTTATGGGCAGGTGGCAGTGCCACTGTCCTTTTCTGTGTCCAGCTGAGGTGCCCTCAAGGTGACAAAGGCCGGTGCTGCCAGTGCCTTTGCCATGGTCAGCGTTGGTGTTTGGCCAGATCCAGCCAAACACTGGGGCTTCCTTTTCCTTTGGGAGCAATTCTGAGTCTGGGGATGCTTTTCCATGGCTGGGATTGCCTGAGGCTGTTCTAACAGCACTTTCTGCCCCAAACCTCAGCTCAGACTTCAAGGACTTATTTCTCACCTCACAGCTGTCACTGTCACCAGCCCGGTCATTGACGTGCTGGGATGGATCCATGGGATGGAAACTCCTGCAGTTTTGGTGCCGAGAGGGGCTCATGTGGTGCCGATTTGGGAAGCTCCACTCTCCATCCTCTCCTGTGCTTTGGGAGAGCTGGGATGTGGTGCCAGGATCCCCCCTCATGGCCATGGCATGGGGTGGGGGCTCTGCTGGCTGGGAGCAACCGAGAGTGGCCACAGGGCAGGGATTTGGCACCCATGGGTGCTGCTGGAGGTGCCAGGGCTTTCAGGAGGTGCCAGGGACTCACTCCGGCCACGCCGCCGGCGATTTTTTCAAGGCTGAGGGGTTGGTGGAGCCTTTGTGTTCCCGCTTTGAAGCCCCGGCCTGAAAGTGTTGTAATGAGATTTTATGATGTATTCTGGCAAGGCCTGGTTATTTTGTGTGTGGATTTATTGTCTAATGAATTGAGTGATTTTGAAATGTTTTGTGCAACGCTTTTTTGGAAAGGACATTGTATTTTGTTTATGGGACGTGTGAGTTTTTATGAAACTTTATTTAGCTTTTAGCAAGAATAATCTTTATTCAACAAATAGTGCAAATAAATCTTTAATTGAACAAATATGTGCCAACTTTCAAACACAGTAACAAACAATGACATGAAACAAGGAAACTTTGGAACAATATACAACTTTAAACATAGTATTAAAAAAAACCCAAACCCAAAAAAAAAAAAAAAACCCAACCCAAAACCCCTAACAAAGCAGATTCTGAGCTGTGTAGAAGAGCATGGATATGTGGGACCTGCCAGGCTGGAGGGAGCAGAGCAGAGAATGTGGTGCCTGATGGCTTTCCAGGGGTGCCCAGGGATTGGGGTGCCCCCCGTGCTGGGGTTTGGAGGGAGTGGGAGCTGCTGGATGAGCCTGGGCTGTGGGAGCAGATGTGGAAACTTTCCTTGTGTGTCCCAGTCCTTCCTGAGCTGCCATCCCAGTGGGGTATCCCCAGGGAGGGATGGGGGGCACCCAGGGATTGGGGATTTGCCTCTTCCAGCCCCAAGTTGTCTTCAGGCTCTCAGAGGGCTCCTGAAAAACTCTCAAATCAAGCACGAAAGGGTTTGGAATCAGGGGAGGAAACGCTCAGCATTTGTTTCTTTTCACTTATTGGAGTGTTGGTCTTTAGGGAAGATGGGCAGAGCCAGCTTTCTGTTTATTTCCTTATTAATCTGATCCTACTGCATTTCCTTCCTTGTTCCAAGTATGGAACGTTCCTTTTATATCCCTGGAAGTGCCCAAGGCCAGGTTGGACAGGGCTTGGAGCAACCTGGTCTGGTGGAAAGTGTCCCTGCCTGTGACAAGAGGTGGAACTGGATGGGCTTTAAGGTCCCTTCCAACCCAAATCTTTGCAAATAATTATCCTAAAGTAGGGAAGGAGTTTAGTACTGAAGGTGCTCATACAACTGCTGCTTTTCCCTGGAATTCCCTATACTGATGACAAAGTCACTCAGGCTCTGCATTTAAGTGACTTCCCTACATCTTCAAACCCCAGGAATATCAGGAATATGAACCCTGATATTTCTTCTTTCTCCTCGAGGAGCATTTTCAGCCCTTCATTGCCCTTTGCAGCCCCTGGAATTGGAACAAAAGAGCTTTTCTTCTAAAAGTGAGCCGTGGAATTGGGTGTTAATGGAAACTAATTAATGCTGAATGGAAAATTCCTTCTCGGCTGTGTTTTGCCATTCTCTTTTATAGCTCCAACCTACCAGACCTCTCTTTCGGGCTGCCCATGCTTCTCCAGGAAGGATAAATGAGGTTTATGCTTCCAGAACGGGAGCTGGATGCATCTCACCCCTCTGTGCACCCGTGCCTTGATCTGACCCAATCTTCTCTGGACTTCCAAGAGGTCCCAGAAGGGCCCAGTGCTGCTCTGTGAACCCACCTCACCTTCAAAGACCCCTTTCCCCTTGGATTTGGCCTTATTTTCTGTTTCAGACAATCACTGGATCGTTCAGGTTGGACAAGCCCTCTGGAATCATCGAGCCCAACCCTTCCCCAGCACTGCCAAGGCCATCACCAGCCCACATCCCCAAGTGCCACATCCACATGGCTTTTAAACCTTTCCAGGGATGGAGATGATTGACTTGGGGAAAGTTTCACCCTGTTCATAAAAGGGGAGATGTTGGTGCTGAGGAGCCTCTGTGGCCACAGTGGCAGCGTTGGCTGAGGCAGCATTTTCCAGCTGGATCCCCTGAGCACGGCCCTGAGCCACCACCTCCAGCCAGAGCCCTGCCTGAAGCTCTCTGAGCTCTTCTGGCCTTTCAAACAGAGCCAAAAGCCCCACTGGGGAGGGAAGCACCTGCCTGTGCTTTGTTGTGAAATCCATATTAAATCAGGAGATCAAGGAGTCGCTGTCCACGCAGAGGGATGGAGGAAAGCCATTGATGTGCCAGATGTGTGCATGGAACATCTGTGGGTGGAGGTGCTCTGCCCAGGATTTCTCATCTTTGCTGAGGAAAGCAGGGAGGTGGTGCCTGAAGGGGCTGCGCGTGGTGGTCTCCTCTCCGTGGTAAATCCATCTTTTCCCTTAGGTAGGACATGGCTGGAATCCACAGAAGAGCCAGGGGTGGTGTTAAGGATAAACTTGGATTCAGGATTGGTGTTTTTAACTACTGAATTCCCCAGTTGGAGAGGGGGGACAGTTCCCTGTAGGAGCAAACTCTGAGCATCAAAGCTGTTTGTCCTTGCTGAGCTGAGCTCCAGACGCTCCCGGCCTCCAGCAGAAAGTGGGATGGGGACGTTCATGTTGGGAGCTGTCAGTACAGAGATGTTCCACATCCTCGTCTCTGGATGAGCCCAGAGGAAAGGGACATTCCTCAGGCTGTGACTGCATCCCATGAGGATCAGGGGGACAATTGCATCTGGCATTGGGACTGGTGTCCTTCCAAAAGGCAGGAGGGAAGGACAACTGGCAGGATCTTGGTGCTTGGCCAGTTTGGAGCTGGATCCCAGTTAAGGATGGTGAGAGGATCAGAGCACAGACCAAGCTGTTAAATTCCCTGTGAGGAAAAGCTTTCCCTCGTGCTCCTTGTCTGTACTTCCATTCCTTTCCAGATCTCCCCGGCCCTCCTCCTGCAGGGTGAGGGCTCAGAGCTGCCCCTTGGGCATTGGGCATTCCCTGTGGGATGTGCAGGTGTCCGTGTGCCTCAGCTGCCAAGCTTTTTTCCCTGGGATAGACCAGGATCCCGAGGAGCCTTGGCTGCCTGGGCTGCTGGAATTCCTGTCCACGGATCACCTGCTCCTGGCTGGAAGTGTAAGTCCTCTCTGGCTCCGTGTCAGCAGCCTATCAGGCCCACAAGTGTGTTGGCAGGAATCCTTCCTCTCTCCCAGGCTCTTGGATCACAAGGGGAGGATCAACCAGATGTCCTCAAAATCCTGCGTATCCTGAGGCTGACCTGCAGCCAGCAGGGAAAACTTTGCTCCGTGTCCATGGAATCTCTCACAGGTTTTGTAAAGACAGAACCATTTCGGGTCTCTCCATCCCTCTCCTTGGTCAATGTTTGGCTCCAGCCCCCATTTGGGGTGGTCAGAGTGGGACCTTGTGAAAAACCAGAAAGCTGCTGAGCTTCTCCTGCAGAATCTGCAAGGAACATGTCTGACACTTCAGCTGGTTTTCCCTGTGGATTTAAGGAAGGGGATTAGGACAGCAGGGCTTGAAGGATGTCAGTGATTGAACCAAAAAAGTAATTTATTTGCCCCAAGTGAAGCATTTCGATGCTCATGGATAAGCAGGAATAATGTGTAGGGTTTGTGGTACCTGTTTTAAATAGCTCTGCTGGAGCCCAAAACCAGACACTGAGGGTTTGGATTTCAGGCCATCCTCTTGCTCCAGGATCTTCCTTTGGAAAGAATGCAACATTCCGTGCCAGCAGCTTGTGCTGCCCCAAAGATCCTCCTGTTTTTAGGATGCAGATTTTGATTTCAACCTGGGAGTCGGAGCACGCACTTGAACAGCATCTTAATGAGCTTATGGTTGAGAGCTATTTATTATCTGTTAGAACAGGCCTTTTATTCCACTGGCAGCCTAATTTGCATGGTTTGTTGTAATTAACACCGTAAAATGTTTAAACAAAAGTACAGATAGAAATTAAATTTACAGGCATTGAATTCAATAGCATCAGAATAAACCTTTGATTTGTTTTTTTCCTTTGGCAAGAAAGTGATTCACTCAAATTAAATTTAGGAAAAGCTCTCCACTTGGAAGGAGGGATTTAATGAAAAAAAGGCGTCCCAAACTGCCGGAGCAGCTCGGGGGAAAGCTGGGATTTCACTTGGACAAGGCTGCTGAAGGGAAACTCAACTGTTTTGGGTGGGAGAGGTGTCCCGAAATCCCACGTCAGCTGCTGCTGGCAGCACACGTGCAGGCAGGATGGTGCCTTTGCTGTCCATCTGTTCCAGCTTTCCATGCTCTGGAGGCACTGAGGGGTTGGGATAGAGAAATATTGATGGGAGTGTTCCCTGGAATTGTCCAAGGACAGGTTGGAAAAAGTTTTGGAGCAATCTGGGGTAGTGGAAGGTGGGGAAGAAGTGAAACGAAGTGAGCTCTAAGGTCCCTTCCAACCCAACCCAATCCAGGATTATTCTGTGATAGTTTGGAAAATCAGCCTGAGGCTGATCTGTGGGTGAAGAGATTGGGAATTGTGCTGTGTCCCAGCCTTTCCTGAGGGGCTGGAGGCATTTTCCAGGGGCTCCTGTGACACTACATCCCCACAGAAAAAGTCTTTTATGGCACTAAAAGAGACTTTACCATGTCCACCCCCAAATGAAGTCATCAAGCCCAACAAACCCAGGCCCCTTCTGCTCTGATTTATGCGCAAACATTATAAAAAACTTATATTGTGAGCAAATGGTCTCTGGGTGAGGTTTAGATTCCCTTCTATTGTTTGAAATTTCGGATTTAGTGTTATGGCTGGGGCTTGTACAGTCAGAACTAATTTGTGGCGTCTGGGACCAAGGCTTGGAGTGGTGCAGGAGTTGGGGTTGAGCTGCTGGGGACATTGGTGGGGAGGAGCACATGGTCCCTGGGGTTGGAGCTGCTGGGATTTATGGCCTGTGGGTTCTCGGGAGCTGATCCAGCAGGGATTCTGGTAGTCAGAAAATAAACTGGGAGAGTTTAGCACATCTGTGCCTCTCCCTGGATCTTTGAGGTGCAGAGTTGGGCTTTGGAGGGTCATCCACAGGTTCATGCTCTGCATCCCCAGGGGTTTGTCCGAAATTTCCTCAGTGAGGCATTGCTGTAGAGGATATTCCCCAACAGATTGGGTTTTGAAGTTTAAAATGGTCAAAAAAGGTTTGTCCCAAAGGTTTGTAGCATGAAAATCGGGGTGGTGATGGAGCAGATTGAAAGCTTCAGGTCTTTGCCAGTTCCTGGACAGTTTGATAAACTTTAAGTGACTTTTTCTCCTGGATTTCCTCCCAAAATCCCTCCTGCATCAGTGAGCACCACCAACAAGGATCTGTCTCTGCAGAGGACATGGAAAAACTGAGAAAAGTGAACTAAAAGCAACTTTTAAAAAGGAATAAAGCTGGCACACACCGACACTTTGAGGAGCAGTGCTGGAAATCACATTTTCTTGGCCAGGTCATGCACAAACTAAGATTAATTAATTTATTTATTTACGTTGCTGCAGCAGGGAGTTCTCCATGTTGCTTTATTCTCTCTTTTTAAGGATTTTTATTTTTACTTCCAGCTCCTATTCCTCCACTGGTTGCTTCTCAGTCTTTGCCAACTAAAGTTCAAGGATCCATGAGGTTCATGACTTGTTTATGTCTATTTTTATTCCCTATTTGATTATTTGGGTTGGTTTGCTGGGAGAAGTCCTGTCCTTCACTCACTAGGTGTTGCAGTTTCTGAGCATTGGCTCTGCAAAAAATAAGACTTAATTTAGCATGGGTTGTTTGACTTTGGGATAAACTGAAAAGAAGGAACATCTTGCTGTGCCAGCAGCTGCTAACAGCACACTTTACTGGTTTAGGAGGGATTTGTCATGCCCAAAC
Source organism: Petroica traversi (assembly GCA_025920805.1). Taxonomy (NCBI): domain Eukaryota; kingdom Metazoa; phylum Chordata; class Aves; order Passeriformes; family Petroicidae; genus Petroica; species Petroica traversi. The sequence goes on along the minus strand of JAHLSL010000024.1, from coordinate 5,156,532 downwards.
TGGAGATTTTGAAGCAGGAATAAAGCTTTTTCCCTCTCTTCTTGGTTGCTTTAGTGTAAAGGGCCAGGTAGGGCCCTCTGCTGGGGTTTGCAGTGTTAATCAGTGATTAACAAAAGGAGAGTTGTGAAATTAGGGAAGACACAGAATTTAATGCCTGCAGTTTGATAATTATGTGGTTTAGTGTTCTTTCACTTCAAATTAGAGGGTTTTGGTAACATGATAAGCTGCTCAACACGTCAGAGGCACAGGACCTGAACTTGAGATTTGTTTTTTCTAGCAGTGTTTTTTAAGAATAGATTCTCCCTGTATTTACTGCCAGTTCCTCTGGCTTCCCTTTTTATTTGGAAATGACACTTTGGGAACGATGTTGTCGGAGTTTGGGAGGGGTTGGAGTGAGATTTCTTTGGCTCAGGCAATGGAGACTGAATTTTTGGCTCCCTGTCCCATGTCAGGTGATGTGTCCCGTCACAAAGGTGACCCCAAATGGGCCCATCCCACCCCAAACCATCCTGTGAGTGTGGGATTCTGTGTCTCCACGTCAGAGCCTGGGGAGCAGCTCAGCCTGGGAGCGTGTCTGGGCAGGGCCAGCAGGGAAATGGGGAGCAGAGCTGCTATTAAAGGGATTATTCCCAACATTATTCATCAGCCAGGCTTGGGCCTCAGATCTGGTTGTGTTTGTGTTGAGGTGTTGTGTGTGTTGCTGATGGGGAAGTGGAGCCTTGCTCTGGGGGGGGAACTTGTTTGAAACTGGTTTTGTACCAGTTTTTGGGAAGTGTTGGTAAAGAGGCTGCTGTTTATGCTCACATTTATATATTGTGTGTGTGTGTGTATATATACATATATATAGGGTTTTTGGGGTAGGGTCACTGTCCCTCCTTAGCCCATGGACATCTCTATGGACACAGAGCCACAGAGGCTGTGGCTGCCCCATCCCTGGAAGTGTCCAAGGCCAGGCTGGATGAGGCTTGGATACCTGGGATAGTGGAACATTAAGGGGGTGGAACTGGATGAACTATGATTTCCCTCCCAACCCAAACGAGTTTTGGATTCTGGGATTCTCCACAGCCCTCCTGGGGAAATGATCTTGCACTCTGTGCTTTGGGAGTTTTGGGACCCAGGTTGTGCCAGTACATTTTCCTTTCCCATGGGTCAGATTTTTCCTGGTCTGGCTGTGATGGGAAGAGCTGACTGCCCTGACTGTTGGTGGAAAGGCTCCATCACCACATGAAATGTGTCACAAAATCTGTCAGTGAATAAATGCTGCTAAAAGACAGGAGCTGGCACTGGTGTCAAGGGGAGACGCTGGAACATGGATGGAGCTTTAGCTGCAGCGGAACAGAGCGTTCAGGAGATGCTGGAGGTGCTTAACAAGGAAAAAAGTGGAGGAGCAGCTTCCACTGCTGCCTGCTCACACATTCCCTGTCTGGAGCGTTCTGCTTGCAGTAGGTGCTGCTTTTTCACTTCACAAAATCACACGGAATCACTGAGGGTGGAAAAGCCCTCCTTGATCATCCAGCCCCACCTGGCACCACCTTCTCACCCAGCCCAGAGCACTGAGGCCTTCCTTGGACACCTCCAGGGATGGCCACTCCAAACCTCCCTGGGCAGCCCCTGCCAAGGCCTGGCCACCCTTTCCATGCAGAAATTCCTGCTGCTGTCCAGCCTGCACCTCCTCTGGCCCAGCCTGAGGCCATGCTTGAAGTGAAGACCACTTCTGGTCTCCTCGTGGAGCACAGGGTAGTGATGAGCAGCCGCTGTTTGGTGTGGCTGTTGTTGCCTCTCCCTGGCTTTTCTGCCTGATGCCTGGCAAAGGAATTACCCTGATGAGTACACGGAACAGGCAGAGCTCCTGGCTGGAGGGATGAGAGCAGCTAATCCACAGGAACACAGCCCAGCCTTTTGTTGCTTCCCGTTGTGGGGAGTTGTGCAGAGCAGGATTTGTCAACACTCGGGGCCTGACAAAGAGCCCCTGACGGCTGTGGGTGAGGCCAGAAAGCAGGGCCGGAGGGGAAGGTGTTGGGACTTGCTGCTGGAGCTGTGTCTGCACACAGACAGCTGGTTCAGGAATCCCTCCTCTCCTCTGGGAACGCACAACTGACAGCTCTTTTGGCATCCCACAAGGATGAAGGTTCAGGAGGCTCTGCGTGCTCAGGCCGTGGGGAGTTGGTTTTTTTTTTAGCAGTGAGGTGAATTCTGGGGGGTTACACCTTGTGCTTCTGGGGTTTCATCCCTTTCAGATGTTCTTTCTCCTTTTTCTCTTTTATTCTTCGACTCTAAAAGTTGAAAGAGGCCTTGGGTGGCTTCTCCTTTTGAAAGGTGACCTTGCAGCATAAAGTTGTCTGACTCGGTGCTGTCCGTGCCCGGTGATATATGGGAGCATCTGGGAATGAGGGGAGGCTGCTCATTAATTCCCTGAATTTCTCTGGGATCACACACGTACCTCAGGATCCCTTCCCAGCACTGGTGAAATGTTCCCCCTTTAATCCCAGCCCCGTGTGAGGAGCTGCCATGTGTCAGCAGTGCAAAGAGAAGCGGGGAATGGGCTTTTTTGGGAGTCTGGCATTGTTCAGTAGTGCCAAGTCTGTCTCAGTTAGTCCAGTGCTATTTGGCTCTGGTCCAAAGCAATGCGTTCTCCTCCTGCCTCCCTGGCCATGGTTTAATTAATTAAATTTAAAAATTCAACCACAAGCTGTAGGTGAAGGTGCTGCAGGGGGAGTGGGAGCTGCTACCAAAATACCGTTGTTAAATGGTGGTGTCATTCCCAAATAATCCACTTTATAAGGCTGTTTTACTGGTAGTTTCTGTGCTTTGCTACTTCCAGAAGATCTCTCACCAGAGGCTGATTCCTGCTCTGCTCACTCACTTCCCACCTCCACCCTGCACCTCTCCAGGCTAATAATAAAAATCAAATTGTTTTCTCTGCTGGAGAAACAAAAGGAGAGTCAGAGCTGAGGCTGATGTGATCCAGACCGAGCATTTCCCTCTCCTTTGGGTGCTGGATGTCCGAGTTCTCTGGGAATTAAAACCACCAGATGCATTTCTGCCCCTGGGCACTCCGAGCTCCCTGCAGCAGCATTCCCTGTATCCTTCTCTCCCCATGGGATCCTCCGTCATTTGGTTTTTCCTGTTGCAACGTTACAAATTTCTGCTGCCCTGGATTTTATTTGTGGGTTTTTCAGGCCTAGCAGGTAATGGTTATAAATGGAAATTTGACTGCAGCACGTGGTTTCTGGCTGCAGTAAATTCATTCCCTGCGGGCTTGGGGACGGATCCCATGTGTTTTCTCCAGTGCAAATGGTTGTTTCAAACATCCATCTGCTTTATCTGGTGCTGTGTTTACAGTTCCCCTTTGTAGTTCCCAGCAGCATCTCCTCTCTCTCCTCTGCTTTTGTTTATTTAAGGTTATGGTAAAATATCCCTCTCGTTTGGAGCTGTTTTGTGGGAGCCTTTCCCAGCTTGGCTGATCCCGGGGGTCAGGGGAATAAAATATCATGACCTGATCACCCCAGGGGAATCCCACAGTGGTGGTTCCAGCTGGTCCTTGGTGTTTTTGCTTGTCGGGAATGGGATTTTAGCCAGATCCTGCCTTTGACCTTCCGGGGCTCTGCAGGCAGCATGGCTGGTCATTATTGAAAAATAAAGGGTTTAATCCACTTGATTTGTAGCAAAAGTTGACCAGTGGACTCATCTTTGTTTGGGTATTGAATTGTGTGATGTCCTGGTTGTTTGTCTGTCCATGATGATTTAGGAAACCAGTTTCAACTTTAGAAGAAAAAAAAAAAATCCAAAATAATACAACAAACAAACCCAAACCAAGCTGTCTGAAAAATCCTAGGAGGATATATTTGATACTTTTTCCTGGCAAAAGTTAAACATTTTCCATCCTTCTTCAGTTTCAAGCCTTCAGATGGTTTGTGGGCCCTTCTCCAGCACGTGGTGCTGCCTGTCTGTGTCCAGGCAGGAGCTACAGGGTGCACCCCGGGGCTCCACAGCCTTTGGAGTTTCCCTCAGGTTTTGTGTCCTCATCATGGGCAAAATATGACCCAGGATGACATTTGGAGAGGTTGCAAAATTCTCTCTGTAAACAGAATTTTATTTTATTTTTCTTATGCTGAGCCCCGAGCAATGTCACTGCTTGTCTTGCACAGAGAAGTAGGAAAATAGTCCCTGGCTGCAGGAGGGGGTTGTTTTCCTAATTTTCCTTCACCACAGCAGCGTTTCCTGTTACTGGTGAGTGTGTGGAGTGCCTGGATGAGACCTCCCCAGCTCATGTGATTCCCCAAGGTGTGTGTTGGAGTCCTGTGGGACACTGGAGAGAGAGTTTGGAGCAGGACCTGGAGTGCCAGGGCAAGGAATGGCTTCCCACTGCCAGAGGGCAGGGTTAGATGGGATTTTGGGAAGGAATTTCTGGCTATGAGGGTGGTGAGGCCCTGGCACAGGGTGCCCAGAGAAGGTGAGGCTGCCCCTGGGCTCCTGGAATTGTCCAGGGCCGGGTTGGATGGGGCTTGGAGCACCCTGGTCTGGTGTCCCCATGGCAAGGGGTAGAACATAATGAGATTTAAGCCTCCCTTCAACCCAAACCAGTCTGGGATCCTGTGGTCATGAATTCCCTACCCTCAGCTGCTGGAATTGTCTCTTTTCCAGGGTCAAAAGCTGCTGACCAACTTCAAATTGTCCACGCCAGCTGAGCCTCATTTTAGCCACTGGGTATGGACAGAGCTGTCCATGAAGTTTTTTTGTGGCTCCTTTTTTTACCTTCGACCTTCCATTTTTTCCAACCTTCCGTGTTTTTAACCTCCCAGTGCCTCGTGTTTGTCCACACGATGCAGCAGCAGCTGCTGCAGAGGCACGAGCAGCATCCAGCAGCTGAAACGCTAAATCCTTTACTACTTTCCTTACTTCAACTCTTCTCACCAAACAGCCCAGACAGGCGCAAAACCTTTTCCTTTCAGCCTCGCAGAGTCGGAACATGTCATAGGGGATGTTGAGCGAGCTCTGCTCCCTCCCAAGAGCTGCCCCAGCCCGACACGAGGCAGCTGTGCAGCAGCTGGCCTGGCTGCCTGGCTGCAAACATCTGGATGGGCTGCGGCGCATGGCGGGAGCCGCCGAGCCGATGCTGCTGTGCAGCCCCGGGCGCTGTTTGAAGACGTGCGTTGAGCTCTGCACTTCAAAGCCCGGCTCAGAAAGGCTTGGCTTGCACAAACTCACACCTCTGCCTCTGCTCTGGGGCTGCCGTGGCTCCCACTCGCAGCCAGAGACGCAGGAATGCCGTAGTTGGGGTTTGTTTGTTGGGAAGGGACTGGAATTCCCGAGCTCGGCTTTAGGATCCACTTGCTCGTGCCGTGCCAGGTGCTCGCGCTCGCTGGCCGGGCCGTGGGGGCTTGGGGATGGGTTGTTTGGATGGAAAACGGAGCTGTTGCCATGTGGGGAGGGAGTGGGGAATGTTGTTCTGATTAGGAACCATCTGGTGCTTGCAGCAGCAAGTGGAGCTGGGCTTGGTGGCCCCAAAGCTGGGCCTGGAGGCGGCCGGGGATGTGCGCGGTGCTGGGACCGGCTGGGAGATAGCAGCTTGTGGAAAGCTCACATTCCTGAGCTCCTCCCAGCTCCTTTCCCGGAGTTTCTACAGCACATCCTGGCGTTTCTGATCCAGCTCATCCCTCGCAGCTCAGGGCTGTGCTGTTCCAGTGCACGGGGATGGTGAGGCAGAGCCAGCCCAGTGCTCATGGTCGATCCCATGGCACTCCATGGAGCCGTCAGGGATCCCATGTGCTCCTCTGACTCCCTCAGCTGCCCACATATCCCAGAGCACATTCCAAGGGCGAGGAGATGGCACAGCTGGCAGGTGTGTCAGGCTGCCACAGGTTTGCTTCTGGAAGGATCTGTCCCAGAAGTGCTGTGGTGTTGTTTTCCCCTCTTGCCAGGGGTTTCAGTGGTTGCCATGGCTGTAGGAGCTGCTCCAGGTGTCCTCACTTCCAGAAGAGACAGTTCCTGCTGCTGAGCTCACACAGGCAGGGGAAGCCAGGCCAGGAAGGGGCTAAAGAGCAGCAGAATTTGAGGTTTTTTTACAATGAGGGTGGTTTTTACCACCTCTCAGATGAGGTGCCTGAAGAGAAGGTGGATACCCCAACCCTGGAAATATTCAAGGCCTGGAAGAACCTGGACTAGTGGCAGGTGTCCATGGCAGAGGAGTGGGCCAAATGGTCTTGATGGTCCCTTCCAGCCCAAACCATTCCACGTTCCTATAATCCAATTTTTGGGAAGCCAAATGATCTTGATGGTCCCTTCCAGCCCAAACCATTCCACATTCCTATAATCCAATTTTTGTTTATCTGGAGGGGTCTTCTCCAGTGCCACGTACTGAGAAGCCCCAGCATCCAGGGCTGGAGGGGACATTCCCTGTTCCCCCCCATTCCCATTCTGTGTCCCGTTGGCTTCCAAGGAGTCCCTGTAGGATCTGGAGTTTTGCAATTCCCGCATGAAGGAGCATCTCTGGCACCGCACCCGGCCCTGCCTTGCGGGGACTTGTTCCCGTGGCCGTGCCCGGAACGGAGCCTTGCAGAGCTCTTAATCCTGTCTGCATGAGGTCATTGGCTCCTTGACGTTAATTGCAGGGGATCTGATTAATTAGGCAACAGAGCATAATTTATTTGAGCAGATTATTGTATGGAATTAACCAGGCAGTCGCTGTCTCCCACCACAAGTCCGTGCATCCCTGCAGGTGTGGGAATTGCCATTACAAACTTCACCCTCAAAGTGGATGGCTGGGTAATAATTGGATTATTTCCCAGTTGCTGCAGTGGACTGTTTATCCACACTATTTCATGGATGCATTATTTCGTGGGTGTTACATTTTCAGCAGACTTGTTTTCATTTTAATTCTATTTGATTTGGACTACTTGATTCCCTCCTCCTGTTTCCTTCCCTTCCGTTTTACTTCTTCCAATAAAATGTCATAAAAATTAATCCCCACTGAAGGCCAAATTTAACATCCAGATTGAGAAAAGAGGATTTTAAAGCCCTTGTGCTCAAAAGGGAAAAAACGCGCTCGGACAGGAAGTCTTGGGTTTGTCATGGAGCATGGAAAAATATTTTTAAAACTTTATTATAGAATTATGGAATCCCAGGACAGTTTGGCCTGGAAGGGACCTCAAAGTTCATCTCATTCCACTCCTTTTCCATGGGCAGGGACACCCATCAGGATGCTCCAAACCCCATCCAACCTGCCCTTGGACACCTCCTTAAACAGCTCAATTACCTCAACAGCAAAAAGATTTTAAAATTATGAAGATTTCCCCCAAAAAATGAAAGGAAGGGCTGACTGAGAATAAGAGCAGAATGAAGTTTGTCAGTTCCAGTGTCTGACAGATGTTCTCCTGTAACTTTCTCCTGTCTGGATCCATCCCATGAGTGAATCCAAACCAATTATTTGCTGGCCCCAGCCCAGGCAACGGGGCTGTGTAGAATGTAGCTAAAAGGACAAATACCAGAGAACTGAAAAATGCCATAAATTTGGGTCCTGCAGCCACATTCCCAATGGAAGCTCCAGAGCAGGATCTGGTTGGTCACCTCCTGCAGGAAGAGATGGCTTGGTCACCTGGAGTGTTTGTCTGCTTTGGAGATGGGTTCAAAAAGGGGACTGTTCATTGAATCAGCTGCTCTTCCCAGGTGTTGGGATTTCAGTGCTCCTGACTCATGAGAAACGTCTGGAATTGGTGGGAGCTGAAGGTGTTGGGTGGCAGAGGAGAAGCACCCTCAGTGGAGGTGCTCCAAAGCGTCCTCTGGGAATGGTCCCTTTGCACTTCATGGTCCATGTTACATTGGCTGTGGAATCTGTTGAAGTCATTGTTCCTGCCTTGGCTAACAGGACCTTCCTAAAAGTGTTCTCAAACCTGCCAGAAAGGAGTTTTTCTCCTAATGAAGAGCCCCAAGGGTGGTTTCAGGCTGGAGAGAGCCCGGTTTTCCATTTTGCAGGGAACAGAGGTGCTCCAAGGGAAGCAGCAGAACCCCGAAGCTCTTTGCTGGAGCAGCTCCTGATTTGGGGAATATTTTTAAGAGGGATTTTGGCTTCAATGAGGATTGTGCTGTTGACCTCATGTTCTCCTGGATGTGCTAGAGGAGCTCCAGGTCGTGAGGGGCAAGAGCAAAGGTGCAGCTGGAGAAAGAGAAACTATGGCTGATACGGAATTGCTGAGGTTTGGGTTCCCCCAAACCAAGTGTGTGCTGTGTTTTATAAAATGCATGAATATTTTGGGACTATAACTGCTCAAATAAGGAAGGAATTGCTGTTGGAATGCAGGAGAAGAGCCCATGACCTCCATCTGGAGGGGGGCGTAGCCCAGCTGGCTGAAAATGGGCCTAAAAAGGGCTACAAAAGCTAATTAAAATGTGAAAAACTGAGAATTCCTGCTAATAGACAGCAGATCCCTGCCTGGCGCTGCTTCACAGCTAAATTTGATTTCCTTGGGAGGCAAAAGGAACTGATTTAAGTTCCTTACCTTGCTGACATTGATCCCTCTCAGCGTTTAACCAGCCTGTTCCCAGCGAGGAACTTCCCGCGGCTCTGCTGAGCCGGACCCGGAGCCTGCAGCAGGAATCTCTTACTCCTGCTACCAGTAAAAAAATTCACTGCAGGTGTCTTCATGTGCAGTGTTAAACTCAGCTTTGACCTTGTTCTCCTGACATCTGGGTTGTGTTTGAGCTTTCCCTTCAGTGCCAGCAGGTGTAAGGAAGGGGAAGCCTCAGCCGTCGCTCAGCTGGAGCCGTGCCCACCTCTGTGGCATTGTCCCACCATCAAAGTCCTTGTGGGAGCCACCAGCTGCCCTCCAGCACAAGGCAGCTCCAGAGAAAGTGTGAGGACAAACAGCCTCGTTAAACAAATTGTGGTTTTCCAGGCTTGAGGTGGTGCTGGTTTGGGGTCAAACTGAATGAGGTGCTCCTTCAGTCAAGGAAAGTTGTGGGGTGTGTGGCATGCAGGGATTCGGGCTGTGGGCCTGGTTCCATTTTGTGCTGGAATTTTCTGTGGAGGTTTAGGACAGAAAGTGTTTCTCAGGGTTTCACAGGTTATTCTCCCTGTGCTGAAGGACTGTTAGAAGCTTTTTTTTCCACAGTTACACTTCCCTCATCCCGTGAGGAGCAAATCCACCTGCCTGCTGCCTCTGCCATGTCCTTACCTGCCAGGTTTACCTGCATTTGCTCCAGCTTCCCTTAGCTGACTGAAAGCCAAAATCAAGTGATGTGCTCAGTTGGATCAGTGGTGGAAATGTGAATATTTGGGGTGTTGCTTATTGAACTAAGCTGAGTTTGAGCTGGGGGAGGTTTGGATTAGAGGAAAGGAGGAAGTTCCTATTCAGACTTGGAGTTGCAGGATGTGATCATTGCTGTCAAAGCTCTACTTAAAGCTCTGAGAAGGAGGAAGGGAGAGGGAAGGTTTTGGGAAGGGTTTGGTTTTGAAGGGAAGTTTGTAAGGTGTGTTAATTGTTCTGATGACAGTTAATTCCTGTATCCATCGCTTTGGCTGGAATGAGAACTGGCAGTTGGATTTATGGTTCTGTTCTGAAAACACAGCGGGTTTCCTGGGTAATGAAGGTAAAATACCAATAAAAGCTTGGGAAAACCTGCCCCCTCCTCTTTTATTGGTCTCTAGTGCCTGTTACTCAAGTGCTTGGAAGACCCAGAGTGTCATTCCCTGGCCTTCTCCCAACTGGGATTGCACAGTCCTTGGGAGAGGCTTTTGACCCAAGGACAGGGGTGCTCAGCACGTTGGCAGCATCTCAGATCCTGTTCCCAAAAACACTGATGGCATGTTCAGGGTAGATGTGCTGAGGTGGGAGTTCCTACCTGCTGGCAGGTGTTGTGCCCCCAGTCCATGGCATTCCGTGGTCCATCTCTGTATCCGAGTCCAAGGTCAGTTCAGTTTTCTAGAGGTCAAATACTCCCTTGGTTGTTGTTTTTGTGAAGCTCCTCTTGAGTGTTGGGAGGGAGGTGGCTCTGCTCTTACAGCTCCTGCCTGGACCAGAGCTCAATCCCTGCTCCCAGCCAAACTTCCTGCCTGGATAAGCTCCTCAGCATCGCTGGTGTTTCTGGATTGTGGAACAGCTTTGGGTGGAAAATGCTTTTGAAGTTCCCTGTTGGGTGTGAAAGCCTCGGTGAGGATCCTTGAATGCAGATTGATATGAGGGGCAGTTGGGATTTTGTATCAGCCCCAGGGTGAAGGATTATGCCTCTGGCATTTTGGGCTTCAGGATGAACAGCTGGAAAGAGCAGGAATGTGGCTGGAGTTGGGAGGGAAGGATGACAGAGATGAAGCAATAGTGACCAGAACAGTTCTGGGCATCTCAAAGGTGAGGACCAAACTGGAGCTTCACACAGAAAAAGCTCAGGGAAGGGGTTTGTTGTCATGTGGAACCTGCTCCAGGGTCCTGGCAAGGATTCCCACACCAGGTTTGGGGAGGAAGGGTGGTAGTGGAGGTTATCCCATCTCTGCTCTCTCCATCTCTGGTTCTCCCCCTCCTGGCACTGATCACATTCCAGGAGTTTTGCAGTCAGGGCTGTGGCTTGTCCTGCAGACAGGACACGGTGTCAAAGTTCTGTCACGTTGAAATGGGAATTGTTCCCTCGTTTGCTCCTTGCATTTTTATGAGGAGCAAGAAACGATGACAAAAACAATTCTTCAAATATGTTGAGTGGGGTTTCTTTTCAATAAAGCAAAGCTACTCCCTGAGCTTCTTTCTGGGCTGGTGGAATATAAATGATCTATTTGATCATTTTTTTTTTGCACCACGTGTGACCAGAGGCGAAGTTCTGGAGGACAATGGGGCTGATATTCAAGTAGCTGCTCCTCTGAACCACAAACTGAACTTGAGAGCACCAGAAAAACAACAATTCTGCTTGCAGAGAATGCTGCTGCAGAGCCTGGGCTGGTTCTTAGGCTCCTTATGATCTCCAAACTGCAAAGGAAGAGGGAATTTGACTTTAACAATTCTGTTAAACACTCATGCAAGAGGATGAACTCATGCTTTTTTCCCAGGTGCTTTAAGACATTGAGCTGTGGTTTTGTGAATGAGATCTTTGGCTGGACTTGATTTGTCAGGAGGAATTGTAAGCTGTTGGAGGCAGAAAATCTTTGGGATTTTTTTCTCTTTTCACCCAAAAGCCTGGTACACCTGAAGGTTTGGCTGTTTTTCCCTTCTGCAGGAAGAAGACACTCATTCTTCCTACTAACTTAGCCTAAGGGTTGGGTTATATTTTTCCACTTTTTTTTCCTTTGAAGCTGTTCGACCATTGGAAATACATTCCCTTGGTGTCCAGTGGCTCTTCAAGAGACTTTTGACAAGGGCCTGGAATGACAGGACAAATAATATTTTGTTTTATGAAAAATGATAGTACCTTATCCTTACTTGCCTAGAGTGTGGAATGTCCATCCTACAAATGAGTTTGAGTGACCACAGGGCCCCGTTATTTTGGGAGTTCCCACTGTGCTCCCTTGGCATCCATCCTCCAGCAGCTTTGTCCAATGTTCCCAGGCAGGTTCTGCAGGGAAAACCAGCTCTGTGTGCCTTTGTTTTGCTTTATTTTGCCCAGAGAAACCGAGGCAGATCCGATTCCCTCCGGCGAGCGGTGCCTGCGCTATTGTTTCCCAGGTTATTTTGAGGAATGGCTTCCCCTGGGATTTTTCCTGTGTTGGCTTTTTGACCTTTTTGCATCCTATAGTAGTTTTCTTGATTAAACCCATGGCATTTCTAAAATTAAAGGTGGTTTGAGGGCTTTAGGTTGGAGGAGGAGGGAAATGGGGGTGGTTCAGAGTTTGCAGGGAAAACACCTGCTCCCGAAAAAGCTGTGTGTGCTGGACTCCTCAAAAATTCTCTGTGCAAGTGCACAGGCTGAGAGAATCAGCTCTCTGTGACTTTGAGGATGAGGAGTTTCAGGGAAATCATGAACCCAGGGGTGATGCAGAGGTTTGGGTGGGAAGGGACCTTAAAGCTCGTCCCATCCCACTCCCAGCCATGGGCAGACACCTCCCACTATCCCAGGCTGCTCCCAGCCTTGGACACTTCCAGGGATCCAGGGGCAGCCACAGCTTCTCTGGGCACCCTGTGCCAGGCCCTCACAGGGAGGAATTTCTTCCCAATACATTACAGATATCTCAGGGGTGGTGAGTGGAAAAAGCACCCGAGCGCTGCCGGCCGCGGTTCCCAGACGGACACAGACGGGCCCTTCATGGCCCAGCATCCCCGACCTCCAGCAGCTGCAGCCCTGGAACAACGGAGCCCTTGAGTCCCCGGAGAGGGACTTGGCCCTGGGGATGGCTGCAGGAGCCTCGGTCACCCTTTCCCTGCCCCTGACCTTCCCCGGGATCTGGGCGTTCCCTCCATCTCAAGCCCGACTCCTGACCCTCGGTGCCAGTCACTGGAGGGTCAGTGCTGTCATTTGCATCAATCACAAAACTGTGGAAGGTGTTCCCAAGGGATGGGCCCCTCTCTCTGCTCACAGCAGTTGTGTCCATTCCCAGCTGGGGTGTGGAGTGCTGGTGTCACTGCTCCTGGAAAACACGGTTTTATAGGAGTTGTCCCAAAGCAGCAGCTGCCGTGGTCACAATCAGTGTCACACGCTGCTTTTGTGGGTTTGTTTCCTAAGAAAAAGGTGGGTTTTAATCACGCACCCTCACTGCCTTTTCTCTCTCTGACTAGAAACTCGAAGTTTAATAGACAGATTTCTCCTAGCCAAAATTTAGTGTTTTTCTTAGTGGTCGGTGACAAGTGACATCAGAATAAAACCTAGAGCAGAGCAGTGGGGTTGGGGTTGTTCAGGCTGGAGGAAAGCCTCTATTTCACCCTGTTCTGTAAAACTCCAGTAATGATCCAGGCAGTAATAGCATGCTGAGCATTTCATTGACATTTTAACCCGAATTGTGATGCAAGTTGTTCCTTCAATTAGTTCTACAGTGTCCCAACATGAGTTAAATAAAGGGTTTAAAGAGAAATTCACTTGTTCTTATCCCTGGCTCTGCTCTGCTGTGTCAGGAAAGGTGCTGGTGGTGCCTGCAGGAGCATCCTGCTCCAGTGTTCCAGGCCTGGGGCAGTGCAGTGGGATGTGGGAGCTTTGGGAATGTGGAGCTTTGGGGATTTTTCTCACCATTTCTCCCTGTTGTAAACGAGAGCTTTCAGTTCTCCATCTGACCCTGTAACTGGCCTTCCTCCGGGCTAATAAATTTTACTCATCGTTGCTTTTTAAGGAGGTTTAAAAGCCCAGTAGTGAGACTTTGGGAAGCTGATCCCAGGTCATCCCACAGCATTTTGGGGTCCTTTCAGCCACAGCATCGTTGCAATGACAAACACCCAGGAATTTTGCAGAAGGAAGCAGCAACAGTTTGGGAATTTGAGAAACGCTTTGGGGGTTCTTTTTGGGTTTGGTTTCCAAACATTTCCATTTGTGAGACTGCACCGGAGCTTGTTGGGGTAAAGCAAAATGCAGGTGTAAAATCTGAGTGAAGGAGTGGGATGCTGAGGTTGGGAGGGGAGCTGTGCTTGGGAAATACCTTGGGAATGTGAGGGCGAGGGGAGGTGAGAGCCCCGGGGCTTGTGAAAAGCCGAGGGCCTTTAGTGATTATTGCTCTTGATAGGGACTTTTATGGGCTGGAGCTTAACGAGCCCGGCAATTCAGGAGAGGTGTTTGTTCTTCTCTGCTCTTTCAAAGATGCTTTTGATGCCCCAGGATTTGTTCTCAGAACAATGATGAGCTCGATAACCTTTGGGGCTGCTTTTTGAAGCCTCCTGGTTCTTGTCTTGGGCTGTGTTTGATTTTGCTGTGTGTTTACAGCTTAAATAACCACGGTCGGGTTTCTCCAGCAAGGAAAACCCCATCCTGGTCTGGAGCAGCCCTGGCTGATGGATGCAGTAACGCACAGAAGGTGTTTGGTCCCTAATTGATCTTTGAATTCCCATTTTTACAAAGTGTAAATCACAGGAAAACGCCGCTGGCGATGAGCTGCCACACCCGGGGGTAGCTGGGATTCTGGTTTCTAACCCCAAACTCCAATTTCTGGGTTGGGATGTTAATCTGTTTAAAGGTTCTTAAGGCAGCAGCGATTTTTTCCTGAGTAAGAGGTCGCTACATAAAATTCTTGGCAAAGCTCGTGTTACAAATGTTGCTGTAGGTTTAAAGTGTTAATTTATGTGGCATATTGGGTTGTATTTAAACGTCCCTGAAGACCTTTGAATCTCAGTAGCTAATGAGGCTTGCAGAGGAGAGCCTGAGAGAGGGAAAACTTACTGGCAGTGAGTAATGCTGGAGACAGAGCTCCAGGATTGAGTAAGTTCTGCATAGAAAAATTAGGAATTATCGCATCGGCCTTTGAGGTGTTTGATTATTTCCAGCACAGATCTTCCTGCAGCCCTGGCCTGAAGTCCCCCCCTTCCTGGGGGAAGGATTCTCCATGCTGGAACCCCTCAGGTGGAGTTTTCCCAAGTCCTGGAGCACTTCCAAGGGGACACATCTCCTTGGGATGAGCTGAGATCTCATGTCTTGCATCTCCCTCAGCTCTCCCGCTCTGCCCCTGACAGAAAGGATTTGGAATTCAGGCTCCAATCTCAGCTTGGAGATCTCTAAACCAGCCTTGCAAAGATGCTTAAACTTGTCCCTCTTGTTGCAGCTGGCCTTGCTGAACTTCTTTCACCCCGAGGAGAAGCTGCACGTTGGAGAGGAAGGGAGGCGCGTCCGTCGGAATAAAAGGAGTAAAGGCAGCGAAGGGCCCGACGGTGAGTCCTGCTCAGTTTCTCCCTGATTTTAGTTCCTTCCCACATCAGGAATTCCAGGAGTTCTGATTCCTGCAGCTGTAGGTCTTGTGTGAGTTAATGCTGCTTAGGAATTCCATCCTTGATTCTTGAACTGTGCTCGTTTAAGGCTTTAATTTGTACTTTGCCTTTATTTGTTGTCCTGCACACCCAGCTTGGCTTAAAATCATCAAGGAGCTTTTCACAGTCCAACAAACAGCTGGGAACATCTGCATCCCAAACTGGTGACTGCTCTAAGGGGGTTTGTGTTGCTGTGGAGTCTCAGGTGGGGTCAAAGCCCGTGTGAAAGGAAAGCGAAGTTGTACAAAGCTGGGATTAAAAGAGCAAAAAGATTCCTGATTTCTTTGTGAAGAATTTGATTTCCAGTCCTGGTTTTCCTTGATTGTCATGACACAAAGACAGAAGCACGAACTCCTGGAAGAGCTGCTGTGCTTCCCTACTGCAGGAAAGCACAGATCCCCTTTTACAGGAGAGGAGAAAGGACTGGATGCCAGGGAAAGCAGGGACAGAACTGACGGAGTCGTGGTCTGTGTGTGGCTAAGCCCAGGTCCTGACTCCGTTATCATCGCTGGTTTTCCAGTCCAGCTCTCTGAGTTTCCCATCTCCCCTGAAACCTTTGCAGTCTCACAGTGGAGAAGCATTTCCCTGTGGCTCTGCTCCAAGAAAGAGCTTGGTGAAACTCCCTGGATTCCTCCTGGAATGCTGACAAGTCTGATGCATTTGGTACAGACTCCCTGAGTGGTTCCAGCCCAGCGTGGGCCATCAGATTTGGTGTCGCTCTGGTGCTCAGATGGCTCAGGCAGGATCCCAGTCCTTTTTCCCAGTCTCCTTGAAATCTATCCCAGTGTCTTCACCAGTCGCTTGTGTAGTAGCAAATTCCCACTGGATGCGAGCGGTGTTGATGGAGTGCTGCCGGCAGATGTTGGGAGGGATTAACTTCATCCCTCAGGCTGCCTCTGCCTTGCCAGATGTGCTGGAAGCTGCTGAGGGCAGAAAGAGAGGCTGGAGCTTGGTGTCAAACGAGGGTTTTGCCCGTCACCCTTGTCCCTTCATGACTGGCAGTCCTTTCCCAGATTTCCGTGATGTTCCCTGGGTACTCAGAGTTGAGTTTCTCCAGAAATGCAGAGCACTTCCACCACTTATCCAGTCCCAGGAAGGGAACGGAGCTGGGGAAGGGGCTGGAGCAGCAGGAGAGGCTGAGGGAGCTGGGAAGGGGCTCAGCCTGGAGAAAAGGAGGCTCAGGGGGACCTTGTGGCTCTGCACAAGTCCCTGACAGGAGGGGACAGCCAGGGGGGATTTGGGCTCTGCTCCCAGGGAACAGGGACAGGAGCAGTGGGAAGGCCTCAGGCTGGGCCAGGGGAGGCTCAGGTTGGACATCAGCAGGAATTTCCTCATAGAAAGGATACTCGGGCCTTGGAAGGGGCTGCCCAAGGAGGTTTGGAGTCCCTGTCCCTGAAGGTGTCCAAGGAACACCCAGACGTGACACTCAGTCAGTCGCAGATGGGACTGGATGATCTCAGAGGCCTTTTCCAGCCTCACTGATCCTGTGAATCTTACCTGTGTCTTTTTGAAAATTAGAGATTTTAACCCCTCAGATGATGAGGAAAACGGCCAGAGTGACAGGCTGTGTCCCTCTGGCTTTGGCAAGTGGTTGCCCCCTGTTTGGCTGTGTGGTTTTAGAGCTGCATTTAACAAGTGGGAGCTGTCAGGGCAGGGCTTGACCTTGTAACAACCATAAAATCGAGAAACAAACAGAGCCACGGCCTTGGGGAACTCGGGCTGTTTGTTTTAGACCTGCGTGAAGGAATCTTGCTGTCAGAGCAGGGCAATGAATCATTAAACTAATAAATAAAATCATGTCATGGTCCTGATAACACCGTTTTCTTCGTGAGTTTCACAAAGGGAAAGTTGATCAAATCTTTGATCTCCAAAGAGCCTCCAGAAGATAAAAGTGGCTGAACTATAAATTCCCAGAAGGAAGGAGATGTGCTTTCCACTTGAGGCCTCGCTAATATTTGTCTGGAATTAATTTTATGAACTTTCAAGTGCTTTTTACACATGCAGGGAAAGACCAAAGTGATCTGAGCGTGGAGGCTGGGGTTGGGAGGAGGCTGCTCCGACCCCTCCCAGCTCAGCCAGTCCTGCTCATCCTGGTACCAACAAGAGGCTTTGATGATTTATAAACATCAGGGAGAACACGGTTCCTTTCCCAAAAGCTTTTTCTTTTAGGAGGATTTGCTTTCAAGCCTTTTGCTGGGAAAGAGGTGATTTCAGGACAGGGCAGAGCTGGTTCTGTGCAGCCAGGGGAGGGTGATGGCCCTGCCTGTGCCCAGAGCACGGAGCCACAGGGATGGGACATGGGAGCAGCAAAGCTGCTTTGGTGCCTCTTTGTTAAAAAAGTCCAAGAAAATTTGTGTGCAAAGCCATCAGTTGGATCCTGTCACTCCCAAACAAGACTCTGGAATTTCAGGGACTCCTCCTTGGAGGACTCTGGTTCCAGCCCTCTGACCCCTGACATGTTTTATGGTTGGGTTTGCTTCATTTTGGGTTGTGGCCCTGCACCCACGTTGCCCTGGAGCTGCTTAAAGCAGCCGAGGTCGTGTCCTGGCCGAGGTCCCTCTCCCTGCCCTGGCATCCCTCCACCCTGGAGCATCCCACGGGATGGCTGGGGGGCTGGTGCCTGTCCCAGTCCTGGGACCATCATCTTGAAGCCACTTTCCAGTCCGTGCCACCAGACCCAACTTTTGCACAGCTTTAAAACCTGCCACCAATTTTCCCAGCATCTCAAGGCCCAGGATTATCCCTTTCCACTCTCTCTCTTTTCCCCTCAGCATTCCCAGCTCCACCACACTTAATTTCCTTAAATTCCCTGAAACCTGCACCTCTCCAATGCCTCTTCCCTGCTTTCTCCTTCCCCTCTCCTCCCCTTTTGCCCTGGTGTATTTATGCTGCCGTGGAACCGCCGCTGCTCCCAGATGAACAAATCATTCTGGAGCTGCTAATTAGCAACAGTTGTGCTAAAAGGAACCATCAAGGATGTTAAATTAGTCCACTTTTAAATAAACTGGGTATGAAATGTTAGATCTCTATTCCCAGAGTGCCAGTAAAAATGCTGCTGGCTCTTTGCTAACAAAGCCAAAATCTGGGAGTAGCATGGCTGTAACTCCAGAGACAGTTCCGTGCTCTGGAGGTTATAAATAATGACAGAGCATTTACAAAGCAGATGTCAATAGGATTCTTTAAAAAACATTGTTTTAAACAAATAAAATAGTTTCTTTTTCTCCTACTTTCATCTCTGTTCCCAGTTAGATCCCTGCCGGGCTGCTTTCCTGGTTTCTGGGCTTTTTTTTTGCATTTTGGGTTTGGGGTTGTTGGTTTGTTGGGTTTTTTTTTTTTCCCCTTCCTAGATTTTTTTCATATTGAGCTTGGTGAGAAACATCAGGGATTGTTCTCCAGGCTTTGATTGGGAGCATGGCAGCTGGGAAGAGGCTGAGCAGATGGCTGGCCTTAAGCTGACAACAATTTGGTTCCTACTACTTTGGCAGTTCTTCCTGCCGAGGAAAGTCCTGGAGGAGAACTCCGGAGCTGCAAATGGCTTTGGGCTGAAAGGAAAATGAAATTCTGGGGCATTTCAAGCTCTTCCCCTTCCCTGCTCCTTCCTGGAGCATTGGTAGTGATGTTCCAGCTATGTGAGTCCAGTTTCACCCTCTTAGGATTTGCTTGGTGGCTTTAGGGTGATTTCAGTGTGGCTTTAAGATGCTTTTAGGGTGGGTTTTGGGTGGCTTTAGGGTGGGATTTAGATGGTTTCTGGATGTTTAGCAGGTAGCTGATACCAGAATGTAGCTTTTAGAGTGGGTTGGAGTGATTTTAGGATGGTTTTAGGGTGAGTTTAAGTAGATTTTGGATGGTTTAGCAGGTAGCTGATCCCAGAGCCTGTTTTATAGGGTGAGTTTAGAATGTTTTTGGGACAGTTTAGTGGGGAGCTGATGCCAGCCTTGCTTTTAGGGTGGGTTTAGGATGGATTTTGG
>JAHLSL010000024.1:5115654-5137705 GCA_025920805.1 Petroica traversi | reverse complement strand
ATTTAGGATGTGTTTTGGATGGTTTAGCAGGTAGCTGATGCCAGCCTGGCTGGGGATGCCTGGCTGCCCCCGGACAGCCCCCATTCCCACAGGTGCCCTGTCCCAGCCATCTCCTTTTCCCAACCCAGCAGCACTGACAGTGCAATAGACTTTTTTAACTCGATTTTTTTCTGTTGAGTTTTTTTTTTTTCCATAATATTCAGCTCACAATAGCAACTTTTCCTGCCGGTTTCCTCTCCTGTGGAAAGGGCAGGTTCGTCCCTCTGCCTCCAGAACAATGGGTGCCTTTGTGTCGGCCCCGTGCAATTCCCAAAGCCCCGGCATTCCCAGAAACACAGATGGATGCAGGGTGATAGAGCCTTATTGTGCTCTGAAACCATGGTGATGAGCACGCAGTAAATACTGGACATTTCCTGCACCCTGGAGCGTGGTCTCGCTCCCAGAAGGAAGGGCTCACCACAAAGTGCTTGTTCTTACTGATTTTCCCCAGAATTTCTCTGGGATTTCCCTCTAAATGGGAGAAATCAGGAATATCGTGGTGTTTTAATCTTTGTGGATAAACTCATCCCTTTCCTGGGATGCTGCTGTGGGTATTTGTTATTACTGTGATAAAATTAAGGCTGCAGCTTATTTGTGTATCCCTATCTCTGTGTTATTCCCAGGCTTAGGATAACAGGGATCTGTTTAAGGTCTTGTCCCTGAAAACCCAGAGTGGTGTTTAGGTGCTGGTTCCAGCTCAGTTCCAGCCCTGGCACAGGTTGCCCAGAGAACCTGTGAATGTTCCTGGAAGTGCCCAGGGTGGACAGAGCTTGGAGCAACCTGGGACAGTGGAAAGTGTCCCTGCCCATGGCAGGGGGTGGAATGGGCTGAACTTTAAGGTCCCTTCCAACCAAACTAGTTTATGATTCCATGGTTCTCTAACTGCTGGAGTGCAGAATTCCTCACTGAGCTCCACTCTGTTGCTGTCCCAGTTGGATGTTAAATAGGAAAAGCTGGGAGAGGCCCAAGCCCAGTTGTGTGGGGTCCAGGGTGAGGAATTGTCCCGTCTCACAGGGATCACAGTGGAATGATGGTCAGAGTGTCCTGACCCATCCACAGCCTCCCTTTGCCCCTGGCTTCTTCAGCAGCCCTTCCAGCTGGGATCTGGATTGTTCCAGAAGGAGCTCTGCTCCATTATTTGGACGTTTGCAAAGCTGTGATGAGGTGCTGCAGGTCTGGCCCATCCCTGGAGCTGCTCTGGGGATGTCTGTCCTTCCCTGGTTGGGACGAGGCCCTTTGGTGGCCGCAGGGAGATTTGGAGTTGCTGAGGATGAGCAGGAATTCTGTGGTCATTGTCACCTCGGTGGCACTTTCAGACACTTGCCCTGACTGCTCTGGTGGGTGGATTGTGATCCTGGGGGCTGTGCTCAAACTCGAGCAGGGCTGAGCTCCTTCCCCAGCTGCACTTTGAGCAGTGAGCGGCGTTATTGGAAGTGACTGGTGATTCCGTCTGAATTCCACTCCTGAGACCTGGGGCTTTTCAGCACGCCCCGGGTCAAACGCTGAGCTTCAGGAATCTCACAGAGTTCCTTGTGTTACAAAACAGGGCCAGCACTAATGAGAGGAGAACAGATGTTCCAGAGAGGCAGGAATGTGGCTGCAGCTGAGCCGTGAGTGCAGCTGAGCTGCACCGAGCGCTGGAAATGCCGGACTCCTCTGGAAGCTGCTGCTCCCTCCCCGCAGCATGAGAGGCTCCATTGTCTCCCTGCTGGAGGATTTGCAGCTGAGCTTTGATTTCGGTGAATAAACCCTCAGCCAGGGAGGTTCTGCAGGCTCAGCACGTGCTCCAGGCCTGTCTGGTCGCTCCAAGTGGAGGAGTTGTTGTGGAACTGGATCAGATCCACCTTCCCCACCTGAGCCTTCCCTTAGGTCCTGCCCCTGCTACCACAGGGATCCTCCTCCTTCAGATTTTGGGATGAATAATCTTGTTTTTCTGTCTGGGGGGTCATGGCAGGGCTGAGGGGATCTCATAGTCTGTATCAATATCTTCAAGAGATGTCAGAGGATGGTGCC
Organism: Petroica traversi; assembly: GCA_025920805.1. NCBI lineage: Eukaryota > Metazoa > Chordata > Aves > Passeriformes > Petroicidae > Petroica > Petroica traversi. The sequence goes on along the minus strand of JAHLSL010000024.1, from coordinate 5,135,653 downwards.
AGACTCCAGGACAAGGGGCAAGGCCCATAAACTACAACACGAGAAGCTCCACCTCAAAACGAGGAAGAATTTCTTTCCACGGAGGGGGCAGAGCACTGGAACAGCTTCCCAGAGGGATTGTGGAGTCTCCCTCTCTGGAGACATCCCAAACCCACCTGCACACATTCCAAAGGGTGACCCTGCCTAGGACTGCATGATCTCCACAGGTCCTGGGATTCCATGAACAGCCAAACCTGGAGCTGCTGCTCTGCTGGTGGCAGCTGGGATTGTCCTCACTGTGCCCTCTCTGGGCACTCACTGGAACCCTCTCGCAGCTGCAGAGCTCCAGTGAGGAATTCCTTGGGGAAAAAGCTGTGAATGAGGCTGGGCTTGAGTGTTTTCATGAGGGCTTTGTTGGCCGTGATGTATGGAGGCATTGTTGGAGCCATATCTGATCCCACTAATTCCAGCAGGATTTGGGGAAGTGCCTTAATTGGTTTCAATGGATAAATGAAAGGGTTGGCTGAGCCAGGCAGCATTCCCTGTGTCCCAGCTGCTGCAGGGACTTCACTTGGGCTTCCCAGGAGTGGTAGAGTCTCTCCTGAGTTTCCTTTTTTCCTGCTTTTCTCCCTTCTTTTTCCCCCCTTATTAAATTCATCCAATCCTCCCAAGAGTGATGGGGTCTCTCTTGGGTTTCCTTCTTTTTCCCTCTTTTTCCCCTTTTTTTCCCCCTCCTTTTTCCCCATTTTTTGCTTCATCCAGCTGTAAGTACCTGTGGATGCACACGGGTAGATCCTTGGATGTAGATCCCTCGTTTTTCCGTGTAATTAAACCATCAGCTCTCCGGCAGCTGCTCAATGCCATGGAGGTTTTCCATCCAATTAGGCAGGATTATGGATGGGAGGAGGAAAAACACGTCAAGTTCTGCAGGGATGAGACAGTCAGAGAGGTTTCCTCCCACCTGCCCTCCATTCCTTGTGGATAACCACGGGAATGGCTCTTTTCAAACATCCAGCAAAAAAATTCAGGAGAGCCTCTCATAGTCCCGCTTCAAACCTTGCTGCTGCCCCACTTGGGAATCATTTCTGCAGGAATTCATGACATATGTTCGTTGTTTATCTTAGTGGGATGTGACTGAAAATGTCAGAGTGTTTTGTGTTAGGCAACAACCGAATAAAACAAACAAAATAAAAACACAGCTGTAATGCTACGCTTCGAATTGTTGGATTTAAATATGTGGGATTGATAAAGGAAGCAAGAGGGTGCAGTGGTGGATAGAAAATCAGCCTGGTGACTCCAGCCAGCAGCCAAAAAAAGCCTTGGGATCCTCGAATTAGAGCTGGGAATGTTGTTTGTCAGCTCTGCGCTTGGAATCCAACCGAAGTGCCTGAAGGGGAACAAAAGGCACATCACATCCTCCTTCCTGAGCCAGCCAGAGGGTGGAAAATGAAATGAGATGGCCACAGGTTCTGGTGTGAACCCCAGGAACTTGGCTGGGGCTGGTGATGTGGGAGCAGAGCTGAGGAGGATGGAGGTTTCTGTTTGATTGGCTTTTTGTGTTTCTGAGGAGGCAGCACAAGAGGATTTTGCCAGCAACAGTGGCTCTGGAGTTAATTGGGAGCAGGATTTTGTCTTTGCTCGTGACCACATTTGTGCTGTGGTGTTCTTGCACCTACTCAGAGACTGGAGCTGGTTTTTTGGAGCCTTCTGGGGCCAGCAGCCTGTCCTGGTGCCTTGCCACTGATCCCAAGGTGGATCTGGATGGGAGGCAGGAGGTGAATTCTCTTGGTTATTCCTTGTGTCCTGTAAATCCTTGGAAATTCCCGTTGCAGTGAGCAGGGACACATCTGCCTTGCTCAAGGAAGTGAGGAGGGATTTTCAGCAGAGCTCTGGCTCTTGAAGAGCCGAGATTGTAGGGTGGAGAGAACCCCAGGAGGTGACTGGATCCTTCCTCCCCCTTAAATTTGACCAGCACTGTGCCAGAGGTGACAACAGCAAAGGTGACAGCAGCAAAGGTGACAGACCTCTAAAGGATGGGTGCTGTTCCATCCTGGTTCTCCTACAACCCCGCACCTGTATTTTTCCTCACGCCAAAAGCCCTTAGGGAGGAGAGGCACAGGGCTGGTGGGGCTCTACCTGCTCCATCCCCTCCCTCCAGACAGCACCTGGTACCCTCTGTGTCCCATCACCCTTCTGAAGGTGGAAAAACCTGTGGAATGCATGAGCACAGCTCATTCATCCTGCTCCTTTTGTCCTTTCTAGCTGGGGGGTTGCTCCCCACAGCACCTTTACCTGGAGCAAAAATCCAGGTTTATGAGTGGTTGTCCCTTAGATCTGTGTCCTGTTCACACTTTGGTTCTGATCATCTGCAGTAAGCAGATTTTTTCCCTTGAATGTGATTAAAGATCAGGATAAACTACATCACAACCTACTGCCACTAATTTACATTATCTGTATATTTAACTGCCCTTAGGAGCTGCACCAGATTATTCCCTGAGGAGTCCTGGATTTTGTCAAACCAAGCAAAAATCTCTGAGAATTGGCAGGAGAAAAAAAAAAAACAAACAACTTTTTCACAGAAAAAAAAACCCTGTCCCTGATGAGATCTTACGTGGTCTGAAGCTGTTTGAGAAGAGAGATTGTGGCTCTCTGGCATCTCGTGTCGCTCCAGGGATTCCAGGGATGAGCTGTGACTTCTCTCCGTTTGTTTTCAGCCCGATGAGCTTGGGCTGGGGGCTGGTGTTTGGGATCAGAGGAATGGGGAGGGAGCAGGCTACTGATCCATGGAGCTCCTGGAGCAGCATCTGCTCATCTGGATGACACATGGATGGATGCTTGTCCTTTGGTGGAATGCGAGGAGAGGAGCAGGGAGGCGGCAAAGGCCACTCTCATCCCTAAGCCACCACATGAGAGATGATTCCCAGCCCTTGGTGTCAGGGCCGAGCTCCTCTCACACCCTGTGGCCAAACAGCCCCGGGAGTGACCTCAGTGCAGGACACTGCCCTGGAGGCACATGAAAAGTCCATCAAAGACATGAAGAATTGCCTCAAAAATTGCATGGAGACAAGGGAGTGCCTCAGAAGAGCCCAAAATGAGCTGCAAACTGTCCTTGATCTCCCGGGCCGGAGAAATCCGGCTTTGGGCTGGGGCAGTCCAGCACAGGGCTGGAGGGGTCACCAGTGTCACTGTCCCCGAGCCATTTCTGGGGACTCAGCAGCTCTCACTCCACAGTGGGGCAGTACGAAGCAAAGCCTCCTGAAATTCAGGAGTTGTGTTGTGCTGGGGTGGCCCTCTGGTGACCCTGGGAACGGCTTAGGACCAGGATCTCATTGGAATGCTGGTTTGTGGGGTGCTGTTGTGGAGTGTCTCGATTTAAGCTGCAAAGACCAGTAAAGGTGGCTGTGTTCACATGAGAATTTTGAGGAGTTTTAAAACAAGGTTGAAACAAAAGCAGGGAGAGAAGGAAAAGTGGTGGCCGAGGAAAGCTGGAATGCACTGGGCCCTGCCCTAGGGACTCACACATCCCACAGTGCTGTTTCATCCTTCCCCTGCTTTGTGCTGTGAATTCCTTCCTCATTCCCTTATAAAAGATATTCTCTGTATTCAGGTTTATTGGAATTAGTTCTAGCTCACCCCTGACTTGGGTGCCTGTAGGTGTTGAGCAGCACCTTTCCTTTGCTCTCAGCAGATTTCTCTTCTTCATCCAAAAATACCACCCTGGGAAACCACACCAGAATTCTGGAGTAGCACAGGATGAGATTTACTTCTGGGCTGTTTTCCTAGATTTATCAATTATCATATTTTCTAAATATTCTGGGGTAACAATCCCAAAGCTGCTCTTCAGCAGACCCGTTGCTTTCAGTCTGCAGTTGGTGAAGAAGCACTTTCTTTTTCAGGGAAAAGGGAAAATATTCCTCTTGTTTCAGTGTTTGTATTACTGACTGATAGTTCAGTAGGGTCCAAGAAGCTTTCATCTGGATAGACCAAATTTCCTGAAAATGTTGGAAACATATTGGTTCCAAACCTCCCCCGAAACCACATGTTCTAGATTAGGCATGTGTTGGGAGCTGACATCCCTCTTTCCCAAATCCACCAGAATCTGGCATTAATAACCCCACACTTAAAAATATTTGAAAAGCTTTACATTTCTCCTGCCCATGGGAATGAAATGAATGTCGCTGCACCAGTGCTGGAAGGGCAGCAGCCAAATTCTGGAGGTTTCTTCTTCATTGGGAAAACTAGAGATTCACCATCACTTGGAATCTCAAAGAACACCCAAACGGCTCTTTCCACCTTCGGTATTGGTCAAATTGGGAGAGAGGGGTTGGTTGATGGGTAGGACTTATTCCCAGAGTCCTGGAAAAGCCTTCCAAATCATCCAGTCCAAGCTGTGACCAATCCCCACCTTGCCACCAGCTCAGAGCACTGAGTGTCACCTCCAGGTGTTCTTGGACACCTCCAGGGATGGGCACTCCGCCACTTCCAGAGTTTGAAAGGACCTCAAGGAAGCCAGAGGGGGACTCCTCATCAGGAACTGTAGTGGCAGGACAAGGAGACACGGGTGCAAACTGAAAGAGGGGCAATTTAGATTGGATATCAGGAAGGAATTCTTCCCTGTGAGTTTGGTGAGGGGCTGGAATGGATTTCCCAGAGAAGCTGTGGCTGCCCCATCCTGGGAAGTGTCCAAGGCTGGGTTGGACAGGGCTTGGAGCACCTTGGGCAAATGGGAGGTGTCCCTGTCCATGGCAGAGGGTGGGACTGGATGGGCTCTGAGGTCACTTCCCACCCAAACCATTCTGTGATTCAGTGACTTATTAATTTAATGCTTATTTTATGAAGGAGTGAGAAATGATGTGGTGTTTCTGAATAATGCCAACATCTCTTTGATGACCAGGATTTTGCCTCTAATCTGTAACCTGGGTTGAGGATAATTCCTCAGTACATCCATCCTCTCATCTTCCAGGAGAGAGGGGAGATGGAAACACGGAGGTGCCTCAGTTGAATTGTCTGGTCTGACATGTCCCCAAACCAGAGCCACACTTAGGGAAGGAGATTGAGGATATTCCATAGTAACTCAGTGCTAGGAATTCAGAGAAGGATCAATAATTCCTAATGCATGCTGAAAACAGGTTGGCACGGTCTCGGATGGATGGATGGATGGATGGATTCCCAAAACCTTTCCCAAACTGGATGAACACCTTAAAGACATCACTTGGAGTCGTGTCCTGAATCAAATGATGCTGCTAAAACATGATTGTGGCGTTCCATGGCTTTGTCCTGCTCTTGGCAACTGGGAATTCCAGCATGTTCAGCACCTCCCTAGGTGCTTGACTGACTCCCTTTGCTTGACTGATTCCTATAATGGTCAACCTTTTATAGGTTTGATATAAAATCAGCATAATTACAAAGATCTGTTCCCGTCCATAAAACCAGTTGGAACTGTTTGGCAGGAATTTAAACTATTTCTTGTTAATCCACACACACAACTAATAAGGGAAGGCAGGGGTTTTTTAATATCCTATTTATATCAGCAGATGTCCTAAAGAAGTTTGGGATATTTCTGTATTTATAGTAAATCATAGCAGTGTGTAGCGTGCAGAAAGAGAGATTGCAGGGGGGGCAAAGTCAACTCTATTAATCTTGCTGAGAGCAAACATGTCACATGTAATATCCTTGAGTTGCATCACCATCTGGGGTTTTCTGAAGGCCTTGGAATTGATCCAGCAGATGGCAGGGCTGCAGGAGCTGGAGCTGGAACCTGCTCCCTGAAGCCTGGGGAGATGTCTTCTGCTGCTGGCTGGGCCACAGCTGGGGGTTTCCACACCAAAAACTCATTGCAAAGTGTTTTCCTCAGCTTCAAGTGAGACGTTTGCATCTGAACCCAAAGTGCTTCTGCTAGAAGGGACTTGGAATGGTTTGGAGTGGCTTGGAATGGTTTGGAGCCTTGCACTTGTGTTGGCTCTGTTTGGGTTGGGATGTCTTTCCTGCTTGTGCATTTCCCCCTTGCAGGCTTGACATTCCCTCCTTTTCTGTTGTCCTCCCTTTTATTTTCCCAGCAGTTGTGGAAAATCAGCTTCTGGAGGGGTGTAGCTCTGGAGTGCTCAGGGTGTCCAGAGCCCAGCGTGCAGCATTCCTGTCCCACCTTTCCTTCCCATCCTGTGACAAGGAATTCAGCTCGTCCGAGCTACTGCAGCAGAGTCAGGGGCTTTTCCTACAGGAAATCCAGGGAATGGGAATATCAGGGGTAACCAGGTAGCTGCAGTGTTTCAAGTGGCAGCTTCAGTAGCGATGGCTTTGGTGGTTAGGCAGCAATAATCCCAAAAGTAACATCCCAAAGGGACTGGTGGACTTTAGAGGGACTTTTCAGCCACCATCTGTGACACAGGAGGGCTCACTGAGCCAGAAGATCCCCTGCAGGCCTGTGCTTCTCCTTGGAAGCCTTCTCATTCCCAACTCAGTGGTCTTGGGGAGCAGTTTGGATGTGCCAGCACTGTTCTTGAAGCCCTCCAGGTCTTCTTTAGCCTGTCCCAGTGCTGGTGGCCACCAAAGCGAGCTCACTTACCCACTTCTTGCCTCTCTGCGGAATTCTTCTCATTTCAGTTCATCTTTCTGCATCAGATGATCAGGATTGACTTCGCTGCTCCCAGGATTTCCCCATGTTTTCCAGAGTTACTCCTGTTTTAGGATTGTGTTTCTGCCTTGCCTGGCTGAGCAGCAGCAGCTGAGCACGTGCAGGTGTCCTCCGGCATCCACCAGAACACTTTATTATTTCCCATGTATATATATTTTATAGGACTGTAGATTTTGTATGACTGAATCTCATTCCGTGCTTATTATCCTTCAAAGCCCTCCAGCCTGTCCTGCTCCCCCAATACTTTCCTGAATTAACAGCTCTGGCCAACTTCCCTCCCCCTAAACAAGGGGGTGAACAGAGCTGACAACTCCTTCAAGGAGGGATCAGAGTTTAAATGTGTATTTAGTTCCAGTTGAAAGGTGGGAAAAGTAGAAGGGGATGGAGTTCCCAACGTCTGGGCCTGGTTTGACCTCAAAGGAGAACAGACAGCATGTGGAGAGGGAGAGGTGGGATTCATGGGAAGAAGGACAAAAGTTGGGAAGAATAACTGTGCTTGGGAGGCTGTCACATTCAATCCAACAGCTGGGACCACCTGGATCTCCAGGACATTCCTGATGGAAAGGGGTTCATGAAGAGCAGAAAGGTGCACACAAGTTTGTTCTTACAAAGAAGGGAAAATAGGTGCCAGAGGTTGGGCTGCTCTCAGATCCCATCAGGGCTGGAATAAATCTGCAGCTGAAATCAGGGATGGGAGACACTGATCAGTCTGGAGTTCTTCAAGTCAAACCAATTTCCTTTTCCATGAAGGTGGCAGGTCTGCAGACTCTGGAGCAGCAGAAGATATCCCGTAATTTGGGTTTTTATACTCCTGTACAGTGGAGGAACATAGTGGATGCACCTGTGATGCACATCTTGGAGTGGAAAAAATAGATTTCTCTCAGGCCATCCTTGGAATCAGGGCCTGCATGAAACGACAGTAAATAAATGTGGGTTGGGTAACAGGCTTTGAGTCCTGGAGCCTCTCCATGGGAGGAATGGGATGGAGAGGTGGGATTGGCAGTGTGGGAGTCTGGGAAAGGCTCAGATTTGCATCACATGTATTTATTTAACCATCAGTTTAGAGGTAACCAGTGGGTCAGTTATTTCATGGAACCCCAGACTGGTTTGGGTGGGAAGAACCTCAAAGCTCACCTCATTCCCCTGCCACGGGCAGGGACACCTCCCACTATCCCAGCTTGCTGCAGCCTGGCCTAGGACACTTCCAGGGATGGGGATATAATCATTATATTATAATTATATTATCTATGTGTTCAACCACTGCATTTAACCAGTTTAAATATTTTGAAAAGTATTTTAAAACATTTTAACAAGTTTAACATTTAAATATTGGGTTGTGGCCGCTGAAAACCCTGGCAGAAAGGATTTTTTAATTACCATTTTTCTCCTCTGCACATCAATGTTGGGGCAACGCCCATCAAGCCAAGTTTTCAAGCCTTGTGCCTCAGCACCTCAGCACCTGAGAGGAATTTTGAGCTGACATTTTGGTGGCCCTGAGCTTCGACTCAGTAGTTTGTTACCATTTTAGCCTGAGTGGAGCAGCAGCTCATGAACTTCCCATTTTGAGCAGAACCCAGGGAAATTCTGCTGCATCAGAAGCTTCAATGAAACGATCCCCCCCCTGCTCTCGGGAGGCAAACAGATGCAAACCCCAGAGAGACTCAGAAGCTCCCAAGCTTAATAACCCTGTTGTGTTTTTTTTTTCTCCCCCCCTCATGTCAGGAATATTTTTGTGTCTGTCGAAAGCTCCACTTGCAGATCCATAACATCTCTCTCTGCCGTGCCTGGAACAGATGCGTGTGTTGTAATATAGACTGCGAACATTGACATCCCATGTGGTTCTCATTCCTCCCAGTCATCTTTGAAGCTAATTGGATCCAGCCAGCCCAAATGTGTCTGGCTGGCCACAGCTATTTGTACTTTCACTCTGGTTCTGGTGCTAATGGTGGGATCTATGGAACATGAAATAAACTCTCGTGACTCCGAGGGCTGCCGAGGCACAGCCGCTCGCGCCTCGCTGGGTTGGGATGGGCTGGGATCTTTAAATGTTGATTTTTTTTCCCTCTTCTAATGTTGATCACTGGCTGGTGGCTTCGGTGAGGACTGGTGGGGCTCAGAAGTGCAGAATCAGGAGCTTGGTTGCTCAGCCTAAAAGGTTTTGCAGTCTGGTGTGGCTTCCTGGTGGGATACTGGGATGGCATCGTTAGGAATCCATGTTTTGTCCAACCTGTGAATATTATTTTAAAAACCGTATAAAATATTATTTTAAAATAGTGAATTAGAAGAAATTATCATTTAGATCAAAGAATCATAAGAATGGGTTGGGTTGGAAGGACCTTAAAGTTCATTTATTTCCATGGGCAGGGACACCTTCCACTAGCCCAGGATGCCCCAAGCCCTGTCCAGCCTGGCCTTGGACACTTCAAGGGTTGGGGCAGCACAGCTTCTCTGGGCATCCTGTGGCCCTCACAGGGAATAAATTCTCCCTAAAATTATACATAATGCCATTTAGAGATAATGTATTTTGTAGATAATACCATAATTTCCCCATGACTCAACAGCACAATGTTGAGGAAAATCAATATTCCTGTTGGAAAGGCATCAGTAAGGTTGATGGGTAATTTCTCTGGTCCTTTTCCTGTCTTTTCTCTAACTATCCATGGGAAAAGTCTCTTCTGTTGGGAATTTACCTTTCCCCACCCCCTCAGACTCAAAGCAGCCTCTTTACCTTCAGTTGGTTGTAATTTTATCTCAGTTAAAGGTGATTTCAGTCATTGCTGTGCTAAACCCCAGGTTTTAGAGGGATTTCCCTGATGAATAGTGAGGGCATGTTTGGGGATTTTTGCAGTTCATTCCCATCCGGGATGAATTCTTGGGGAAGCAGTGGAACATGTTTCACACTTCAGCCTCTGCACACAAAGTCCTGTCATTTCTCAGCTTTACTGTAAATATTTTCTCTCTGTGCTCGGGAGGTTTGGGTTTCCATTGTTTCGAACAGCCAGTTCAGAATAATTCTTTGCTTTTGTGGTTTTTTAGTGTTTTATTCTTATTTTTAAACAACTTGGCTCACAAGGAGTCAGCAGGGGGTTGGACCAGATGATCTTTAAAGGTCTCTTCCAACCCCCACCACTCTGTGACACTCTGAAATTTGGGTTACTGCTCTCAGCTGAGACCATTCCTGTGCTGCTGCATGGGCCACAAATACATCTATTGTCCACTTGGAAAATGAAATGGCAGTGGGGATTTTCTCTGATGAAATGATCCCTGAATTTCACTAATTGTCTTTTTTTTTCCCTTTGTAGGTCCAAGCTCAGTGAAAAACAAGAAAAAGGGTAAGTTTGAGATTTAACTGACTTTTCCTTTCTGTGCTTTGTGAATTCTCTTTGGCCAAGACGAAGGAGAAACCAATGGCAGCTTTCCTCTCCAGGAAAGGCTGGAATAACTCCCTCAAGCATGCCTTAAAACCTCCTTAAACACTGAAAAAAGTTAATTACATTGTACAGAAGTAATGCTGAAGATTCTCCAGTTGAAGAGTTGAGTTGAGTCAGTACCAAATACCAGGAGCTGTTGCTGTTTGCCAGCCTTGGCTTTCATCCCAATCCTGCCAACCTCCAGCTTGGATTCTCCTCCAGGCCCACCAAACTCAGCGTGGACACACTTTGCATCCTGCTTTTCCTCATGTTAACCTCAGAATTATCATTTTATGAGCCCCTTCTGATGTTTCTCAGCCCTCAGGGATTTTGTGGGTTTGGTGATGTTCCTCAGGCAGTTTGCAGTGGATTGTTGGGGTTTGGATTTTTCAGGCAGCCCTATTTGGGGGGTTCCTGAAGCCATCCTTGTTTCTGTAGGACTGCTGGGAACAGGTAGGGTCCCACATTTAGGGTCCCACACTTAGGGTCCCACATTTAGGGTCCCACATTTACTACCAGGAGTTTTAGCGAGTCCAGGGATCCCAGCAGCCGAGTTTTCCGTGTCTGTGCTGCTGTAACAGAGCATCAAATGCCTTTAATTCTTGGATGCAAACTCCAGAGCCACAGCTGAGAGGTGGGAACAGGCCACACTTAGCAGCTTCATTTGTGTTTACTCTGAGAAGCAGCGTAAAATTTTATGTCGGAGAAGTTTGTCCTGACAAAGCTCAGCCCGCCTTCAATCAGCCCAACAAACAACAACTGATGGCTGCAGCCTCCACAGCAATTCCAGAGGGGCAGGGGGATCTCGTGGAGCTGGATTGCATACAGCTGTATAAAGCAGCTTAATTTTATGGTATTGTCACATTTAATTCTTTTTGGAGTCCCAGTTCATTGTTTGATGAGCGGGGATTCTGGAGAATTCCCTGCCTGCTCCGAGTTTCGGAGCCCGTGGGTACAAACATGGGAGACTTGGCAGGCTGGGATTCAGGTGCTGGGACCCTCCTTGGAGAGCTGCCAGATAATAAATAAATGGAATATCTTGTGCCTGGTGAGGTTTGTTAATGCAGAGAAGTTGAAATGCCTGGAAGGAGGGGAAGGCACAGAAATGTGTGGCGTGATGAGCGATGGTGTCGCTGCTCAGGCAGCAGCTCCCTGAGTAGCAGAGCAGATTTTGGAGGCAGATGAGTTAAACCAGCTGTGATGTGCATCCCTCCTGGGAAGGGAGGCCTGGAGTGACAGCAGCAGCATTCCCAAATCCCTGTCTACAACCCTGCATGGCCTGGATTAGGGGGATGGCACTGAGAGGAGTTTGGTGTGGTTTAAGGAACACGGGTGTGGTTCAAGGTGATCATTCCCAAAGCACAGCATCATCCCAAGGAGGCAAGTACTGGATATGGGGAAGGCTGGATTAGGGCCAGCTCAGGTTGGAAGTCATGGCTGCTGATCTGGACAGAAATATTGCTGAGATTTGTCCCCTGAAGCCTTGTCCAACTTTTTGTAGGACACCAGTGTGACTTTACTCGTCCCTGCTCACTTTAACTTCATTTTCTGCACATTTCAATTATGCCCACCCTCATGTCCTTGTGCCCTTGCTCCTGGCTGGTGGCCACCCAGAGATTCCCACTCCTGTGCTAAAACAGATGGATTTTTCCTTACACTTCTGCCCATTACCAAGATGGATATTAGCAGGGAAACAAGTACATAAATGTACTCAGAAACTATTCCAACAACCATAATTTCATATCCCAACTGCTGCTGTCATCTAAAAACGAGTTTAATTCTGTCCTACTGGGGACCTTGTGGCAGCAATTGAAGCGATTTTGCTCCGTTTATGCTCCTTGGCAGAAAAGCTCTTCCAAAGTGGCATTTTAAAAACTACATCAAAAAAACATCATTTTCGTCTGGGACGTGGAAAATCAGGAGAGCAGGGACCAGGCTTTCCCTGCAGAGCTTGTTCCATCCCACTCTGTGTTTGTAGGAGTCATTCCTGATGTGGTGGTGTCATTTCTCTTCCTTGGGACACGTGAGGGGTTTGAGGATCATGGTAGGGAAGACGGTTTTTACCACAAGGCTGTGAAAATACTGGCACAGTTTGTCCAGGGAGACTGTGGCTGCCCCTGGATCCCTTGAAGTGTCCAAGGCCAGGTTGGATGGGGCTTGGAGCACCCTGGGACAGTGGGAGGTGTCCCTGCCCGTGGCAGGGGTGGGACTGGATGGGCTTTAAGATCTTCTCCAACCCAAACCAGTCTGGAATTCTGTGATGGTAACAATTCTCCAGTGCTTCCATCCCCTGGATGGGGTTAGTCCTTCCCGAGCCCCTCCCTCCATCCAAAGCCCAAAATATTTAATTATTTTGAGGCAGGAGCAGCACAGGGGCTCCTCCAGCAATGCTGGAGAAGAGCTGGAGCTCAGCTCTGAACTGCCCTCTGGAGGAGACCAAGCCATGGGGATCATCTCCCAATCCTAATGTGCCACAGGCAGGAAAGATTATCCCTGTTTTCCATCGAAACCCAGCAAACTGAGTAACTCTGGAGTGGTTCATCTGGGCTTTAACACTCCAGCCTTGGCTGGGAGTGTTGGAATGTGCTGTGGGAGCATCCTGACTGTATCCAGAGATCATCCCAGACCTGTAGGGACGTGACCAACTCCAGGGACTCGAGGACTGACCCTGTGCCAAGAGCGGAATGCCCGGAGCTGTGGGAAGAGACCCCCTGAGCCTCCATCCCTTGGGAGGCCCCGGAGAGCCCCTGTGCCTGCTTTAAATGTAATTCCCAGCAGGAAGGAGCCTGCAGGGTGGTGACCTGGTTGTCCCTGTGGTGTGGAGTGTGGGACACCCACCCCGGCTGCCCTGAGGCCCCTCCTCATCCCTGCAGTGATCCATCCCCGATCTCCCATTCCTGCAGCTCCAAGCCCACCCCTCAGCCCCAGCTAACGCCTGTCCTTGTGTTTTCCAGGTAAAAAGGCTGGTCCTCCAGGGCCCAACGGTCCCCAAGGGCCACCAGGGCCTCCCGGGCCGCAGGGTCCCCCCGGCATTCCCGGCATTCCCGGGATTCCAGGCACCACCGTCATGGGACCGCCCGGGCCCCCTGGCCCACCAGGCCCTCAGGGACCACCTGGAGTGCAGGGCCCCTCAGGTGAGGCTCCATCCGTGCCCTCTGCTCCCAGCCGGACAGGTGGGAACGCTGGAGGTGTCACCAGGGTGTCCTGATGTGGTGGCACCACGGCCTGGAGCAGGACTTTGTGTGCTGGGCACGAGGGCTTGGAGCAACCTATGGAAGATGTCCCTGCTCATGGCAGGGGTGGAACTGGATGGGCTATAAGGTCATTTCCAACCCAAACCATCCTGAATTCCTGGGATTTGTGGCTCTGATGGCCAGGAGCCACTCAGCTCCGTGCTGTGCTGCCACGGGCATCTCCTCCTTAATTGGGATTTCGCTCCCAGGGAAGGGAGATGCAGTGAATGACCTGCAGAGGGAAATTGGGCATCCTGGCAGCCAAGAGGTTTTATTCCCACTGGGGATCAGGGAATGGGTTGTGCAATTTTTCTCTCTAGTGGAAACTTCTTGAATAATAAAGGATTTTGAGAGTTGGACAGAAATGCCAGGATTGAAATAGGGAAATGTAGGATGAATATTTTTCTTGCTTATGTATTTTAAAATATGTTTTAATATTAAATATTTCTGTTTTATTTATATTATTATTACCTGCACCCCATACCCTTTCTCCTGTTGAAAAAGGAGATTTAATGGTCTATGGGGTAAAAAAGGTGATTTATATGGGGGGCTTCAGGGTTGTTTTGGGGTTAAAAAAAAGTTAATTATAAAGGGGTTTAAGAGTTATTTGGGGATAAAATAAGTTTTATTCATGGGATTCTTCACTAAACTTTCCTCTTCAACGACGTGGAATTGCCTTTTGCAGGTGCCACAGACAAGGCCAGCTCCAGAGACATCCAGGTGGGTTGATTTTCCATGGGAAAACCCTTTTTTGGGGGGAATTTCTGTGGACTGGCACAGTGCTTCCCATTAATCCTCAATCCCTGTGCTCTCCCTGCAGCCAGCTGTGGTCCATCTGCAAGGCCAGGGCTCAGCAATCCAAGTGAAGAATGGTAAGGATCTCTTGATAAATGTGGGTGCTGGGGAGAGCCCCTCGGGCACCCATAGAATTCCTGGCTCCCAGCCCATCCCATGACACAGCTCCCAGATTTCCCTGCCCATCCCTGCCCTCCAATCCCCCTGCCCAGACCCCTCAAAGAAGAGTCTCATGTGGAATCTCCACCCCCTTTCCCCTGAGCTCCTGTTTATCTCCCAGATTATCCCTGTTCTGGACATCCCAGTAATTCTGTCCCACTAAATCTCTCTTGTCCCTGGGCTCCAGGTACATCCAGTGCTTTCCCAGCCCCTCCATGACCAGGCCTTCTTTCCCCCCCATTCTATTTTAAGGTCTCAGTGGATCCTTGTCCTGTCTCATCCCCATTTTGCCCATTTTCCTCCGGTTTCTCAGGGATTTAAGCAGGGAGGACACAGAGGTGTCCCAGCTCCTCCTGGGATCCCCTGAGCGTCTCTGTCCCCACCAATATCCCAGATCCTGCTGAGCCACTTCCCATCCACAGGCAGCTCCTTGATCTCCTCCTCCTCCTTCCCAGATCCCCATCCAAATTCTCCTCAAGTTCCTGCTCTCCTTGCCAACAGCTGGGGCTCATTCATCACCTCCTGCCTCCCTGCTCTGGCTGTGCTGGAGAGGAGCTGGCCTGTCCCCTCCCTGAGTCCCCAGGGACCACATCCATCCATCCTTACCTCAATCCCGAGGGTGGGGGCAGCAGGAAGGGGCTGCAGGATCCCTGTCCAGGAATTCCTGCCTCCCACGTGGGATGAGGAGGGCTGGCTGCTGCTTCTGTGGGAAGGCAGCTTTCCCTCTCAGAAGTGGCAGCTGGAATTTCTCATGGACAGGGACTTTGCTTGCAGCTCCCCAAAATGAAAAGGAAGCCGCGCGTTCCCAGGAACAATGTGAGGGGAGAGATGCTGTTTGCTTACGTTCAGAAAGCAATTATCCCTTCATTACTGGGAATGCTGAGGGTTTCCAGAGGGAACGCTGCTCTCTAAGAGCGGGAATGCCCTGTGAGTGTCCTTCCCTGCTGCTCGGGAACAATCCAGAGCTGGGAGCCAGGAATGCTGTCCAGCTGCCAGCCTGGCAGGCTGCAGCTGGGGGCAGGGAGAGGAGAGATGGAGACTGGGAGGAAAAGAGTGGGATTGGATAAACTGGGGCACCTACAGAGATTGGCTCAGTTTGGGGCTCACTGCAAAGTCTGTCCTTAGGTGTATCCCAGTTATCCCAGTGCCAGAGGACTGGGTGGTGGATCCATGAACCCCTGACTGTGCTGAGGGACCCCAGCTAGGGGTAACTGTGTTGTGATACGATGCAATTTCCTATTTTGTTGTTATTTGGCCTTTTAAAAACAGTAGGGATTGTATGGCAAAGGATTTGTTAAAATTATCCCAATTACAAAGTTAGGAATGGTGAAGTCAAGGAAGACCAGCATTAAAATCAGTCATGTGACCCTAAGCTATCCATGTGCCTGGAGAAGAGAAGGCTCCAGAGAGCCCCTTCCAGTGCCTAAAGGGCCTCCAAGAGAGCTGGAGAGGGACTTTGGGCAGGGGCCTGGAGTGACAGGACAAAGAGGAATGGCTTTAAGCTGAAAGAGGGTAGATTTGGATGGGATACCAGGGAGAAATTTTTTCCTGTGAGGGTGGGGAGGCCCTGGAATGGATTCCCATCCTGGAAGTCTCCAAGGCCGGCTTGGAGCAATCCGTGGCATGGAATGGGATGAGTTTTAAGGTCCCCACCCCCCCAACCCAATACAAGACGGTTCTGTGATGACCAATCCCATGGACACAACGTGGAACAGGGATCCAGCAAGCTCAGCTGCAGGGTCAGGAAGAGGCAGATCCGTGCCCAGCCCTGGGATGTGCAGAGCACAGAAGTCCCTGGGCTGGGATCTGAGGATGGGAACACAGAGGATTGGAAGGGATAGGCAACCCCACAAGCCACGGTGTGCTCAGAGCTAGAGAGGAGTCCCTGCTCCCACTCCCGTGCAATCCCGGGATTCCCCTCTGAATTCCCTGCTCTCTGTGACTGTATTTGTGTTGCTCCTGCGCTTTTCCTCCTGACGGGTACTGAGTGACCGCCGTTTTCTCATACTGAGATCTTTCAGGTGGAGTCCTCAATGACTGGTCTCGCATCACTCTGAACCCCAAGGTGTTTAAGCTGCATGCCCGCAGTGGGGAGCTGGAGGTACTGGTGGACGGCACATACTTCATCTATAGTCAGGTAGAAGTGAGTACGGTCCTAGGCTAACTCCTCCTATTCTTGTGTTCCGGTGGAAGCCTTGCATGAACCACGAGAGGGCTCCAGACAACAACCAAATGCCAGCAGCTTGTGTGGAGTTGTTACCGCTTCAGCTCAGGATGGGCGTGGGGAGGAGGAGCAGTGTCACACCCCTGTCACCGCCGGGACACCGCCCGCCGGGGATTGGGCACGGAAAGCACACCCCACACCCACCAATCCCGGGTTATCCCTCCGTGCTGTCATCCTCCGACCCTTCCAAGCCTCCCTGCAGGCAGGACACTGAGCACAGGGCTTTAAAACACCCCAGCGCTGGTGGTTTATGGTTATTTTGGAGCTGTGGAAGCTCAGGGCTCCCAGCCCAGGTGGTTTGGCCACATTCCAGCCCGGGTGACTCCATTTGCCTCCCCCTGCCCTGTGTGGCTCCACCCCAGCACCAGCTCTGGGATGAAGGGACCCACAAATGTCAGGTGCAGGGAATTGGTGACACTTGTCCAGTTTGGATGGGACCAGAAAATATAACTTCACATGTGCCAAAGTATAATTGTTTCCCAAGTGCTTGGTGCTGATTGCTGGCCAGTGTTGGGCCACTGAAGCCTCATTGTTTGTGGTCCATCAAGAGAAAAAGGATTCAGAGTTCAGGCAGCTCCTGCCTCCAGAAGGGCTGGATTTCCTTTCTCAGGAAGAAGCAGTTCCCTGAGACTGACTTCTCCTTGGACAGATCTTCCTCCTGCAGTTCCTTGGAATCAGAGTGTGGGAGAGGGTTGAGTGAGGACAAGTGGAGTCACAGGGCCTTGGAAAGCAGGGAGTTCAGTCTGTAGAAACACTGAGAGGTGATTTCCTTCCAAGCTGTGGAGGTTGGGAGAGGCTTTTCCCTGTAATAGCTCGTGCCTGTGCAAGCACCAAGTCCAGTTCCCAGGAGGCAGCTCCCAGGCCACCTTAGGGCAGTTCTGATGTCACCACTAAAGGAGGCTCCTGGCACCAGGAAGCAGGACTGGCCAGGTAAGTGCGAGAGGCTTCAGTCAAATGTGTCTGTCTGTGTGTGGGATGAGCAGCTGCTGCAGCACTCAGGGGGCCCTGCATGGCTCTGTGCAGGCACTGGAATAAGCAGAATGGTAGCTCAGCCTTAGGCACACGGATTCAGGGGGTTTTGCATGCTTGGGTCAGCCCGAAGCGGAATGAAAGAGGTTCCAGGTTGGTTTGGGGGCTCTCCCTGCCTCACACAAGTCACCTGTGAGTGCAGGCGTTGGGGCCAGGAGGGGCTGCACACACCCCAGGACACTGCGCTTGCTCCCCACACCCCAACCCCACCCCTGACCCCTCTCTTCTCCCTGCTCCACACCAGGTCTACTACATCAACTTCACCGATTTCGCCAGCTACGAGGTGGTGGTGGACGAGAAGCCCTTCCTGCAGTGCACTCGGAGCATCGAGACTGGCAAGACCAACTTCAACACCTGCTACACGGCCGGGGTGTGCCTGCTCAAGGCCAGGCAGAAGATCGCTGTCAAGATGGTCCACGCTGACATCTCCATCAACATGAGCAAGCACACGACTTTCTTTGGGGCCATCCGCCTGGGAGATGCACCCGCGTCCTAGAGAGGAACTTGGCGTGGCCAGGGACACCCACGGAACTGCCCAGTGCTGCTGTTCATAAAGCCTATCAGTATTTCAGGGGTTCTGTAATCCGGCCATAAAGGAAAAACTGATCCAGAGCTATTTATTCCTATATGTGAATGCAGGAAGCACAACTGTCCTCTGTGACTCGCGGGGAGACTCGGATCAAGCCAAAAAGCTGGTGGGGAAGAGCGTTGCGAGGAGGAAAGGCTGTTGGGCGCGCCTTGTCTCAGTATTTCAAGTATTACTGCACTGATACTCTGCTCTGTGACCTTCACACGAGGCTTGCTGGGAGAGCTGGGGGGCTCTGCTCGGGCGTGGCACTGGCCAGAGCATCCCGGGCAGGAGGACACGGACTCCTGTCCCAAAATCCCAGCCAGGCTCCTGCTTGTGCACGCTAACGACAGCCAGGAAGGGGGGTCTGGCTTCCTGCCTTCCCAGGGGGGCTGGAAGGGCTGGGGGGCCGAGGGAGGTGGCTGAGATGGGGTCAGTGGTGTTTACATTCATCCTCAGGAGGAGGAGGAGAAGTGCCTCGACCTAGAGCTTGGAAGCAAAAGCAGGAAGTGCGAGAGGAAGAGGAATAACTAGAGCAGGCTTAGCAGATAGGAAGCTGCCTCCACATTCCAGAAAGCCCCAAATCCCAAAGAAAACGCCAATTCCCAGGTCCAGGCCTCTGCTCCTTTCAGCTCCTGCCCTTACCCCAGAGGTAACCTTGCCCCAGCGGGGGCTGCCTTCAAGTACTGCTGCTGTTACAGCAAGTTGAGTTGGGTTTGAGGGTATTTTGGTTTTGGTTTTTTTTTTGTTTTCTTTTTGTTTTCTTTTTTTTTGGTTTTGTTTTGTTTTGTTTTGTTTTGTTCTTTTTAATTAATATTTTGCAAACCAGAACACATTTCTACAGGCTTCACCGAGCCACGTAGAGCAGCCACAAGTACTTGTGACAACACTCGGAGGAAGTTTGTTATGTTTAAGAATAAAATATTCAAACAGGAATTTTTTTTTCTGTTTTAATAGCAACTGTCCTGCTTTTGGATGTGGTTTTTAGCCTTCCTCCCCCCCACCCCTTTCCTTTTGGCACCCTCCTACCTAAAATAAGTGGTGATGGAGACTTTAGCAAAGGAAAAAAAATGGGATTTTAAAATCCGGTCCAGCATGAAGTCACCACTTTTTCTTTTCTCTGAGCCCTGCTGAGTCTAGTCATAACTCGATTTCTGGTGAGGAGCTGGGACACTATTGTTTCTTTTGGCTTCTTGAGCAACTCTGTCCTGTTACCTCCCCTCAGCTGGGGAGACCTAAAGCCATAAGATGCTCTGGAGCTGAGGCAGAGGCACAAATTGCTCTGTTGTGTCAGCCCTTGGCTCACACTTGCTGGGCTTGCTTGGGGTTTTGTTTCCCTGGGTTTCTTTCCAGAGCTGTTTGTGCTTTCAAGAGGGGAGTGAAGTCGCAGCCTGTGTAGGAACGGGACAAATCCCAAAGTGACATCTTCAGCCTGGAGGGGGGGAAGGTTTTAGGGAGCTCAGTCCCTAAAGAGGCTCCAGGAGAGCTGGAGAGGAATTTGGGATAGGGGCCTGGAGTGACAGGACAAGGGGAACTGGCTCCCCACTGCCAGAGGGCAGGGTTAGATGGGATATTGGGAAGGAATCCTTCCCTTTGAGGATTGTGAGGTGCCCAGAGAAGCTGTGGCTGCCCCTGGATCCGTGGCAGTGCCCAAGGCCAGGCTGGATGGAGCTTGGAGCACCCTGGGCTAATGGAAGGTGTCCCTGCCCATGGCAGGGGTGGAACTGTTTGATCCATGAGATCCCTCCCAGCCCAATCCTGCCATTCCACGGTGATGGCTCTGTGCAGAGGTGGCTCGTGGTCACCTGCAGGGTGTGGGAGGGACGTGTCCAGTGCTGTGCTGTGGCCACCGAGGGCCTGCCCTGCCTGCAGCATCCCTGGCTCCATCCCTGGCTCCATCCCTGGCTCCATCCCTGGTTCCATCCCTGGTTCCATCCCTGGCTCCATCCCTGGCTCCATCCCTGGCTCCAT
>JAHLSL010000024.1:5103168-5115644 GCA_025920805.1 Petroica traversi | reverse complement strand
CCTGGTTCCATCCCTGGCTCCATCCCTGGCTCCATCCCTGGCTCCATCCTTGGCTCCATCCCTGGCCAGTGATGTCCCTGGTTCCATCCCTGGCTCCATCCCTGGCCAGTGATGTCCCTGGCCAAGTGCTGCAGTTTTTGGGAGACAGAAGTTCCTGGGGGCAGCGGCGTTGGCTGCGGCCTCGCTATTCACAGGAGCCGTGCGCTTCGGGGAACGACTGCCTGACAAATGGGCTGCTCTGCCTTTTTAGTGGCTTCTCCTCCCTTCAGCCTCCACATGTGGGACGGGCAGCAGCCTCGGGGGCTCTTCGCTGGGCTTTGTGGTTTTCTTTCCTTTCAAACGGATTAAGAGGGACATGTTCCTGTGACAAGAATGAAGCGGGACAACTGTGTACAGTGAGAACATGAAGCAAATCGTTAACAGGATTGCTTTAGAGCAGCCTGAGCAGCCAGGCTGGGGGCAGCCATAAATAACGGGATTGGGAGAGCCGGGGATGGAGTTTGCATTCCTTGTCCCCCACTGGCAGGATCTGGGATGTGCTCCATGGCTGCGGGCAGGGGGAGGCAGAGGGAGAATCCCTTTGCTCCGTGAAAGGCTGGAGTGTTGCTGTCCCCTCTGGTGTGTGCTCGGGATGCTGGAGGAGAGCAGGGGAGAGCAATTCCTGCATGGAAGTTCCCTCTGAATTTGGGATTCAGGAGGAGAGCAGGAGAGAGCAATTCCTGCATGGAAGTTCCCTCTGGATTTGGGATTCAGGAGGAGAGCAGGAGGGAGCAGTTCCTGCATGGAAGTTCGCTCTGGTGCATGATTGGGATTCAGGAGGAGGGCAGGAGGGAGCAGTTCCTGCATGGAATGTGTTACCAGGCCTTTTTTGGTGCTCACCCTGCCCAAATTGTGAGTTGGAGACCTGGAATTGGAGCTGGAGAGCAGAGCAAAGCTGGCTGCAGGTGGCCTTGGCAAATGGAGCCTTTTCCTGCTCTCGGTGTTCCCAGTGGGGTGTCCCTCCCCAGCCACACCAGGAGCTCCATGGAAGGTCTGTACAGCCACGGCAGAGCACTGGCTGAGCTCTGTGAGGGGACAGCTCCATCCTTCAGGGGTGGCAGAGGAACCATCCCATGGCTGGGATCAGGGCTGCTCAGGAATCCTTTCCCTGTGCCCTGGGGATGCACGGAAGGAAGGGCAGATTGGATGGACTTGGATAACCATGTGTCCTTCTGCTCCCAAACACCCAGGCTGGAGCTTCATCTCCACAGTGTGGATGTCACCTGGGCAGGGGCTTCTGTCCCCACTTCCTCAGTCCTGCTGCTCGTTCCTCACATCCCTTGGAGACCTCTCCCACAAAAGCCACAGGGGGAACAGGGAATCTCTCCAGCAGATCCTGCTGGAGCCTCAGAGCCAGCGTGGAGGGCAGGAGGGCCAAGAAGCTCAGGACAGCTGGTTCCAGAGCCCATCTCTCCCTGTCCGGGCCGTGAGGTTCACTCTGCCTTTGTCACAATCCCAGAGACGCCTCTCGGTGTTTGCCAGCTCTGATCCACACCCGGTGCTCTGCCAAGGGAGTTCACAGCCTTGGGATGCAAATGCCCAGGGATTCTCTGCAGAAGTCCCTGCTCCCAATCGGGGACTTTTCAGCTGCTGGCCAGGGCTGTGTCACCGTGCCCTGCTGTGGGGTGCAGGGCAGGACGTGCCGGGGCTGGGGCACACCCGGGGCCGGTTCCGCTTTTGGGAGGGCCAGGGGGTCACCCAGAGGTCGCTGTTCCCCTGGCAGGAGCTCACATCTGCACAGATGTGCTGTGTGCTCGCAGCTGCCTCCATCCCCGCGGGGCTTCAGCCCAAACCGCTGTCCCTGGCTTGTCGCCGCTGTCCCCTGCCTGCCCTGGGGCCACCGGGCCAGCTCGGGGCTGAGCCACATCCTGAGGTGACAAAGTGTCCCCCACCACGCCAGCTGTGGGAGGGTGAGGGGTAACATTCCAGATGTGTAACTATGTGTGTATATATATAAATAATCTCTATTTATTTATTTATGTGTTTTATGTCTATGTATTATTTTTTCCTGCCAGACACCTCCAGGATTAGAGCATGAGCTCCGTGGCTGAAACTTCACGTCCTTGGGCAACCCCTCAGCAGCCTGAGTTGCTCCTTGACATGGAATTGGTCCCACTGAGCCAAAAATCCCCAAATTGTGCATTTTGGAGAGTGCCCCGTGAAGCACGAGGGGCGTGTCCCCAACAAGTGTGTCAGCACTACGTGACACAAGGACACGGAGATGTCACCACCAAAAACAAGTCCCTGTGGGTGGGGCACAGCTCGGGGTGCACAGATCCCACCTGCAGCTGCCGCAGGGACAGTTCCCTTCTGGTTCCTGCCCTGGGCGAGAGGTGACCTGGCAGCCCAGGTGGGGACACGGGGTGTGACAGCGAGGGGCACAGCGCTCCCGCATCGCAGAGCCCTGGGAGGAGGAGGAGGAGGAGGAGGAGGAGGAGGGGGATTCCAGCTCTGCACACCCCGGGGAGCTGCTGTTTCCCCAGAGGGGCACAGTCCCCTCGGCTGGGCTGTGCTGGGATGCGGAGGGAATGTCGCCGCCTGGGTGTGACAGTCAGGTGACCCCGCAGCCAGGAGCTGTCGCTGGCTCAGGATGGCCCTCGCCGGCTGTCCCTGCTGTCCCGGGAGCTGGCACAGCCTGTCCCTGGCACGGGGAAACTGCCCCAAACCTCTCAGCTTTCCCACGTGTCGCCCCTGCCTTTGGCGTTTGATGTCACAGCGGGTCCGGCCGGTCACCTGAGCTCCCTCCTCCCCATCCTGCCGTTTCTCTTTCCCTTCCCTGTGGCTTTGTGCCGTTTTTCCCCCTCTGCGAGCTGATGTCTTTCTTTTCCCACTTCCGTAGCTACGAACACCCACATGCCTTATCTCCTTCCCCCATCCCATCCTGGAGCCTATTTATACAGAGCCTGGCTCCTGCCCAGCCTGCCAGCGACGCCGCAGGAGCGGGACGGGGCTGGCAGCGCCCGCAGCCCAACATGCTCTGGGCTGCTCGGGGATCTTTCCTGCTCTGGCTGCTCCTGTCCATCCTCAGAGCCCGGGCGAGCCCGGAGGCGCAGCCCAGCTCCCCCCTGTGCCGGCAGGTAAGGCTGTTTGCCAAGGAGCACCTGGGCTGGGCTGGCTCCAGCATCCCTCTGGATCTGCTCCCCGTGGCTCTTACCTCCCTCCAGCCTCCACCTCTTTCATTTCCCAGCGTTTTCTCTGTTTTCCTGCCTTCCAGCTGCTCCCATGTCCCTGCTGTGCCTGAGGGGCTCAGAGGATGGAGTGCAGGGATTCCAGTGAGGCAGCTGGGAGCCTGGATGGGGAGCAGCGGGTTGCGGTCACCCCAGAAAGAAATCAGCTGCTCCCCATCCACGTTTCCAACTCCAGAGGAAACTGGAGCGGGAGGAAAGGTGGAGCTTACACAGTGCCCTTCCTCTGCCTGAGCAGGGATGCTCTGGGGCTTGGGAAGGGGGAGCAGCGCTCATTCCCACTTCTCATGCCCGTCTGGCTCACCTGGAGCTGGGGTTTGTAGCCCCCTGCTCATTCACACCTGTCCTGTCTCTCCACAGAGCCCCACGAAGGTGTCTTGCAAAGGAGTTGGCCTGCAGAAATTTCCCAAGGAGCTTGGCCAAGGAATTAAGTACCTTGAACTCTCCAACAACTTCATCCAAAACCTGTCAGGCAGCAACATGCCAGGATTTGGGCAGCTGGAGTACCTGGATGTGTGCTTCAACCAGCTGGAAGCTGTATCAGCCACCGCCCTGGCTCGGCTGCCTCGGCTGCGCTCGCTCCTCCTGGGATCCAACCACCTGGACCGGAATTACTTGGCTAACGGGGAAGCTTTCCATCTGCTCAGGAATATAGAGGTCCTGGACCTGTCTGTGAATAACCTGGAGAGCCACATGGCCAGCTGGTACATCAGCAACCTCAGCAGCCTGAGGGTGCTGGATCTCTCTGGGAACACGATGACCAAGCTGCTGGCAGGGACCTTCCGGAGCTCGCCGCGCCTGCGCCAGCTCGACCTCAGCAACAACTACATCATGGAGATCCAGCAGGGAGCTTTCGAGCCTCTGGAGGAGCTGGAAGTGCTGAACTTGGCTTTGAATTCCCTGCACTGTATCTCTGGCTTCAGCCTCACGCAGCTGCGAGTTTTAAACCTCAGCCACAACGCCCTGGAGCTCTTCTACTCCGAAGAGGGAGCGGAGCCCTACCTGCTCCGCGTGCTCGACTTGAGCCATAACAGACTCCTCTCCTTCCCAGAGCTCCCCAAAGCCCATGACCTCACACACTTAAACCTCTCCAACAACCTCATTGCTTCCCTGCTCCCAGGCTCGCCCCATCCCGTGGAGTTTGTCCTGCTCTACAAGGAGATGCAGAGGTTCAACAGGACCGTGCGTCCCGCGGCCGCTCTCACACACGTGGCTGACCTGGATCTCAGCAACAACCGCCTGCAGCTGTTCCCGTTTTCCTTCTTCCACAGCCTGGGCTCCCTGCACAGCCTCAGCCTGGCCGGGAACTGTCTCCAGGAGGTGGCCAGGGATTCTGTCTCCAACAGCACGGAGCTGTCCGTGCGTTCTCTGCACCTCCACGGCAACGCCCTCCGAGTGCTGCCGCGCTGGTTCTTCGATTCCCTGCCTCACCTGGAATCCATGGATCTGGGCTCCAACAGCCTCCAGCCCTGCGAGAGCCAGGGGAGTGGCCAGGGATGGGATTTGGGAGGGGATTCTCACACGTCAGCCCCCGGAAACACCTGCACCCCCTTCTATAACGTGCCTCGCTTGAAGCACCTGAGCCTGTCCAAGAACAACATCTCCAGGCTGCAGCCCCATGCCTTCAACCAGACCCCGCTGCTCTCCCTGGACCTGTCAGGAAACAGGGACCTGTCCCTGCCCGCAGGAGCACTGGGGGGGGTTGGAGCTGTCCCTGCAGGAGCTCTCTCTGAGGGACAACCAGATGGACGAGAGCCAGGCAGCACTGCCCTGCCTGGGCACACTCCGGGTGCTGGACCTGGCGGGCAACCACCTGAGCCTGCTGCCCTCGGGGCTTTCCTGCTCCCCGCTGCAGAGCCTGGACATTCGGGACAACAACCTGCAGACCCTGGGGACACTGGGGAGCTGGTCCCACAGCCTGAGGGCCGTGTCTGTGGCCGGGAACCCCTGGAGCTGCTGCTCGCTGGGCTGGCTGGACACGCTGCGAGCGGCCGTGCAGGACCTGCCGCACGCCCGCTGTGTCTTCCAGGAGCGGGGCAGGAACATCTCAGCCAGGATCACCGGCACTCCCAGCTGGATCTGTCCCCAGCCCGAGGGCGCTGCCTCCCTGGCTCTGCTGGTGGCCCTGGTGGGCCTCTCCCTCCTCTGTGCCTGGGCTTTCTGCCTCCTGAGGAAGGGCCGGAAGGCTCCGGGATGTGCGGGACTCGGGAGCAACAGGGTGGGAGTGTCCCAGCCCCACCCCAAAGGAGAGGGGGCAGCCGAGGAGAGGCCACCTGACAGCACCACCAAAGTGTAGCCCACACCTGCAGCCCTCGGTCAGAACTCTATTATTATTATTAATGATATTAATATTAATAATATTATTGTGGTTTAGGTCTCGCTGGTACGTGTGTGATTTGTGACGGGAGCGTGGTGGGTGCTGGGCTCTGAGTCACCTCCCCTTCTCCAGAAGGGAGACTCCTCATCCCCTCTGATCCCTGCCGGAAATTCAATGTGGAATTTGGGGTGCCATCACAGGGCACAAAACACCAAGCCCTGGGCTGGCTGCGGGGATCACACCCCTTCCTCCCCATCTCATTCAGCTCCATCGGAATTGTCTCCACTGGGGCCACTGGGGGTTTCCCAGCTTGCCCAGCTGCCCCTTTAAGAAGGTTTAATGGCTCTGCAAACTCCCTGCTGCTGCTCCTGAATCATCCCCTGATCCAGGAAGGAGCGGGAACTGGAATGGGAATGGAAATGGAAATGGGAATGGTGCTTGGTTGTGGCTCACAGAGCTGGGGTGGGGAGGGGGTTTCTGTGGGATCCTGCTCACCTCTCTGCTGCCTTTCCCTGCTGTGGATGCAGGAGGAATTCTGCTCTGTCCTCACCCCCTGGGATGGTGGGAATGGCAGAGGTGCTGTCCCTGTGCTGTCCCTGGCTGGCACAAAATGTCCCACCCTCAGTGGCCGGGCCCCAGAGGTGACAGTGGCAGGGCCAGCTGGCCCCAGCACGGGGTAAGTGCTGCCAAATTCGTGCTCCTGGATGGATTTGCACCCTCTGAGCACCCCCAAAGGCAGGGATGGTCCAGGGGCTCAGGGCCCAGCTTAGGAAGGCAGCAGGAGGTGTTGAGTGGGATTGTCACTGTGGTGGTGTCCGTCTGTCCCTTGAATGACCTGTCCAGCCTCCCAGGGCAGAGTGGGAGCACCTGAGGGGCTGGGCCAGCTGCAAGAAGGACAAACCCGAGGCTGCAGTGAAACCTTTCATGTTTCTCATCCCTTTGGTTCCACCTTGGAAGTCCCCAGCTGGGCCCAGTCACCTCCACGCACCTGCTGGGTTGGAGCTGTGGCAACTGAAGGGCTTGGAAGTTACTCAAAATCCCAATTACTTCATTTTCTTCCTTTTTTTTTGATCTTTCAAGCTTATCATGGTTTTACTGGGAAGCAAAAAGGGCATTTTTGGTGTAAAATATGTCAGGGCCTCAGCTTCCTGTCCTTAGCTGGGCACCCAGCTCCAGGACCCCTGGTGGCCTTGGTGGCCCCGCATTTCCACCCCTGCCTCAGTTTCCCTCTGCAGAGCTCTGTTTGCTGTCACAGCGAGTGGCTGTGGCAGGGGAGCCTGTCACTGTGTGTCACCACCCTGCAGGACCTTGGGGACAGGAGGAAAGCCAGGCTGCCCCTCCAGGGCTGCTGTTTGCTGGATCCTCTGCTCCCTTGGGGCTCCTGTTCCCGTGTCCCTCTCGGGTCACAAATTCCCAATGCCACGGCCACCGCAACCCTTGTCCTGTCCCCAGCTGATGTCCCTGGGGAGCCACAGCCAGCAGGGCCCAGGGCATGGAGTGTCCCAGGAGCTGCCGTGCCCACCTGGGGCTCCTCCCCAGCACTGTCCCCTGTCCTGGGGTGGCACCTGAGCTCCCTGGGGTAGGGACCTGCTTTGCCAGTGTCCCCAGGTGAGTCCAGAGCATCCCTGGGGCAGGGATTTGCTTTCCCAGTGTCCCCAGGTGAGTTCAGAGCCAGGGATTTGCTTTCCCAGTGTCCCCAGGTGAGTTCAGAATGTCCCTGGGGCAGGGATTTGCTTTCCCAGTGTCCCCAAGTGAGTTCAGAGCCAGGGATTTGCTTTGCCAGTGTCCCCAGGTGAGTTCAGAATGTCCCTGGGCAGAGATTTGCTTTCCCAGTGCCCATCAAGTGCTGGGACAGCAACTGGGTGAGCTCAGCACAGCCCCAGCGCTCAGGGACACCTCAGGGACACCTCAGGGACACCTCAGGGCCCAAAGCGCCTTCACTGGCTGTTCCTGGTGCGTTTTTATGGCCTCTGCCCCTGGTTTAACCCCTTCCCGGGCCGTCCTTCCCGCGGTGTCCCCAGGACATGTCCTGCCCTCGGTGCTGCCGCTCCCGGCGCTGAGCCGGGGCCGGGCGGGGACACTGGGGACGGGCGGGGACACCGCGTGCCCCGGCTGCTCAGGGACACCATGTGCTGCCGGCACTCGGTGCCAGGCGCTGCCTCGGGCATCCTGAGTGTCCCCAGCCCTGTTTATCCAGCGCCGTGTCCCCGCAGAGCAGCAGCTGGCGGGGATTGACCCCTTCGGGGCAGTGGCACTCGGGGACAGCGGCTGCTGAGGCTGAAGTTGCTCTGGGGGTTGAAGCATCTGCCGGGAAATGCACAAAAAATAGCGGGGGGAGAATCCTGGGGCTGGTTTTACCCCACGGAAAAGGCTCCCAAATAACGGGCTTGATCTTTAAAGGGTTTTTCCAGCCCTGATGATTTTTCCAACCCTAAGGATTTGTAAAGCCCAAGGTAAAGGGGGAAAAGGGAGAACTTCCCGGATTAAGGAGGGGCTGTGAAGGTGTGGAAAATGAGCCAGGGCAGTGGTGTTGGGTCATCACCTTTATTGATGTCCATGTGCTTTCTTGCCTCAAATTAAAACGGGATTCCAGGCTGTGGTCTCATGGATTTGCCAAAAACATCCCCTTCTCCCAGCCTCAGGAGCAGCTGGGCCAGGAGCAGAGCAGGGGGTGAGGCTGTGCTGGCCCAGGGGACAACGAGGTGACACCAAACCACGTTTGTGTCCCCAGAACCAGCCCGAGGCCAAGAGAAACCCGGGCTCTGTCCTGAGTTCTGCACTGCTCCTCATCCGGAGCTTCCCGTGCTTCAGGGGAAATGATTTCCCTGTCCCGGGTGTGTCTTGGCATCTCCAGAGTTTTCTTGATCCAAAAGGAGGGCAAAAGATCTGTAGAATATTAAATTTTGAACAAATAAAGCGGCCGTGCCAAAAATGTTGCATTTTCATGTCAGGCTGGAAGGCGGCAGGAGTGTAAATTCTGGTCTGACAAAAAAAGCAGCAGTGATTAAAATGTTGTGACCATTGACAAATTTTCTAGAGAACTGGTTGAGAAATCCAGCAGAACTCATTCTTTCCAGTGGAAAGCCTTCACATTTGTCTGGATCTGCATTTTCAAAGAAGATTAGATTTTTATCAGAAATTTCCACCGAGCTGTTTCACTAACCCAGGCGGAAATTACCTTCCCTGCAACTCACTTGAACTGCAGCAGCTTTTCTTTTCCCTTTTCTCTTTTTTTTTTTTTAATTTTCTTTTCCTTTTTTCTTTTTTTTCCCTGGACATGATCCAGGGCCTCATCAGCTGCAGGATACCCTGGGAAGTGCCTGGCAGAATTCTCTCCTCAGGCCACCCCAGTGAGGCAGAGCCAGGAGGGCTTTTCCTCCTCGGTGTTCAGACAGAGCCTAAATTAACCTAAATCTCCCCAACCCTGATAAGATAAGGACGATAACGAGTCCTTTCACCCAGTTCCCCTTCCAGAGGGAAGCTGGAGGTGCCATTTATTTTATTTTCCCTGATTTTGCTGCAGTGCCCATTCCCAAATCCTTTTGATCTCATCGAGGCCGAGTTCTGATGTTCTCCTGGTGACTTTGGGATGTCACCAGAGGCTGGTGGCACCTACAGGACACCGCCCTGTGTCCCTCCCATCCTTGGGGCTGCTTCCCATTATCCCTCGGTGCCACAGCGGCTCCGTGCCTGGCACAGCCGCCCTGGCAGCTCTTCCCAGCCCCGCGGGAGCCCGGGCGTGTCGTTCCTGCCACTTCTCCTCCTCTCCAGGGGCTGGGACCTCCATCCCGAGGCGCCTCGGGGTGTGGCAGATGTGGAACGTGTCCCCCCGGGTGCCCCCCGCCTTGCAGTGTCACCTCCCCGGGCTGGGGGGTCAGATGGTGCCACATGTTCTGCAGCTGGATCCTCCCTGCCAGCTGTGCCTGTGTGGGGACACTGCTGCGGGGAAGTGTCACCTCGTGCCGTGTCCTCACGGCAGCGGCACATCCGCTGTCCCTGTCCCACATCTGGGGCTCTGGGGACAGGTGACACTGCGGGGTGGCTCTGCAGGATCACCGCCACCCCCAGCCTGTCCCCGGAGCCTGTCCCCTGCTCTCCCCTGGAATGAGGATGGGGATGGTTTCCCTGAGGGAACGCAGAGCTCCATGGCAGGACAGGCTCCTGCCACCCAGAGTGACCGTCCCGCTGTCCCCAGCCCCGGAGGGGACGGGATCCCAGTGTCCATCAAGGCAGGAATCTCATCCCCAGCTCCTGGAAGGACAGGATCCCAGCGTGCCCCGAAGCAGGAATCTCATCCCAAATCCCTGGAGAGGATGGGATGCTCCCAGTGTCCATCAAGGCAGGAATCTCATCCCCAGGCCCTGGAGAGGATGGGATGCTCACAGTGTCCATAAAGTAGGAATTCATCCCCAATCCCTGGAATCAAGGCAGGAATCTCATCCCCAATCCCTGGAGGGGACAGGTTGCTCCCAGTGTCCATAAAGTAGGAATCTCATCCCCAGCCCCTGGAAGGATGGGATGCTCCCTGGGCTGTGTCAGGGGCTGGGACAGCAGTGCCATATGACCACGTGCCACCACCCCCGTGTCTCTGTCACCGCACTGGCACAGCCTCCACGCGAAGGATGTGGCTCCTGGCAGGGTCGGTGGGTGAGGGGGCGTGGGGAGCCGAGGTCACCGGGTTCTGAGGGGACACTGGTGGCAGGGGAACCCTGAAGCCACAGGGAGCTGTGACAGTGATGGGGACCCCGTGAGCTCACACGGGTCACAAACCACCCACAGGTGTTTGCTTTGGCCCCTGTCCCTGTCCAGGAGTGAGGGACACCAACCTTTGGCCATCCAGGACAGCTCTGGGCTGTTCCTCCCTAAAGCCTCGTGCCAGCAGCTCTGACCCAGCACCCCTTGAGCCCCTCCTGGAGCTGTCCCCTCCCTGTGTCCCCAGGGTGACCAACCCCAGACAGGTGTGGGGGGACCTTTCCCGGTGTTCTCCCGGCTCCTTTGCTCTCCCCCGGGCAGTGAAGCCCCGGCTGGGGAAGGGAAGCCTCTCCGGGGCTGGGAATCCCCTCCCGCCTCCCTCCCTCCCTCCCTCCCTCCCACGGAGCCAGCCCAGCTGGGGAGGGGAAGGAAGGGGTATTTTTAGCGTTCACCCTCCCGTCGTTCCAAGGATTGAGCTAAAAAGGGGAATTGACGTTCAAAGGAGGGCTGGCCTGGCTATAAAAGGAAGGGTTTGTGTTTTTTCCTACTACTCAGTCATTGCAGAAGTTTCCTGTGAAGAAGGATGGGTAAAAATACCTCTGGTGGGAGGTGGCAGCCTGTGACATCGGGGCACGGTTCCCTCTGCTGGCAGCGCTCCCCTCGCCCGGTTCCCATCCCAAAGGAAGGGCTGGGGTGGCTCCAAGGGCCCAGTGCTGGTGCTGATCACAGCTCCCATTCCCTGCGAAGGGAATTCCCTCCTGCCAGCCCATCCTGGGGTGGTTCCTGCTCTCCAGCAGCTTTTCCTCACCATTCTCACGGCTCCTGAACCCCCTGGGAACTCAGGTGCCTTCCTGGCAGCCTCTGGAGATCCTCCAGGTCCCAAAGCCACCACCCCAACTGAGGAGGAGTTTACCTGGAAGCCACATGGACAGAATCAAAATCCAGGGTTTGTTCAGGGAATACAGACTTGGGTTATCCCCGTGTTCCTTCTTTTTTCTCTTTCCCTTTTCACCAATCCCCTGTAACTGCTTGGGATTTGGGGGTGACCTGGGACCTTTCCTCGAGGGCCGTTGCTCCAGCACAATGAGCTGTGGCCTTTGCATCCCCAGGGAGGAGTTTGGGAAGGATGATGGCCCAAGCTGTGTGTCCTGGATTCAGTGCACATGACCCCCAGGCAGAGAAAGGGGACAAAGGGGACAAAAATCAACCATCCAGGCACGTCCTGTCCAGGTGAGAGGTCACAGGGGGTGACAAGGAAAAGCACCTTCCAGAGAGAGGGGAAGTAGCAGAGCCAGGGAGAAAGTGAAAGCCTAAAAAGTGCGTTTCAACCTGTGACCCTCTGCAAAGGCCGGGGTCAGCTGGGCTTGTGGCAAATGTCACCTCCCACTGTGGGAAAACCCCGGCCTACCTGGTTCCTCTGGGGCTCCAGGCAGCACTTTCGGGTTTGGTACTTCAGGGAGGGAGAGATCCCAAGAAATGCACCTTGTGACAGGCACATGCCAGCCCTGGAGCTCTGTCACAGCACCTCGGGCAGCCCCTGCTGGCACTTCAGGGCTGGGGCTGTGCCAGCTCAGGGGTGTGCACTCCTCTGGGTCAAGGAAAATGTGCTTTTCAAAGCTTTTTGTAAAGAAAAGAAGAAAAAAATAGGAATTATGAGCCTGTGCTGACTTCAAAGGAGGAGGCAGCCAGGTGGGGTCAGGCTCTGCTCCCAGGGGACAAGGGACAGGACAGGACATAGCCTGGAGCTGAGCCAGAGAGGGTTTAAGTGGATATTAGGGAAAACTTCCCCTGGAAAGGACTCACAGGGCAATGGTGGAGTCACATCCTGGCAGTGATGGAGTCACATCCCAGCAGTGACCTGAAATCCGTGGGGATGTGGCACTTGGGGACACGGCCAGTGGTGCCTTGGCAGTGCTGGGGGCACATCCTGCAGGGGCTCATTCCCCAGCCCCTCCCCGGAGCTGTTTGAGGCCGGTCCCTGCAATGACAGCCGGGCCCCTGAGCCCCTCCTTGTCCCCAACGCTGTGAATGGCACCGAAACCGCCTTTGTTCCCCTCCCCGGGGGGGCAGGACCCGCCACCGCCGCTGCGATAAAGGGGTGGTGGGGCCGAGCAGCCCCAGCCCCATCCCAGCTCCATTCCAGTCCCTCCCAGCCCCATCCAAGTCCCAGCCCCATCCCAGCCCATCCCAGTCCTACCCAGTCTCATCCCAGCCCCATCCCAGCCCCATCCCAGCCCCATCCC
>JAHLSL010000024.1:5045743-5056629 GCA_025920805.1 Petroica traversi | reverse complement strand
ACCCTGTCCCCGCAGACGCTGGTGCAGGTGGGGCTGTACGCCATGGGCCGTGACCCCGCGCTGTTCCCGAAGCCGCAGCAGTTCCGCCCGCAGCGCTGGCTCGGCCCCGGCCCCAAGCCCTTCCAGGGGCTGAGCTTCGGCTTCGGGCCGCGCCAGTGCCTGGGCCGCCGCATCGCCGAGCTGGAGATGCAGCTCTTCCTCATGCACGTGAGTGGGCAGCGCGGCCGGGGGCTCTGTCCCGCGTGGGGCTGTGTGCCGTGGGGCTCTGTCCCGTGGGGCTCTGTCCCGCGTGGGGCTCTGTCCCGAGTGGGGCTCTGTCCCGTGGGGCTCTGTCCCGAGTGGGGCTCTGTCCCGAGTGGGGCTCTGTCCCGTGGGGATCTGTGCCGTGGGGATCTGTCCCGAGTGGGGCTGTGTGCCGTGGGGCTCTGTCCCGTGGGGATCTGTGCCGTGGGCTCTGTCCCGTGGGGCTCTGTCCCGAGTGAGGCTCTGTCCCGCGTGGGGCTCTGTCCCGTGGGGCTCTGTCCCGTGGGGCAGCGCTGCCGTGGGCTCTGTCCCGAGTGGGGCTCTGTGCTGGCACCCCATCCCAGCCCCACCAGTGTGGGCAGTCCCACAGTGCGTGGCCCCAAACCCCAAACCCCAAACACCAAACACCAAACACCAAACCCCAAACTGCATCCCAGTATAGGCAGCCCCACACTGGGTGACCCCAAACCCCAAACCCCAAACCCCAAACCCCATCCCGGTGTGGGCAGCCCCACACTGGGTGACCCTAAACCCCAAACCCCAAACCCCAAACCCCAAAACCCAAACCTCAAACTCCAAATCCCATCCTGGAGTGGGCAGCCCCACACGGTGTGGCCCCAAACCGGAAACCTCATCCTGGTGTGGGCAGCCCCACATTCGGTGACTCCAAACCCCATCCTGGTGTGGGCAGCCCCATGTCTGGTGACCCCAAACCCCAAACCCCATCCCGGTGTGGGCAGTCCCACATTCGGTGCCCCCAAACCCCATCCCCGTGTGGGCAGCCCCACATTCGGTGACCCCAAACCCCATCCCGGTGTGGGCAGCCCCACATTCGGTGACCCCAAACCCCACCCGGTGCCCTCCCCACCCCAGATCCTGGAGAACTTCAAGATCGAGACCATGAGGGCGGTGGAGATCGGCACCAAGTTCGACCTCATCCTGATCCCGGACCGGCCCATCCTGCTGACCCTGCGGCCCCTCGAGGCGCAGCCCTGAGGGTCCCCTGCCCGTGCGCCCCTGGGGACACCCGGGTGGCATTTGGGGACAGCGGCGACACTGCCAGGGCCGCGGCCTCGGCTCAAGGCCGCGCTCACGCCATCGGGGGGGGATAAATCGGGGTCCCCCCTCGGGGCGGGGGTCCCCGAGGTCACCCCGCGCCACCCCGACCCTCTGGAATGTCCTGCTCCAAGTGAGGTCCCCTCTGTCGCCGCTGCGGAAAAGCTCCTGTGTGCCAGCCCTGGGCGTGTCCGTCTGTGCGCGCTGGGGACGGCGGGGACAGCGGGGACAGCGGGGACAGCGGGGACAGCGGGGACAGCGGGGACATTCCCGCAGCGCGCTCTGCCCCCACCTGCTCCCGCTGCTCCTCTTCCTCGGGATGGCAGGACCTGGGAGAAGGGACTGCCAGCGGTGCAGGATGGCAGAAACCCCTGAGATGTGTTTGGGGCGATGGCTTGAGCTGCCCACTGCTGGGGACCTGCTTGCCAGCCTTGGGGCCGGGAGAGACGGAGCTGCTGTGGGGCACCCACAGTGGCACTCGTGTCACCCCCCCTGCGTGTGTCCTGCCTGCGGGTGGGAGGAAATTGGGGTTCAGGGGCTCCCGGGAAGGGGTCGGGAAGGAGGGAGACTCTTCCCAGCAGGACAGGGTTGGGACAGAGCAGCAGGTCCTGGGTACAGCCCCAGGGTTTTGCTCCTCGTGGCCGGGAGGGAGCGGGGCCACCCGCGTGTGGCAGCTCGAGCTGCCAGGGTGATTAGCAACAATTAATTACAGATGAGCAGCAACCACCGTCTGCTGTCCAAGTGCCTGGCAGCTCCACTCTGCTCAGGGGATAGATGGAGAAGCTGATTCCTGCTGGAGGAGGATAAGGATGAGGATGAGGATGGAGCACCATGCCAAGCCACGCTCCTGGCTGTCTCCCACCCTCCCCACCACTGCACATCCCTGCAGCCCCGGGCCAACACAAAGGGACAGTTCCCCCACCCCACAGCCCTCCGGATGTGCCAAAATCCCCCAGAGGCTTCCTCCTGGTTCCCAGCCTCGAGAGGAACCTGTGGCCAGGCCAGTGAGAAGCTGGGCCACCCAGCTGATTTTGGGCTGGTGTTCTGGTCCCACAGCAGCGGGTGCATCTGTGGGGACACAGAGGTGGCAGGGACCCCCACCCTGCTGGAGCCCCTGTCCCACCCGTGCTGCTCTCTCTCGTTACTTAACAGCAGTCAGTAATTCCGGCAGGCAGGGAGGTGCCTGTCTCCCGATTAATGCCATCCATGCCGCGTAATCCGGATCAGGGGAGAAAGCCCTGGAGCTCTGAGGGGCTTTGGGAAATCAGCAGGGCCTGCTGCGAGTGTTTATGTAAGGTGGCTGTGGTGTGCAGTGCCAGAGGCAGAGCTGGGACCATGCCAGAGGTGCCTGGAGGCTCTGCCAGCACCTGGGCACAGGTGAGGGTGGGAAGGAAATGTGGGTTCACCAGGGCCCCAGTGCTGTGGCTGCAGCAAGGCTCCCTCCCGACCCTGTGGATGCCCCATAGCCCTTCCCTGGGAAGGCAGGAGGCTCCAGGGCACTGTCCATTGGGACAGAGGGATGAAGCCAGGCCTCCCCATGCCCTGCTGGTGTCCTGCCCCTCTGGAGTGGCTGTTTGAGCAGTGCATGGACCTGGAGGGATCCTGGGATGAGGAGATGAGAGGAACCTCTGGTCATTCATCTCACAGGAAAAAGGAAGGAGGCCTCTTTCATTTCCCTATTATTTTGAGCCCTGCTTCCTTCCCCACTGCTTAGTTTGGAGCACGATGAGCTTGGGAAGGGATGTGGGCTCTGTCCATCTCCCCACTGTTTTGGGGAGGGGAATTATCTGCTCCCCAACTTTGGACAAGGCTGAATCAACCCAGCTGAGATCAGGCTGAGCTGAAGGCCTGTTCTCCACCTCACCACACTGTGCAGCCCTGCAGAGCCACTGAGTGGCCCCGGTCACAGGGCTCTCATTAAGAGTGTAATGAAGAGTCACAAACAAAGCTCAGGATTACGTGCCCCTGGCAGGCTGAGGGTGTCCAGGTGGGGCTGCCTCCTCCTCCTCCTCCTCTTTCACCCGCCAGTGTGAAGGTCACAGTTCACGTGTCCCCCTGACTGTGGCAGAAATAGCACCCATTAATCTGGAACCTAAGCAGCTCTCCTGTGTGCAATTAAAGAGATCACAAGTCCTGGCCCTGGGGAACGTGTGCTGGCAGCTGCACCCTGGCAGTGGGGCTGCTGGGCATGGCCTGGCATGGCATGGCATGGCTTGGCATGGCATGGCATGGCAGCTCCCAGTGGCCATGGTGGAATGGGTGAGCTGTGTTTGGGAGGAGTTGGTGCCCAGGTGATACAAGTTGAGGTGATGCAGGGTCCTGGGAGGAGGCACAGCTCCTACAAGGATATCCAGATCCCAGGGCTCAGCTCTGGGGGCTGGGCCAGAACCAAGTGCAGCCCCAAAGGAAGGGCTTGAGGGATGGTGGAGGTGAGGAGGATGAGTGGGGCCTTGCTGGAGCAGTTCGTGGCTGCCCTGGGCTGTCCTTGAGCCCCATCCCTCGGGCCAGTCCCACGGGAGGATATATCACACAACGCCTGTGGCCAGGGCAGGGCTGCAGTGGGAATTCTGCTTGCCTGGCAGCCACAAGGCAGAGCCACTCTGGGCTTCCCACAGCTTCTCTTTGCTGCAGCAAACCTGGAGTTAATGATGCTCTAATCGGGTCAGACAAGGTCAGCCTGGGAGTTATGAAATGATGCTGGGCTGGGCAGGCTGTGCTGGGACAGTGGCAGCTCTGTGTCCCACCCCCCCAGGGACACAGGTCCTTCCCCCATGGTTCAGGGAGGGTGAATCCTGCCTTCACCCTGTCCTCTTGCACAGCAGTGTCCCCATGGGGAGGGTGTCCTGTGCCCCCTGGGCCATGGCAGGTCACCTCTAGGTGACCAACCACGTGGGTGTGTTGGCCATGCAGGAAGCTGCCGGTGCCTCCATCCTTCTGTTATCCAGCCAGGAAGGCGAGTGGAGAACTCCAGGCTGGTCCCTCCTTCTCTGCCAGCTCCATCCAACCCCATGCCCAGCCCATCTCCCCTTGCCACGGGAGAAATTCCAGAGAGCCCCTGTGGGAATCCACACCCTTTCCCACCAGGAGCAGAACTTCCACCTCAATTACCATCACCTCGCCCCTAAGCCCTCTTTGCCAATCCCCCTAAGCTGCTTTCCCAGGGCTCCAGCAAGAGGGGTATTTATAGCCCACTCTTACTCATGCAGCGTCTCCCCAATTAATCAACTAATAGGATTCTTCCCTGCCCCACGGAGCACTCACACAGACACACACCCCTGCAGCCCCAGCCAGGGCTGAGTGGGCGAGATCAGATGCCAGGGGAGGGACAGCCAGGGGGGATATAAGAGGCTGCTGGACTGGGAGCAGCCCGTAGTGACTGGGTGGCACTGGGACGTGCTGGGAGAGGAAGAGGAGAACGTCTGTCTGTCCATCCAGCTGCTGGGTGAGTGATGCCTGCTCGCCTGTCTGGGCCCTGCCAGGGTTCTGAGGGTTTGGGAAGCAGGGTGGGGATACTGGTGCTGGATTGTGGCTGGAAGGAAGGCAGTTTATGGTGGGAAGATGGGGGAAATGCGGACAAAAAGATTCCAGTGTGGCCAAAGGACCACACTGTGGAGTGTGGAGGGGCTGGGTAGTGGCATGGGACAGCTGAGCCAAGCCAGAAATGGTCCAAGACCCCTCTTTGGGGCTTGGGAGATGCAAAGCAGGAATTCAGCTCTTCTCCTCTCCACCTTTGATTCTCTCATCCTCAATTCCCAGGGTTTGTAGGGGGTCGAGCCATGAAGGGTCCAAGACCCCTCTCTGGGGATGGGAGATGCAGAGCAGGAGTTCAGCTCTTCTCCTCTCTACCTTTGATTCCCTCATCCCCAATTCCCAGGATTTGTAGGGGGCCAAGCTAGGGAGCTTCCCAGTCCCCTCTCTGGGGCTTGGGAGATGCAGAGCAGGAGTTCAGCTCTTTTTCTCCCCACCTTCATTGACTCATCCCAATTCCTGGGGTCTGGAGGGACCCAAGCCCTGCTTCCACTCCCTTTGCACCTTCTCACCTTGCAAGGATTCCCAAACTTCCCATCCCATAGCACCCAAGGGCCTCAAAGATCCTGAGCTTGGGACTGCTCTCGTGCCTTCCTGTGGCCCTCACCCCCATGGCCATTTCTTCTCTCTCGCAGCTCCCCTGAGGGTGTGTTCAGAGGCAACTCTGTCCACGTGCTTCCAGGGCTTAAAATCCCGGGCTTAAGCCGTGCTCGTGTCAGAGCCATCCATCCCTAAGAGGCTGAGCTCATCCCATTTAATACCCTGGAGAATCAGCTGGTGATCAGTGGGATCTTCACAGGTTCCTTCTGGACAGTAGAGCTTGGGCAGGGCTGGGCAGCCCCAGCCCCACTCCCAGCATGAAGGGATGGGGATGGAGGGACCCTGAAACCCCTCTTTCCATGGGGCAGCTGAGCTTCCCTTGACCTTTCTCCCTGTGTTTTCCTCACTTTCCTGTGAGTGACAGGACAAA
Source organism: Petroica traversi (assembly GCA_025920805.1). Lineage (NCBI taxonomy): Eukaryota > Metazoa > Chordata > Aves > Passeriformes > Petroicidae > Petroica > Petroica traversi. The sequence goes on along the minus strand of JAHLSL010000024.1, from coordinate 5,050,832 downwards.
ACAAGCCTGTTCCTACCACTGAGCCATGACGGCCAATTTCCAGCAGATAGGAAAAATGATTAAAACTGAGACTCTGTAAGGCCTTTTGTTTATTTTCCTGCCTTTCCCAGTCTTGAAGCTGCTCCACTGGGTACCACTCCTGTGCTTCCTCTTTTCTCGGGCAACAGTTTCCCTTTCTCTCTCCCTCTTCATCACCTTTTTGGGAACAAGGAGCTGGCTCAGCTCTCATGTGCTGCCCCAAAGCCAAACCTGGAGCTCCTGAGCTCTGCAGAGGTGGCAGCACCACATCCTGAGGGCTCTGCAGTTTGTTGGGATGTGCAGGATGTTGGATTCTGGCCGTGGCTGGGGCTGCCTCTTCTCCAGCACCTCACCCAGTGCCTTTCCCTGTCTCACCCCACAGATTTCCACCCGGAGATTCCTGCACTGACTTAAAATGGCACAAGGATCAAAGTAAGTGTCTTTATTGAATTATTTATCTGGAATTGGGATTGAGCAGAGCAGTGCAGGGCAGGAGCAGAGGAGAAAGTGAGACCCCGGCTCTCCCCAGCTGCTGCTCCAGGGGCTGGAATGTGGAGCCAGCAAGGCCCCTTCTCTGTGTTGCTCTCTCTCACTTGCCCTAAAGATATAAAATCCACCCGCTCCTCCATGGTCAGGACATTTACCGACACATTTTATAAACACATTAATCCACAAACAGATATTATGTAAGGTGGGTTTGGCTCTGAATTTGCAGGACGTGGAATTCCCCATGGACAGGGCACCCTGGCAGAGCTCTTGGTGTTGCACCACATTTGTAGGGCAGCCCAACATCTCCCTGTGCCCCATCCAGCCTTGTCCAAGGCATTCCCAAACATCCATCTCTGTTTTCTCCGCAGGGTTTTCAAGAAGACCAGCCCCAACAGCAAGGTGAGTCTCTGTGCCCTGTCCCCTGGTGTGGCCAGCCCAGGGTTTAGGCTGTGCTGGGACCCCTCCAGGCTGGGTCTGCCTTCCCTTTGAGATCCGCTTTGCTCCTGGACCTGCCACGATGCCACTGCAGGACCGGCTCTTCAAATAGAAATTTAAATATTCCCTGATATGTCCCTTAAATGTGATTCTGGTCCAAGCTGGTGACAAACCCCATGACACAACTCAGGGCTTCGAGATTTGGGCCAATTCAGTGGCAAACATTGACTTTTTTCCTTCCTCCCTTTCCCCATGTGCTGCCTCCAGCTGTCCCTCTACCTGGGGAAGAGAGACTACGTGGATCATGTGGATTCAGTGGAATCTGTAGGTGAGTGGGGTGTGCCCAGCACTGAGGGGAAAGTACAGGCAGGAGAGACTGGGGAGAGCAGTCCCCGAGCTGCAGGGCGCTGGTAGAACAGGAGAAGCAGCTCTAGAGGAGCAAATGCCATGTTTCCTGCAAATATCCTTAGGAAAAATCGTGGGCAAAGGGACAAAATCCCTTTGCAAAACAACCCAGTCACTCTGCTGGTGGAGATGCTGGAGGAGGCATCACCATCCCCCTTGGTAGCAGCTCCTCTCAGTCACCTTCCAGCAGCAAAGTGGATTATTTGGGTTTAAAAAGTTGTGTTTTAGCAAAGATCTTCCCAGACAGCTGAGCTCACCGCTCCTTCTCCTTTTGCTTGCTTGCAGATGGTGTCTGCCTGATCGACCCGGAGTACCTAAAGGACAGGAAAGGTACTGATACAGAAACACAGCGTGAGGGGAGGGGCTGGAGCCAGCTCAAAGCTCAGCAGCAGCCTGGGACAGTGCTCAGGCTGGAGCTGCCCCGTGTCACCCACAGCTCGCTGTCCGTCGGGCAGAGAAGGACATGAGGGACCCCGTTCCTATTTAATGTCTGAGGTCCTGAGAAGCCTCTTTTCAGCTGAAGAGTTTTTGAAACAGTTTTTCCTCCCTCTTTCTCCACCCCCTGTGCCTTCCCTCCATCCCACCCGTGCCCCCATCCCAGCTCAGTGTACGTGACCCTGACCTGCGCCTTCCGCTACGGCCGCGATGACCTCGACGTGATCGGCCTGACCTTCAGGAAGGACATCTACGTGCTGGCCACCCAGCTGTACCCACCCGTGCCAGACCAGGCCCCCAAAACCCTCACTCCTCTGCAGGAGAAGCTGATAAAGAAGCTCGGGGAGAACGCCTACCCCTTCACCTTCGAGGTAGGGGTTGCTCAGCCCCTCCCGGCCACGCGGCTCAGCTCTGGACATGCCATTTATTCCCTTTTTTCTCTCTTTCCCTGCTCTTCCCAGATTGCCACCAACCTGCCCTGCTCCATCACCCTCCAGCCTGGGCCAGATGATGTGGGAAAGGTGAGTTCCTGTCCCCAGCCTGTCCCCTGGACCGTCATCCCTGGCACGGGGTTGAGTTGTGGGGTGCTAAAAATGAGAATTGATTCTCACGGCCCATGGGGCGAGGGGTGGGGAGGGAGGATGGCTGGAGTCAGTGCCAGGATCTCTGGGAATGCAGTGGAGGAAGGAAGGAAGAAAAGGAAACTAAAGCTCAGGCAGCTCTGAGCCCCTCCTGCTCAGTGACCATACCTGTTCCCCCAGGCCTGCGGAGTGGACTTCGAGGTCAAAGGATTTTGTGCTGAAAATCTGGAGGAGAAAATTCACAAGAGGTATTTCCAGGGGATCCCTTTCCCCGCTTTTAGCCCTAAAACTAAACCACAGGATCTTTTTGGGGTGAGGTGGGGTGGGGTGACAGGCTCTTATGTCAGCTATGCCATGCTTGGATGGGGAACTCTGCCCAAAATCGAGACAGTGGTCCCTGTGTCATGTCCTAAAAGCCAGCTGAAACGTGCACCCTTTGGAGACACTGTGATGTCCCCAAAGAGTCCCTGTGGCCCCTGGAAGGCCTTGCTGACACTGTGGGATGTCACCTCTGTCCCCACAGGAACTCTGTGCGCCTCATCATCCGCAAGGTCCAGTTCGCCCCAGCGGTGACGGGACCGGCCCCCAAAGCCGAGACCACCCGGCAGTTCATGATGTCAGACAAGCCTCTGCACCTCGAAGCTACCCTGGACAGGGAGGTCAGTAGGGTCACTGTCCCCTCCAGGGGTGGGGACCAGGGTGTCTGGTCACACCACTGAACCTCTTCCCACTGCAGATTTACTACCATGGAGAGCCCATCAATGTGACCGTCAACATCAACAACACCACCAACAAGGTCGTGAAAAAGATTAAGATCTCAGGTGAGAGGGGCAGAAGGGGCAGGTGCCAGCAGCCATCACTGCCAGAGGTGGGGACCATGAGCCCCTGCAGTGTCACCAACACTCTCTCTTGTCTGTCCCCAGTGGAACAGATCACAGACGTGGTCCTGTACTCCCTGGATAAATACACGAAGACTGTGTGCACCGAGGAGATAAAGTAAGGGAGCAGGGGCTGGAGGTGGTGTGGTATCTCTGAGAGGGGGGAAGAGAAATGAGGGGGAGGATGGGAGAGTGATGGGGAGAGAGGATGTGACACAGTTTTACACCAAGCAGCAAAATCTCTGGGTTAGAAGAGCAGGTGCAGAGGAAGCAGAGGAGAGGGAAGGTTGTGGACAACGTCCCCCAGCACAAACTGCTGGTGGCTGGAAGGCCCCTGGGGACGGTGCACAGCTGCTCCCAGGCTTCTTTGTGTCCTCACTTTGCATTTTTGAGGCCAGACACAGCCTCTGCACCGCTGAGAGCGAGGAGGGAGGGAGCAAAGGTGGTGGGGAGAAAAAAGAAGTGGTTGCAGAGGGGAAAGAGAGGAGGGACCAAAAGGAGGAAATGGCCCAGCAGCTGCATGGGCTGGCACTGCACAGGTCCCTGTTCTGATGCTGAGCCCCCCCAGGCTGGGGCTGGCTCTGAGCTCTCCTCTCCCACCCTTCCAGTGAGAACGTGGCTGCCAATTCCACCTTCTCCAAAACGTACTCGGTGACCCCCCTGCTCTCGGCCAACCGCCAGAAGCGAGGCCTCGCTCTCGATGGCAAACTCAAGCACGAGGACACCAACCTGGCCTCCACCACCATGTAAGGGCTGTGTGGGCTCCCCCTGCTCCCCACCGCGCCTTGCCCCCACTTCCCCCTGCTCAGGATGCTCTGGGCTCCCACCAAGGGCCCCTGAGCCCACCCCATCCAGCTGGAAAATGTAGGGATTTTGTGACAGTGTCCCAGACCCACCTCTCCATCCCCCAGTTTCCCAGTTCCAATGTTGTGCAAAGCTCCTGGATCCCCCTGCAGAGCTGGGTTTTTCTTGGAATGGGCCTCCAGAAGCAGCTTTGTGGCTTCATCCAAGTGTTCCTCCCCTCTCTTCTCCTGTTTTCCTCTCCTTCTAAACCCCAGTGCATCCCACAAGTTGCAGGACACAGAAAAACCCTGGGAACTGCTATGGGGACAGTGGGTGGGGTCTGCAGGCAGCACTGCCCTCTCACTGCTCCCTTCTGCCTTTTCCTCTCTCCTAGCCTGAGACCCGGCATGGACAAGGACGTCCTGGGCATCCTGGTGTCCTACAAAGTGAAAGTCAACCTGGTGGTGGGCCGAGGAGGGTGAGGCTCTGTGGGCTTGGGAATCAGGGACCATCACAGGGGCTGTGCTGGGGATTTGTAGCCCAGGGAAATGAGAGGGGACTCCCACCATGGGTCCCCTTGTCCCTGCTCCCCTGGGGTCACTGGGCTGCTCTCTGGTCCCCACCCCACCATTCCTATCATCCACCATCCTCCAGTTCAGTCAAAAGCACAGCCTAACTCCTCCCCTCCTCTGCCTTGGCTCATTTCTGTCCTTTCTCTCCTGCTGCCACAGCATCCTGGGGGATCTCACTGCCAGGTAAGGGGAGCTGCCTGTGGGGCTGAGCTCGGGGCTGTGCTGGGCAGGATTCTTGACAGACCTGCTTTTCCTTCCAGTGATGTTGGGGTGGAGCTGCCCGTCATCCTCATGCACCCGAAGCCTGATGACAGTGAGTTGTGTGTGGGAATCTGCCAAAAATCAGCGGGGAAGGGGCACTTCTGGTTCAGGGGGGAGCTGGTGAAGACCACTCTGGTGCAGCTGCCTCAGTGCCAAGGGTCCTGCTCTGCCCTCTGCGGGGTGGGCACTGCTGTCCAGCTGTCCTGCAGCAGGGTGGCAGCAGTTTTCCCAT
>JAHLSL010000024.1:5020956-5040743 GCA_025920805.1 Petroica traversi | reverse complement strand
ACACACCTGATTTGAGGGCCAGGTTATCACCAAGATTCATTTTGGACCTGCAGAGATTAATCTGCCTCTGTCATTCTGGGAATGAAATTTCCAGCTGGCTGTTTCCCAGGAAGGTGTAGCAGGAATGGCCTGAGATTGGCAGCTGCTGTCAGATCAGTGCCACTCCCAAAGCAGTGCTGATTTTTTTTTTCCCCCCCCCACTGCTGCTTGAATGTAATTTTTCTCTTCTCTTTTAGTTGGGAAGACCTCCCTGATCACCAGGTTTATGTATGACAGTTTTGACAATACTTACCAGGTATGTGACAGTATTTATTTGCTTTTTAAATATATATCTATATGGATAAATCTATGTCCTGCTGCTCAGATTGGTGCCTGGGAGCCCATTTCTCCATGAGATGTCAGTTCAAGATCAGATAAGAGGTTAAAATGTGCCATGAAATTGAGATGGAGCCTCATGATTAAATCAAAGCATCCAGTGTGATATCAGGAAGTGCAGTGTCCAGAAAGGCAGGGAGGTTTTGATCCCCTTTGGATGTGGGATAGATCCTGTGAGAAGCCCTGAGGAAAAATGAGGAGAACATTGTTTTGTGGGAAAATGATGGTCAGGATTTCTGGTGATGGATATGGGAGCCTCAGGAAATGGAGAATGAATAAAATACCAGCATCTCCTGACATTCTTGGTCTCTGTTATCTTTAGAGCTTCCATTTAAGTCAGAATAGTTGAGTCTGGAGTGTGTAGATGGATCTGCCAGAAGTCAGCTTGGTATATTTTGTCTCTCAATTTTTTTATGACTATTTTTTTGACGAAAGGACTAAAGATAGGAAAAGCCAGGGAAGGCTTGGCAGGCAAAGAGGGGGGTGGGGATGAAGAGGCTGCAGATGAAAAGCAGAAGATGTGTAAGAGGCCTGAAGGTTTTGGGAAGAATTAATTGCATCAAAGACACGCAGAAGTATTTCAAGGGAGTATCAAATATCTGTAAAGCAGATGAGATTAGGGCTTTGTCTTCTAATTCAGCCTGGAAGAGTTACTGATTTAGATTGGGGTGATTTGAAGTCGAGGACGAGTCGTTCACTGGAACTGGATCCTCTTGTGCCTCCTATGTTTTTCCTTTTTCTGTGCTTCCTTTCTTTTCCTGACTTGTAGGATGCTCTCATAGATTTATTTATTGCTTATTGTAGTTGCTATAAACCATGGCCTGCTTGGAAAATAGACCTCCCAGAAATAAATTCTCCCTCCCCAAACTGACCCTGTTGCTCTTTTCCGATTATCCAGTGGTCCACATTCTGCTGGAGCCCTCCCAGCACAAGCTGTGTGTGTTGAGGGTGGGGATAATCTGCCTGAAACACTCAAATCTGTTACATCAGGAGCTCTCTCCTCGTTCCTGGGGTTCTGATGGGCTGGGCAGCTCCTTGATTGAAGTGCCTGGGAGTGCACCTAAGTTAGTGCATTATTTTAAATGCCTTTGTGCTGGAGTTGCTGCAGCAGTGGGAATGGATGCAGAGCTGCCTGGGAATTGAAGCTGCTGAGTGTCACTGGAAGGGAAGCACATTCTGAAGTGGAAAGGCCTGGATAAACATGGCTCTTTAGCTTTCATTTGCCCAGACTTTATAGATCTCCTTTGTTCTGCCTTTTGGGTATTTCTCACAAGATAATTCTTACCAGACTGAATTGGGGCAGGCCAGAAGGAGCTGGCAGCTTGGATGTGATCTGTGTGGAGATACAGGAATGTCTGAGGTTAAAATCCACACTCAGAGGCTCTTGTGGAGCTGAGAAGTGTTGAGGAACGCTGTGAAATGCAGCTGGTGCAGATCCCCAGATTGCTTTGTTTTTGTACCTCAGTCAAAGGCCATTGAAGGCAAATCAATTTGTAACGAGTTTGTGAACATTTCTGAGAGTTTGTGCAGAAAGTGGGGGATGCTGGAAGGCAAGTCACAGCTCCTAATGCTTCTCCTCTTTCCAGGCAACCATTGGAATTGATTTCCTGTCCAAAACAATGTACCTGGAGGACCGCACGGTGAGTGGGGCTGGGCTGGGGTGCCTGGGAGGGCTCTTCCCCCTGGCCCTTCCTCCAGCAGCTGCTGGAATCCCCCAGCAGCCTCCAGACAAGCAGCCTTGCTGGAATCCCATCACTGGCACAAGATCTCTGTCAGGAAGTCAAAATCTCCCATGGAAAATTGGAGCTGGATAAAGGCCATATCCCAGGGAAGGGGCTGCCTGTTGTGTGGAACTGCTTTAGGTGCAGTTTGCTCCCAGAATTTGCAGCTCTGGCTCTGGGATTGTCAGGATGAAAAGGGCTGAGCAGACCTCAGGTACCACAGAATATTCTGAGCTGGAAAGGACCCACGTGGCTCAACCACTGCAGCTCCTGAAGCCACTAAAAAAACAAGGAGTTGGTGTTCCAAGTCTTGATTAGACCTCCTTCCTCCTCCTAAAAAGCTCCTGTGGTCACACAGCTCTGACCTGTTGCAATAAAGCAATTTGGGATTTAGCCTGCATGAGATTCCTGTTGCACAGAGACCTCTCACTCCCTTCTCCTGGATTTCCTCTCAGTATTTGTGGGTTTGCTCTTGTTTTGCCAGTATTTGCTTTTTTCTCAGTTCACTGCAGTGTGAGGAATGTGACAGAGCTCTGGGGGCAGGGGACACTCCTGTGTGGAACTTTGGGCCTGCTGCTTCTAAAAAAAAATTTTTCCCAGTGTGTGTGATGAACTTCCTGAGAGCTTCTCTGCCATTTTACCAATTATTCCCTCTTAGAAAAGCCCTTCCTTCACCTTTGTTTAAGGCAAAGATCCTGGGAATGCTGCTTGACACCTGTGAGTGCCTGTGTGCTGTTACAGTGGTGTGGCTTTCTCATGGTTGTGTGAGTCAGGATGTCATTCACCTGCTGCCCTGCTATCCAGAAAATCCCATTTTCCTCCCAATGCTGGAATACTGTTGGTTTTCCTGATTATGTAAGTGGTCCACAGAGCCCATAAAGCCTGTTCAAATAACAGAGGTGTGGAGTGTAGATAAGAGGAGTGACAAATACAAGCAAACAAGCTGGGAAGATTCAGAGACTGGAATAATCTCTCAGATGTGGTTAATGCTGGATTTTGCAATAGGCTTTGATTTCTGGGTAGGATATGAGGAATGCTGAGCTTCCAACTGGGATGTGTGTTTGGTGGATTTGATATGGCCTTACAGCAAATAATGTATCCTGAAATTTGTACCTGTGCTCCATCACTCACTCTAAGCATGGCCTGGACAAGCCAGCAGAGGGGATCTTCATCCCTGGAAGTGTCCAAAGCTGGGCTGGACAGGGCTTGGAGCAGCCTGGTCCAGTGGAAGGCGTGATTTAAGATTCCTTCCAACCCAAACCATTCTATGATTCCATGAAATATATGTGGACTTTGGTTCTTTAAACCATCTCCCAGGAAGGACAGCTGTGTGACATTCCCAGCATTGGGATGAGTGGCATGAAGTGAGCTGGAGCAACCAGAAGTCACATCCTCAGTCCTGGCTGGCAAGAGCCACATCCATGTGCCAGTTCCTTCATTCCTGAGCAAAATTTCCTTCTCCGTGTGCCCACATCTTCCCAGCCTTGTGGGATTGCAGTGCAGGAGGAGCCAGCCTGGAGGGTGTTGATCTTGTGGGTTCCACCACCTCTGGTTTTCCAGTGGGATCATCAGGACTGGGGTGAGGTGGTCCTTAGGGTCAGGAGTCCCACATCTGGCCAGCTGCTCCTGTGGCTGTTCTGGCAGGATCCCTGAGGCCTGGCTGTGCATTTCCCTTGTTTGCAGGTGCTGCCAGGAGGGATTTTAGGGCTCTCCTGGTTTTTGGTGTTGGTGTGTGTGAGATATTCCTGGGTGTGTGGAGGGAGGGATGTCCCCAGCCCTTGGGAAGTGTCGCTGCCTCTTTTCACATTTCTGTTCCATTTGAACTTTCCTTTTGTTGCCTTAGTTTTGCTTTGCTACTTCTTTTTATTTATTTATTTTGATTTCACTTGAGTTTTGGTTTTGTTCTCCATTTTCCTGCTGTTCCCTTTCCCCTTCCCCTGCACTTTCCCATTTCCCAGATGAGGCTGCAGCTGTGGGACACAGCCGGCCAGGAGAGCTTCCTCATTCCCAGCTCCATCCGTGACTCTGCTGTGGCTCTCATTGTCTTTGACATCACAAGTAGGTATCGAGCCCAGGGTCTGCAGGGACCTTGCTTTTAACACAAATCTTTACTCTGCAAGTGGTGGTGGTAGCCAAAAACAGCTAAAATTGCCCTTCAGCCACCTGTGGGTGTTGGCAGGGATTGGGAATTCCTGTGCTGTGCTGGTGGTTAGTAGCCTTTGGAAAGCTTTATTGTTTTTCTGTTTTGTTTTTTTGGTTTTTTTTTTGTTCTTAACTTTAAAATTATTTTTCATTTTCATTTCTGGGTAAGGAGAGAGGTTATACAAGTCACATCTTCAGATGCCAAAGCAAGGGAATGTTGTCAGAGTAGGTAAAACAAAAGAGCTTTTTAAATAGAAGCTGTGGAGTGACTTAGGAGGATTCAAGATTCCCATTTTGTTGGAAAAGAGACGTGGAGACTCACGAGCGAGCTTTTGAAAGAGGAGAAATGCAGCAACCACAATTTCTAAAGAACAAACAAGCTTAGAGGAAAATTCTCTGTAACTCTTGGCATGAGTGTTTTAGTACAAGATAGAAAGTTATGAAGTGAATTATTTCATTGTAACTCCTTGCTGTTGATTCCACTTGATCGGGTGGGGGTTTTGTTAATCTGCAGTATCAGGATTTATATGAATTTCAGTAAAGAAAACAGCACAGGTGGAAAAGCTCTGGCCCAATTTTATTCTGTTACAAACAAGTTCAGAGTGAGGACCAGGGCTTTGTTTCACTCTGCTAAGCTGAAGTCCTTAACAAATAACAGGCTATGATGGTGTCCTCACTATCCAGGGCAAATAATTTCCTGGTCTTTCTCCCAGCCCTGAAGCTGGAGAGAATTCTGGGGGAATTCCTGGTTGATGCAAATGATGTCAAACTGGCCTGTTTGGGGTTTGGGGAGCAGAGATGTGCAGGTGATGGCCTGTGCTGGGGCAGCAGGGCAGGATGCACAGCTTGGCATCATTTTCCCCCTGTGCAGGTACAGGATGCTGTTTATCCAGGCAGCTGGAAATGTTTTGTCAGTCCAGGCTGTTCTTAACAGCTCCAGCCATGTCAGAAGTAATTAAGTGACAGCTGATCTCATCATTCCTCAGTAACAGGCTGATCTTTGCAGATAATTTCATTTTTCTACTGTTCTCAGTGACTGAGAGGTCAAAAGTTTTCTTGTGTTTCAGAAGGAACATGCTCAGGTACTTCTGGAGGCACAGTGAAGTTGTTAATTATTGTTGATGTGCTGGACATCCCAAAATTCAGGTGGAGAGATCCATGAGGGGAGTCCACACTCAGCTCAGGCCCCTCCTGGATGTTGTTCCTAAGGGAGGCTGGGCTCAGTCCTGTATCCCCCAGTGGTTATTTATATTTTCCCTTCTAAGATGGGTGCACACAAACCTGAACTTGTAGAAATGCAGCAAACCTGGGTCACTTCAGGGGTGTCTGTGTGATACCTGCTCACTGGGGACCTTCCCTCAAGGGGCATCACCCTGCACAGATTACTAATGAAACTAATTTAACAAATTAAACGAATTTAACAAATTGAACACATTTAACGAATTTAACAAATTAAACAAATTATCTGGGCTGGCTCTGTGGTGCTTCCTCCCGTTGCCTTTTGCCTGTGAGTGTGAAGGTTTGGGGTGGTTCAGTCACCACCTGAGTGAATATTCATGGTGAATGTTCCAGTGTAACTGCATTGTCCAGGGAGGCTGTGGAAGCTTGGGAAGTCCAGGAGCTGTGGGGATCAGTCTGATCTTCCAGCTCTGCTCTGACACTGCCCAGGTGCTCCCAGTTTGTCACCTTGAGTTTCCTGGGATAGAGAAGAGCCCTGACTTCTGCTCCTCTAATCAAGTTTGCCTTCAAAATGAAGCAAGAACTAATTGCTTTAACTATAAGCCCTAATCTTCCTTAAGCCCCAGGGCATCAACTTGACATTCCCTGATGTAGATAAGATGTTGTTTTGAATATGGCTGCAGCCCTGTGCTTTATCAGCTTCTCTTCCTCTTCTAAACAAGCAGTGATTGGTCCTGGGGAAGCTGCTTTTTCCTTGATGAGCTGCCTCATTAACCAGCGCTCTGCCTCCCTGCTGGGATTATTCCTGGCTGTAAACTGGGAACCAGTGGCTGCCTCCATAAAACTGCTGGGAATGAGGAGCATTAATCCTGTTTTCTGGCACTGTGGGGTGAAGGAAAAAGAGGCACTCCCACTGTGGAAAGCTTTTTGTCTGGGGAGTTTGTGAGCAGTGCTGATTCAGCCAGGCAGGTGCCAGCCCTTGGAGCTGTCATATATAATAATATATAATAATATATAATGATATATAATAACATATAATAATAACAGTTTGTGTTTGGGGTCAGACTCTATCCAGCCCAGCATTTTTGTGCTGCTCTGGAAGGGAGAACCCAATGCCCTTTGCCACCTGAACCCTGCAGTGTGTAACATTTAATTTCTGCTGGAATTCAAGTTTTCATTGCTTCAGTCTCCCATGAAAATGCCCATTGCCATCACCTGGATGCTCCGTGCTGGGGTTTGGATGCTGCTTTCCTGCCTGCTGCCTGTCCTGTGGGAATTACCCCAAAAGCTTTGATCAGAGATGCTCCAGGCTACTGATGCCTTTTCCTGGTGTTAGGAAATGAAGCCAGACACGGTTAGAGGGGTTGGGGTCTTTACCTTACTATTTTAATCAGGATCCTGTTTGGTGCATCCACTTCACCCAGGTGCCAGCGTGGCAAATGCACCCCCGTCAGTCACACACACCAGTTCTAGACTTTCCACAGCCCAGATCCAACAAGGGAGCCCAATGCTGGGGCTGGGCTGGGCTCAGCTCGACTTTCCAGAATCTGTCCTGCCAGGGGCCCTTGGGTTCCTGAGCCAGTGGGAATGTTTGGTGTCCCTGGCTCTGCAGCTCTGGGCTCTTCAGGCTCAGGCCTGCAGAACACTTACAGAACACTGAGCACTGAACTGAGTGAAGGGTTGCAAGTGTGCATGATAATACTTGTGGATACACAGAACTGTGTAAAAGGGATATAAAAGAAAAGACAAAAATCATTCCGGCATCACTACGAGTCCTGTGGAGATCCCATCCATAATCCTGGGAGATCAGTGCTGTACTGTTGGCTCCCCTCAGCAATGAGGTGGGAGCCAAATCCAAGGGATTTTTGGGAATAGCAGAATCTCTGGGCAAGCAGAGGGGATTAAATCACTTCACAAACCAAACCAGCATTGGTTCGGTGGTTGGATTTGGGGCAGGATGACAAGCTCACCTCAGCTGCTGCAGTTGGGTGTGGAAGTGGCCTTTCCCCTGAGGGGTTTTCCTGCTTTCTCTCCTCTCCCTGTGGCCGGGCTGGCCCAGCAGGTGCGGCTGCAGCTCTGGGACACGGCGGGGCAGGAGCGCTTCCGCAGCCTCATCCCCAGCTACATCCGCGACTCCACCATCGCCGTCGTGGTCTACGACATCACCAGTGAGTGGGGCTGGGCAGCACGGGGAGGGGGATCCAACCCACGCAGCAGAACTGAGGAGTTACAGCCACAAGTTCTGCAAAAATGTCATTAAAATGGGGAATTTTAATGAGTTTCTCCCCTTCTTTGTTTTTACGTCTGGGTGGGAAATAATCGATGTGGGGTGGGGAGGTTTGGAGTGATGCCTTTTCCTGCTGTTATGGAAAATGCAGCCAGACACGGTGAGAGGGGTTGGGGTCTTTCCCTCAGGATTTGAATCAGGATCCCGTTTGGTGCATCCACTTCCCCCAGGTGCCAGCGTGGCAAATGCACCCCCGTCAGTCACACACACCAGTTCTAGACTTTACACAGCCCAGATCCAACAAGGGAGCCCAATGCTGGGGCTGGGCTGGGCTCAGCTCGACTTTCCAGAATCTGTCCTGCCAGGAGACCTTGGGTTCCTGAGCCAGTGGGAATGTTTGGTGTCCCTGGCTCTGCAGCTCTGGGCTGCTCAGTCTCAGGGCCTGCAGAACACTTACAGAACACTGAGCACTGAACTAAGTGAAGGGTTACAAGTGTGCATTCTGATACTTGTGGATACAGAGAACTGTGTAAAAGGGATATAAAGAAAAGACAAAAATCATTCCAGCACCATTACAACCACAAGTTCTGCCCTTCTTTGGAGTTCTGAACTTCTTTGGAGTTCTCCCCTTCCTTGTTTTTCCGTCTGGGTGGGAAATAATCAGTGTGGGATGGGGAGGTTTGGAGAAGCACCTGAGAGCAGGTGAAGCATTTTCCCTGTCAGAAAGGAGTTTTTTACCCTCAGCTTTGCTGTTTCATTCTTCCCTGCAGACTTGAATTCTTTCCAGCAAACCTCCAAGTGGATCGATGACGTCAGGACAGAGCGAGGCAGTGATGTCATTATCATGTTGGTGGGGAACAAAACCGACCTGGCAGACAAGAGGTAACTGGGCAAACTGGGCAAACTGGGCCTGCTGCCCTGCCCAGAGCCACCAAGGCCTGGGGCCAGGCTGGGCTTCAAACAAGGCTTGGTTTTAACCACAGCATCATTTGCTTGTCAGGAGATTCTCATTTCTGGTTTCGGCAAAAGTTATTCCGTTTGCTGTCCAACAAACAGTTTAAAACAAAGCCACCTAAAAAATTGCCTAAGTGGCTCTACAGTGTTTCCTCAGTGGGGTGTTTTGTCTGAGTTTCCTTTTCACGCTGAGGTAAAGGCAAAAAGCTGCCTGGAAAAGCAAGGACATCAGCTGATTTTCACTATTTTCCACTGCTTTCCCTCACTATCTCTGCACGTGCAGCTGGAAGTTCATGGCACCATTTCTCATTAAGATGCAGCACAAATTTTTGTAGGATTGATCTAAAAGTATGAATTTCTTTGAGTGTGAATTTCTTGTCACACATAACACACACTGAGCTTGTGGATGTGTGAAAGGAAACGAGCTCAGCAAAACCCCAACTTCCCCAAGAGACCCAAAAATTTAATTAGACTTCCAAAATGACACAGACTTAATGTTTTGGGAGGTGCCATAAAGCGTTTTGCATTAAAACTCTTATTTCTACAGCACTTTAACCAACATAACCAATGTCATGGGTTCTTGTAAGAGCACTTCTGTGTTCCTATTTCAGATCCTTCTCTTGATTGTTGATTTAACAATAATTTTGTTGAGTGTTTTCAGAGATTTTTGTTCCTTGGGAAGGTGTCAGGAGCAGTGTAGATAAGGGAAGGTTTTTATTTTAATGGGTGGTGCCAGAAGCACTTGGCAAATGGAAGGTGGGCTAAACCAGGCAGTTCTGACCTTTTCAACTGAAACATCCTCACATACTCCAAAAATGTGGGTTTTGGGTGTCAGGGGATGTGTGAGGGGTTGAAACCAAAGGGGTTTTTTCATCTGATGCACAGAAAGTCACCTCAGGAAGGCAGAACTGGGAAGCACCTGCATCTCACAGCAAAATAAAGCCTTAAAAAATGAAATGCTTGTCCTTTGGCTGTTCCCAAGATTTTCCTCATCCAAAGAGAACAATTTATAGATGAAGTTAATGTTTTCTCAGCAAAACATTGCACTTTTATTTGAGTATCATTGTTCACTCTGTTTCCTGGGATGATGGGCAGAGTGCTCTGAGTGTTACATTGTGGGACATTGCCACATTTAAATTCTAACCCTGCTTTACTCATTCCTGCAGTTGAACATTCTTTCAGGGTGTGTTGTGATGTGGATGTGATGTGGATTTTCTCCTGTGGTTCTGGAGGTTTTGTGTCCCAACATCCCCAGCATTTCATGCTGTTTGCCCTGCAGGTTTTTGGTTTTCATGCCCAGCAGGAAAAGCAGGGATAATTCCACTTGGCTTTTTCCACTTCACGGGGAAACATTTCGAGGTGTCCCATGCCTTGCACTTTGGAAATATTCCTAAAACTTCCTAAAATATTGTATTCCTAAAGCTCAGAGCTTCAGGAATACAATAAAATATGTCCAGCTCATTTTGATTAAGAATTCCTTGTGTGATGAGCTCATGGTCTGTCTGTGAAATCATTCACAAAACCAAAATCCAAGATATTGCCCTGAGCCAGCTCTGGATTTTGATCACTGAGCCTCTCCCTTCCCTCTTGGGAGCTGGGAATGACTGAATAACCTGGCATTTCTAATTCCTATCAAAATCCAGTTTCATGTGAAACTGGAAAGCCCAGAGATCCTTTCAGCCTTGGAGTATTTCCTGATGGTGCCCAACAGCTGCCCCAGCACTGCTGGGAGAATTAAAAACACCAGAAAATTGTTTGAAGCAGCTACAGCTGAAGTTCATGCTGGAAATTCTTATTTTGGGAGCTGAATGTGACAGCAGTCCTGATCTGGGCTGGAATTTGGGGTGATGGGGAAGGGAATATCCAGGTTTCAGTAACAGGAGCTGCTTTGCCTTTCTTTTCAAAGGAAGTTGGATTTGTGTGAGGCTGAAATGCTGGGCCTGTAGGGCTGCCCAAAGCCACCTCTGGTGTCACAAAGGTGACATTTTTTGGAGCAGAATGCAGGGAAGCCATTCATCCTCTGATAAAAACCAGGGATGAGGCAAGTTCTGAGGCCAAAAAGCTGCACTAAAAATAGCCCTGTTCCTGTTCAGTGCAGCTTGTTAAGTTTTTCATTCCACTCAGTGTTGCTTCATTGGTGGCTGGGTTTTTTTTGTTGTGGGGTTTTTTTTTTTTTTCCCCTCTCTGCAGTTTTCTTTCTCTCATTTTGGATTCTTTTGCTTTGGTTTGGTTTTTCTGCTCTGTGATTTGTTCTCATTGCTGGAGGCAGGTTTCTGTAGAGGGAAAAGCCCAAGAGCTGAATGTGCTGTGTGTTGAAAATGCCAAAGCAGGATTTGCTGGGACCCAGGGTGGTGCTCAGAGGGACAATTGCAGGTGCTTGTCCCCAAGCTGCTGCACTGTCCCTGCTGCTGGAGCCTTTCTGGAGACTTTGTGTCACCTCACAGCATCCCCTGTGTTGGATTTGGGGAACTCCCTGTCTCGGTGTGGGGATTTTTCCTTCCCTGGGATGCTGTGGATGAGGCTCAGATGTTCTGCAGGAGCTTCATCCTGTCTGCCACAGCCCCAGATGTTCCCTGGGGAGCTTCCCTGAGGTGTTTTCACTCCAAGCTGGAGGATCTGGGGGTGGTGAAGCTCTGAGGGTGCTGAGGGTGGGCTGTGCCCTCTTGGAGGGGGAGCAGCAACTCCCTCCCAGCATCTCTGACTCTTCTCTATTCCTTGTGTCTCCTTTTGCCACCTTTGTGCAGGCAAATCACCACAGAGGAAGGGGAACAGAGAGCCAAAGAGCTGAATGTGATGTTCATTGAGACCAGTGCAAAGACTGGCTACAATGTGAAACAGGTAAATCTGTGTTCTCCTGGCAGGAATCTGCCCCTCCCTGCTCTGGCTCTGCTCCAGGGTGGGCTGTGTGATCCTGCAGGAATTTCCTCCAGTTTAACCCCCAGTGTTTTACCCTAATGCCAACCCCTGAGATGTTCTTGGTTCGTGTAGTGGGAGCTCCTTTCCTGTCAGGTCAATGATTCCCTGTCAAAGCTAAACCTTGAAAGAAAGGAGAGTTTGCTCAGAATGTGCTGAGGGATGGGAAAGGGAAGAAAAATCATTGTTTTGTGCAGCCAGTCAGCTGGAATTTGGTTGGTTTGGTTCACAGTCAATGCACTGTTTGCTGAAACCACTGCTGACATCAGTGGGGAGAATTGTTCTGCTGATGCACTGGAGTAGAAGTTCCTCCTTCTGTTTGCCAGCCAGAGAATGTTGGAATATTACAGAAGAATTGAGGTTGGAAGGGATCTCTGGAAATCACCCCTTCCAACCCTCCTGCTCAGAGCTGCCCAGAGCTGACTCCAGCTGAGTTTGGGATACCTCAAAGGATAGGGACTGTCCAGGTGCCAGTGTTTGATCAACCAAACAGCAAAAAAAAAAACCTTTAAATTTTTGTTTTAAGCAGAATTTTTCCGATTTTTGCTTGTGCCCTTTGCCTTTTGCTTGTTACTCACCTCTCCATTGGTTCAGGGATTGGTCTGGATGTGGCAGAGCTTGGAATAAGGAGCTGTGAGCTCTGGAGGGAGCTGGGAAACATCCTCAGCTGGGATTTGAAAGCTGCAAACTCCAGCACCTCGCTGGGACCTTGACTTTCCAAGGAACCCCCTTTGCAGGGGAGGCTGAGGAGCTGCTGGGAGAGAGATCAGGGATTGCTCTGGTGTTTGGTGCAGCAGAGTTCAGCAGCCTGGCAGTGTCTGTGCAGTGTGAGGGCAGCAGGATGAGCCCCAAACACTGAGAAATTGTGCATGTTCTGGGTTTTCTGGGGATATCACAGCCCTTCCCAGCTCCAGCACATCCTTCCCAGTGTACCTGCAGCTCCCTGAGCCAGCTCTTCTGCTCAGGAATGGCTTTTGGCAGCAGGACTGACCCAAAGGGCTGAAAAAATTTCATATTTGGTGCCAGGTGAGTGATCAGAAATTGCCAAATGTGCACCCTGTGTGCACAAGCAGAGGCTGGACATGGCAAATGATGTTTAGTGAGTGCAGGAGGGAGTTCCATGAATCCCTGGAAGAATGTGAGTAATTATTTCCACGTTCTCTTCAAGCAGGAACAGGTAAAATAAAACTGGGTTTTTTTTTGTAGGTATTGAATAACTTCTTTTGTAAAAGTTCTTTAAAACCTGTTAAGTTTCCTACATAAAATTCTCATGGCATTTTCAATCACTGCTCTGCCTGCTAAAGTACCCACTTAACAAGTTAGTACAGCTCAGACTCCGAGTCCTGCTGTAAACAATGTTTTTAATGGGAATTTTTTACTGAACTTCTGTCCTGCTGCTTTCCAGCTTTTCCGCCGTGTGGCTGCTGCCTTACCTGGGATGGACAGCACACCAGAGAAGAGCAAAGAAGACAGTATCCTTGTTTTCCCATTGAATTGGGCAATTTTCTGCTCTTAAGTTGGGCTTCTAAATTCTTTTGGCACATTGTGGGAGTGGGTTTTGCAGGGAGGGGGCTGAAACAGGGCATGGAGCTGTTGGGGTGTGAGCACAGGGATGGAGCAGCTCTGCTGTGAGGAAAGGCTGGGAGAATTGGGGCAGTTCAGGCTGGGGAAGAGAAGTTTGGAGCCTTTCAGCACCTGAAGATGCCAGGAAAAATGGGAAGGCAATGTTTGCAATGGCTTGGAGTGACAGGAGAAGGGGGAATGGCTTCCCACTGCCAGAGGGCAGGGTTAGGTGGGATATTGGGAAGGAATCCTTCCCTGTGAGGGTGGTCCAGGGTTGCCCAGAGGAGCTGTGGCTGCCCCTGGATCCCTGGAAGTGTCCAAGGCCGGGCTGGACAAGCCCTGGGATAGTGGAAGGTGTCCCTGCCCATGGCAGGGGGTGGCACTGGGGGATCTTCAAGGTCCCCTCCAGCCCAAACCACCCTGGGATTGTATGACCCTGTTTACAGGACAGATATAAATGTACACAAATGGAAATTTTGCATTTCCACTGGAACTGAGGCTGGAATTTGCAGTTTAAAACACCAGAGTTCATTACTCTTTTTATCCCTGCCCTGAAAGGTCTCAGGCTTTGCAGTTACCCTGTGCAGACCTTGCAGAGAGACACCAAACCTTTCCAGATCTTTGTGGGCTGCATTCCTTGACTGTCCCTGCAGTGATTGACATCAAACTAGAGAAGCCCCCCCGAGCAGCCAGTGACGGAGAGCGGGTGCTCCTGCTAACAGCCCCTGCCAGCAGCACCCCTGGCCAGGCTCCCCAGGAATATCTGCTCATTGCCACCCTCTGGGGCTGGAAAACCATTCCCAATGAGCAAATCCCTGTGTGCTGGTGGGGAGCAGCCCCGGCCGCCCCTCTCACTGCATGGTTTGAGCCCTGAGTGCAGAATGAGTGTCCTGTCTTTTTGAGTTTATTTTTTTATGTTGTTGCACTTTGGCGCCACGGTGCCCTTCACACCTCTCTGTCCCTCTTTCTCTCTCTCTCTCTTCCTCCCTTTCCCCCCTGTTCCCACCTGGAGCCTCCCTGCTCAGATGTATCTTGTGAATGCCATGGAAAAGCTGCCGAGTTAGGGAAGACAAAAAATGAAGCTTTGGGGGGTGGGTTTTCCACCTTCCCTCCTGCCTTGCATCCTCCCCCTGCCCTCTCCAGCCCCCTGTCCTGCATCCCCACTTCCTCTGGTCAAAAGGCTGCTCCTTAAACTTAAACCAGTCACTTGGACTTGCCTTTTTGGACTCTGCAGGTTCCCTGTTCCCAGCTTTGCTTCCCGCAGGGCACACACCCCATGAGCTCCCTGGTTTCTCCTTTCCGTGGATGATCCTGGCTGACTCTTGCTCACAACTCCCCAGTTTTGCCCCTCGTGTCACACAGGGCCCTGGAAAGCCCCAAACTCTGAGAGCTTTGGCCGCATTGTTCCTGTTTGTGTAGCAGGGACATCCCAGAGCCTGCTCCCCTCAGCTGGAATCTCTTCCCATCCAGAGGATGTTGGTGAGTGTTGGCTGGAAAAGGAGGGAACAGAGGTTTTGAAGCTCAAAGCTGGGTGGGGAGAGATCCTCAGGGATTCTGGAAGCAAACAGTGACCTGGAATCCATCCCTGCCCTGGGATGCTCTTCAGGCTCCTTCCCTGATCTCCATCCTCCTGTTCCTCCTCTCGGGAGCTGCTTCACAGCAGATGGAAGGACAACGTCCCACTCTCATTCCCAGGCTGCTGCTTGATGGAATCATTCCCATTGTCTGCCCTCGGAGCAAAGCTCTGGGATGGGACCAGCAGCCATTTCACTCCTGGGGGAGTTTTATTTGCCAAAGCTGAGGGGAGCAGTGGCAGGGAATTCCTGTCCCAGTGGGTGGAGAACTGGATGCTGCTGAAGGGAATTCTGGTGTCACTTCCCAACCTTGGAGGTTGGGAACTGCCTCCTCTCCCCCAGCCCCTGGGTTTGAATTAATTCACCGAGCTTCTCAGAGATTCCCTGGGCTTTTGGGTCCACCAGAAATCTGTCAGTTGGCAGAGAGGAGAATTCCACTGTCCTTTGGCCTGTGTGACACGGGGGATGCTGAGGTGGGACAGTGAGCACTGTGTGACCGTGGTGGAGGGGTCAGTGACACTCCCTGCCCTGCCCTGGCAGAGTGTCCCTCAGTCCCTGCCCTGCCCTGGCAGGGTGTCCCTCAGTCCCTGACACGGGGGATGCTGTGCTAGGACAGTGACCATGCTGGAGGGGCCAGTGACAGTCCCTGACACCGTGGGATGCTGAGGTAGGACAGTGAGCACTGTGTGACCATGTGGAGGGTCAGTGACAGTCCCTGCCCTGCCCTGGCAGGGTGTCCCTCAGTCCCTGCCACCTGAGGGCAGGGAGGGCCATCCCTGGGCTGTCAGGAGGTCACCGAGGTGCCCAGAGTCCCTTTCCCCGGGGCGTGCTGGCTGCAGGAGGAAGCTGGGATGTGACTCAGGAGGAAGCTGGGATGTGATCCCCATCCCCCTCGGGAAGTTGCTCCCGTTCCCTGTACATAGCCCCGTGTGGGAATTGCTGGTGTCGGTGTCCGTGTCTGTAGAACGGTGTTGCTGTCCCTCCTCACAGGCAGCTCTGCTGTCCCTTCGTGTTGTTGGAGTCGCGGAGCGGGGCGGGAGGGGGGAGACCCCAATTACCGGGGCGGGGGGTAATTAGTGGAATCCAATAGGTCCCTTCCCACTGTTTTTCTGGATGTGTTCCTGCCGTGTGTCCGGCCCCGCTGTCCTGTAGCTGTAGCGAGTTAAGTGTGACTGTAACTCTGAGTAAGGACTGTGTGACACAGCCACAGTGTATCACTAAATAAATAAAGTTATTTCACCAACAGCGCTCTCCTGCTGCGGGGGCTGCCGGGGATAAAGGGGTTTGCTCCGAGGTGAGACATTCCTGGCCTGAGCAGGGGTGGAGGAGGAAGGAACAGAGGAGGAAGGGTGGAGGAGGAGTATGAGGAGGGATGGAGGAGAAAGGAAGGATGGAAGAGGAGGAGGAATGGAGGAAGAGGAGGAGGAAGAATGGAGGAGAAGGCATGAAGGAGGAATAGGAGGAGGGAGGAGGAATGGAGCAGGAGGAGGGACTGAGGAGGAGAAGGAGGACAGAGGGGGAGAAAGGACTTTGCTGGCATTGTTGCAAAATGTGGAATATGTAACAATTGTCTCAGGAAGTCTCTGACTCGATCTTTGTTACTTTCAAGCTTAATCATCAAAAAAAGGAGATTTAATCCAAGCAATTGAGCACCCAGTGAGCTGGAAGTGGTGTCTAGGTGTTGGAAGGCCAAGGGACTGGTGGGTGGAATTGCCTCGTTGAGGGTCAGGGCTGGACGTGCTTTAATGATCCCAGCCCTGGGGGAGGGCACCAAAACTTGGGAAAAAGGATCCCGATTTTGGGATAACAACAGGACCCTGTGAATCCAACCATGAGTCTGACTGGAGCCAGGAGCACAGAGAGGAGCCCTCAGGTGAGCCCTGCCCTGCAACACCTGGAACTGATCCTGCTGCTCCAGAAGGACCTGCAGGACCTGTGCCAGTGCTGCTCCTGCAGCCTGAGCCCCTGGCACTGCTCCC
The DNA here is from genome assembly GCA_025920805.1 of Petroica traversi. Lineage (NCBI taxonomy): Eukaryota > Metazoa > Chordata > Aves > Passeriformes > Petroicidae > Petroica > Petroica traversi. The sequence goes on along the minus strand of JAHLSL010000024.1, from coordinate 5,024,116 downwards.
TTCATCCCTGTGAGCATCCAGGACCTGGCTGGACAGGCCCTGGAGCAACCTGGGATAGTGGGGGCTGCCCTGGGGGAGGGACTGGATGAGCTTTAAGGTCCTTCCCACCCAATCCATTCCATGATTTTATAAATTTTTGCCTCTCAGTTTTGTCAAAACCACTGTTGCCAGAGCTGTTGTTTTCCCAGCAGGAACCAGCAACTGCTTGAGTTGAGGAGGATGAAATGAACTCTGGTGGCCTTAATGCTTTGCTAATTAACATACCTGAGATAGGAATTCGCCCTGGGAAAGAATCCACTCTTTCCTGTCAGCCAGGTCAGCAGGAGAACACCTGAGTCACTCCCTGGGAGGAGCTGCCTGGGACAGGGGAGACCTTCCTGGAGCTCCTGCCAGGGAATGCTCTGAAGCAGGAGGGACAAATTCAGCTTTGAAATTATATCTACAGCTCCCTGTGGAACACAGAAATTCTGAGAATCCAGTGTGAGAGCAGAGAGGTGGTAGAAGAGCTCTCCTTCCCCTTCCCAGGGTGTTCATTCCCCTGGTGGAAAAGTTAATTTTTCATTCTGAGTGAAAATCTCTTTTCCAGAGTCTTTTCCTCACCCCCAGCCTGGCTCAGTGTCCTGCCCTGCTCCTGGAGTTGTGCTGGTGCCACCTCAGCCAGAATCCTGCCAGCTCCTTCCTGGCAATGCTGGAACACTCTCCAGCTTAATCAGGGGCTGATTTTCAGTGGAAAAAGCCCCTGAAACAACTCAGATCCCAAATTTCCTCCTGCAGACTGCAAGGGTGACTGGAGCCTTGTCCCAGCATTTCCTTGGAATGGTGCTCAGGGCAGGTACATCCCAACCTCCACAGAGTGGGAATGAGCTGAATTAATCAGGGTGCTGTACTTGATTTATTGATTGTTTTTACAGAAAAAGTGGAAAACACCCCAAGAAGAGAAGGGCAGAGCCAGGGCTGTCCTGAAGCCATTACAATGTGATCCCACCAGGCATTTGCCCCTGGATTTGCTGACAATTAATGTTTCCTTGGTAATTAACATCTCCAAACATCCCAGCCCTGTATTGTGGGGTCTTTATCAGCAAAGAGGCACAAACAGCCAGAGCTGGGCATGGATTTGGGCTGGATTTTACTCCTGGAGTTCCCAGCAGTGCAGAGCAGAGGAGGGACAGGAGAAGGAAAGAATTCCATGGCTCAAGGAGAGCGGAACAGTGAATTTCTTGGAGGACAATGCCCATGCTCTGCTCGGGAATGCTCAACAACCAAAAATCCAGGATCAACAGGACCCAGAACCAGCCCAGAAATCACTCAACTGAAGTTTTGCTGAAACCTGGATGCTGCAGGAGCAGCTGCCCTCCAGGACCACTTCACAGCAGCTTTTCCCAACAGCCATTCCCAGGAGCAGAGCCTCAATCCCCATCCACCTTCCAGCCAAAGGAGCCCCTTGGATTCTCTCCACGAGGGGAAGAGCTGATCCTGTGCAGGACAGTGGTGCCTCCAGTGACAGCTGAAATGTGAGGAGTCATCTCAGACTGGGAAAAAGGAGTGGAGAGGCTTTTCCAGGCTGAGGGTCCCTGTTAGTGAACTGTCCTTTCCTTCTGCCGCTGGTAATCTGGGAGGGGGGAACAAGGACAGGATGGTTGGGGGAATTGCCCAAAATGTTCAGGAAAACACAAATTCCCAAGTGGAGGCAGCGTTTGAGACCCTCTGGCTTTAAAAGTGCACCCACTCCCCCAGTAATTTCAAGTGATTTTAGGGCATTTAGAGCAAAATTATCTGTTTGAAATTATTTGCATGAAATCCCTTCTTCCCCCACTCATTTTCTTCTTCTTCTCAATGGCCACTATCCATTTTATGAAGAATCCTCTTTTGGTTTGACTTCTCCCTTTTTTTAATCCCCTAAATCTTGGAACTTTATGGGTGCAGCAGCAGAAACTGGGAGTTAACCCAGTCCTTCCCTTCACTCACAACTCAAGCATTCTTAGGGAGGGATATTCAGCACTGGCACTTGTGCCAGAGCCCATTCCTGGGTGATTCAAGGATAATCAGCTACTTCTCCAGCCCAAAATTAACTTTTCCATTCCCCAACCATCCCCCCCTCCTGCTCTCCGAGTGTTCCTATGAGGGCAGATAAAGCCAGGATTCTCTGATTCTCTGATCCCAAATCAACACTCAGTGACCCTGGGCTGCTAAACCCGGGTGGAATTGGCAGGAATTTATGGAAATTTTCTCCCCAAGGAGCATTTCTTGGCACTCACTGTAGGGGAAGTACCGCACCCGCATCGTGATCTCCCGTGCTGTCTTGAGGATCTCCACGGCCTGGAAAACGAGGGAAGAGCATTCCCTGGGATCTGGGCTGGGCTGAGAGGCTGGAGGGAGGAGGATTCCCCATCCCAGCGCTCACCTTGCTGTGCTCAATGTCCTGGAAATCCACGTCGTTCACCGAGAGCACCTGGTCCCCCTCCTGCAGCCCCGCCCTGTGAGCGTCAGAGTCGGGAATCACCTGCGAAGGAGAGCAGGGATGGCAGGAGGGATCTCCCACAGCTCCATCCCACGCAATTCCAGGGGCTGGGGAGGGACCGGCGTGTTCTGCTTTGTGCAAACCCCAGCCCCGAGCTCGGGGTGAGAGGCAGCCAGAGGCTCCCTGCAGCCCCGGGCGGGAACGGCACAAGGACGGACACACCTTGGAGATGAAGATTCCCAGCTGCGAGGCTTTTCCTCCCCGGATGTTGAAGCCCAACTGTGGGAAAAACCAGAGGGAAATGCAGTCACCAGGCCCCTTCCTTGGCACGGCTCTCCTCCCAGTCCCCGGACTCTTCTCGCTGTCCAGGACCTTTCCAATTCTCCAGAACCCGTCCCCCGGATGGATGCAAGGCCAGGCAGCAGCACGAATCCCTCTCTCCGATTTCCTGCCCCCAGGAACACCCGAGGGCTCCCCGCTCCCACCCTCCAGCAGCTCCACATCCCAAAACCCCACACAGGGCACAACCCTACCCCTTGCCCAGCGCCCTGGAACCCGCCACGCTGCAGTTCCCTGTTCCAGGACGGAACATTTCCCGCGTCAGTCGGGAATATCCCGAACCCAGCGCCTTTCTTTTTGCCAGGAAACGCTCCGGGAAGGCGACACCGCGCCCAGGCAGCGCCGGGCCGGCGCCGCCCGCCT
>JAHLSL010000024.1:4996040-5012188 GCA_025920805.1 Petroica traversi | reverse complement strand
GCAGGAATCCCGTGCAGGAATCCCGTGCAGGAATCCCGTGCAGGAATCCCAGGCAGGAATCCCGTGCAGGAATCCCAGGCAGGAATCCCAGAAATCCCGTGCAGGAATTCCAGGCAGGAATCCCAGAAATCCCGTGCAGAAATCCCGTGCAGGAATCCCGTGCAGAAATCCCGTGCAGGAATCCCGTGCAGGAATCCCAGGCAGGAATCCCAGAAATCCCTGTGCAGGAATCCCAGAAATCCCCATGCAGGAATCCTGTGCAGGAATCCCAGAAATCCCATGCAGGAATCCCAGGTAGAAATCCCAGAAATCCCGTGCAGGAATCCCAGAAATCCCGTGCAGGAATCCCAGGCAGGAATCCTAGAAATGCCAGGCAGGAATCCACTTTCTGTTCAGTCAGATTGAAAATTGCAGGATTTGACAAGACTCCTTTGGCTGCACAAGCACAACAGGCAGGTGACTACAGAGATTTGGGAGGAACACAACTCCAAAGTATCTTCTGGCACTTCTAATTTATTGCCTCAGTCCAATAATTTGACTCCACTTTGATTTCCCTAAATTGTGCCCGTGTTGGTCTTCCCTTTATGCCTAAAAAAATCAGTTTTTTAGCACTTTGAGAGTGTCCTGGGTGGGAACACACTAAGATTTCCCACCTACCACTCCCCACACCTGGCAGGCACAGGGGGAATGGAGGTTGAAGCTCTTTAGGATGTAAATTTTGGATAATTCTCCCAACCACTGGCGTTTTCCAGGAAATGAAGCAGCAAAGGGTGCAACTGATGCGTCAGATGAAAGAGGACACTGAGAAATTCAGGCAGTGGAAGCAGCAGAAGGACAAGGAAGTGATCCAGCTGAAGGAAAAGGTGAGCAAACAAACCCCTCACCCTGCTCCTCCCTCCCAAGGGCTGCTGCAAGGTTTCTTTAACTGGGAAGCATCCTGGAAGAGCTGGGAATGCTTTGAAGAGAAGCTTGGCTCATCTGGCTGCCAGTTTTCACCACCTGAATTTGCTTGTGGCTGGAGATCTTCAAGCTCTCCTCACAGCTGTGACTCAGCTCTAAAGCAGAAGGCAAAAATAGTCAATATTTGGAGGATTTAAAGATGTTGGGTTTGGCCCACAGCATGGGAGGATTTTAAACTTCCACAGGAATGTTGGATCTGCAGGTTAATAAAATCCAGCTGCTTGTGCTGGCTGAGAGTAATGGACAGCAAACCCTGGAGTTTGGTGTCACAGCAGTTCCTGCCCCTCAATGCTTTGGGATGCTCAGGCTGGGATTTTGAGGCTGCAGCCTTTCCTTTGGCATGGGAAATGTGACTTTTCCAGCTGTTTTTCCTTGCAGGACCGTAAGAGACAATATGAGCTCCTGAAGCTGGAGAGGGATTTCCAGAAACAGGCCAATGTCCTCCGGCGCAAAACAGAGGAGGTGAGAGCCAGCATCTCCTGGCAATTCCCAGCCAATCCCTGAATTCTGCCTACTGGGGCTGGAGGATGGAACAGGACATGCAGAAACCTCTGAAAGGAAATTTAGAGGCTGGAAAGAAAAGCTTTTTTTCTGTGGGGAAATCCCCACTGCTGCCTTGGGGCCTTTGAGGGATCCCAGTGCAATTTGCTCCTTAAAGGAATTTAGAGGCTGGAAAGAAGAGCTTTTCTCCCTGGAGAAATCCCCATTTCTGTCTTTTGTGGCCTTTGTGGCATCCCAGTTAACTTTGCTCCTTAAAGGCCAAATGACTCTGGGTACCAAAATCTCTGAGTCCCAGATTCCTGTGGCAAATCCATGCAGGTGCCCAAGGGAGGAAGTGGGAAATGAGTTTGGATGGTGGATCTCCAAGGCTGCAGTTCAAAATCCCTTCAGGATGGCTTTGTAAAAGAAATTCATCTTCAACCCCTCACTCTGGGCGTTTCCTTCTATTTCCAGGCTTTCCATTAATGGAGGAATGGCAGCAAAGGAAATAAATCAAGGATAGGAATCCCTGAGTTAAACCAGAATAACCTGAGATTTATTAACCTTGTGCTGTCAGTGTCCCAGAGTTTGCCCTGGGCTGGGAATCTCTGGTGTTTCCAGCTGTAGCAGATGATTTGCAGTCCCTGCTCAGCTCCCTGGGGAATCTCTTGCAGGCAGCAGCTGCCAACAGACGCCTCAAGGATGCCCTGCAGAAGCAGAAGGAGGCAGCAGATAAACGGAAGGAGACCCAAAATCGGGGCATGGAAGGAATTGCTGCACGAGTCAAGGTGGGTGACAGCGTTTTTGCATCCCAGCACTGGGCAAACTGGGATTTGGGGTGGCTGGAGCACAGCAGGAGGATCTGGGAATTGCAGTGGGGTTATTCAGTTTCTCTGAAATGCCCTGACAGAGGATTCAGTCCTGGAGTTGAGATCAACTGCTGGGTTTGGGGGTTATTTTTCCAGACCTGGCTTGCAAATGAAGTCGAGGTTCTTGTCAGCACTGAGGAGGCTCGAAGACACCTGGCAGACCTGCTGGAGGACAGGAAAATCCTGGCAAAGGAGCTCCTTCAGCTGAAAGAGAAGAAAGATGCTGGAGAAAACCCCCCTCCAAAGCTCCGGGTAAGAAGGAAATTCCCCTTTTCCCACCCCACACCTCAGGCTGTTTGGCAATACTGGATTCTTTATTCTCACTCCTACTTGACCTGTTCCCTCAGGAGGTGGGGATGGATCCCACCCTTGGCTCCATTTCTGGGAGAAAGGGTTAATATTTTTATCCTCTGCTATGTCAGGGGCAAGAGCTGCTGAGGGAACTTGTTTTTTAATGGAATTTGTGAGGGGTTTTTTTTCCCTGTAAGGGCAGTCAGGCTTTGGAACAGCTGTCCAGGGAAGTGGTGGAATCACCATCCCTGGAAGTGCCAGAGAACATCTGGATGTGGCACTTGGGGACATGGGTGACCCATCAGTGCTGGGGGAATGGTTGGACTCCGTGCTCTGGGAGAGCTTTCCAACCTCAAGGATTCTGAGGGCTGTGAGTGGCTCACACCCCTCAGCAAAGACTTTTGGGAAGAAGCAACAGAAGTGAAGCTGTGGGGAGGTGCTGGAGGCTTTTCCAGCTGGAAAATCTGCATTTCCCTGTGTAAATGTGTGATTCCTGCCCCTGTCCCTGCTGTGGCTCCAGAGGCGCACGTACTGCCTGACAGACCTGCAGGCTCCAGACATGGATCTCTCCATCTCCAAGCAGATTGAGAGCCTGCAAACAGAGATGGAGCTCAGGTAAAACCCTGCCACGGGGGCTCAGCCACACTGCCCCACCCCTGGCTTTGCCCTCATTTCCATCCCAGCTCTCTGGGATGTGGGGAGGGTGTAAAACACACGGGGTGACACTGGAAATGGGGAGGGTGAAGTGTGGGTTTTGCTGGTTGGAGTTTTTCCAGTTTTCAGCTCAGTTTTTTTTGAGCTGTTAATGAGCACTTCTGGGGAATAAACCTCTACTTTTATTTGGGAATGTGGAGTGGAGGCAAAATTCCCCAGGGGAGCAATTCACCTTCCGGGTGCTCTACTGAGCAGCAAAAATCTCAATTTAAACTATTTTACTGAGTATTCTGGGAACAGTAACATTAACCCAGACCCCAGCTCTGGTTTTCTCCAGTGTAGTAACCCCAAACCCATGGACTTTTCCTCAGGAGTGCCCAGATTGCAGATCTGCAGCAGAAACTCCTGGATGCAGACAATGGAGACCGGGCCAAGCAGCGCTGGGACAGCATTGCCACCATCCTGGAGGCCAAATGTGCTCTGAAGTATCTCCTGGGAGAGGTGAGCCCTGCATTTTCCTCTTTCTAAAAACAAAAGCTGTAAATCTGCTCAGCCACAAAGGAAGGGAAGTGACCAAAGGAATTTGAGTGGAGCCCTCTTGTAGTGAATGAGGTTTATTCCCCTCACGAGTTTGGGTTAAAATAATCTCTACTGGGGAGTGAAATCTGAAGAAAAAGGGAAGAGGGAATTAGAATGGATGAGGGTCTGGAGATACCAGCTAAATGCTTGCATAGGGATGGGAGAAAGCAAATTTCAGAAGTGGAAGAGAAGAGAAAGTATCTAAAATGCTTCCTGAACAAACAGGGAAAGGGCAGTGCTGGCAGAAGTCAGGGGAAGCAGTGGAGTTGGTGCTGAGATGGGAAAGCCTTGGACAAGGGCTGGTGTTAGGGGAGAGGAGAAATTGGGGTAAGAGGGGGTCAGGAAAAGAGCAGCTGAAGGACAGAACTACCTGGTGCTCCGTGGTGCTTGGGAATCAAAGGAAAAGGTTGGAAAGGAAAATACTCTGAGTGCTGCAGGAATGGAGGTGAAATCAGAACTGTGAACCCTCTGCTCCCTGGATTGCACTTCCAAAGTGTCTGGCTCTGAATCTGCCCTGCTCTCCTTGGTGCTGAGGGCTGCTCCAGTTCCTGGGGTGGCTGGGAGTTCCAGGGATGCTTCCCCTCCAGACTGCATCCCTGTCCCAGCCAGGGCATCCCTGTCCCAGCAGGGAGTCCTTGTCCCAAGCCATCCCTTGCTCTTGTTTTCCAGCTGGTCTCCTCCAGAGTGCAGGAGAGCAAACTGCAGAGCAGCCTGGAGCAGAGCCAGGCCAGCTGTTCTGATGTGCAGAAGATGCTGATGGAAGAGAGAAACCACATATCAGAGCTGGAGGCAGAGTTCCAAAATCAGATTTTGGTGCAGGAACAGCAACACCAGGAAAAGGTGAATCACAGCTCCTGGAATTCTTGGAGTCCGAGACTGATCTCCAGGTCTGCCAAGAGAGAAAGGCAAAGGGAAAATGAAGCTGGTGCTGAATATCAACTCAAATTATGCTGGATTTTTGCAGATGGTTCATTAAAAGCCAAATAAACCTTTGTATTTATCCTGTACAAATTGGTTTATTCAGTAACTTTCCTCCTGCTTTAAGTGAGGAGGTTACACCTGAGCACAAGATAATTTTTCACGTAGATCAGGGTGGAATTGTGCTGGAAGTAACAGGAAATTTCCCTGAGCCTGGACTTTGCCTTTTGTGAATTCACTCCTGTTTATTCCAACTTGCTTTCAGGTTCTGTACCTGCTCAGCCAATTCCAGCAGAAAGAAGCAGCAGAGAAGAGATTGGAAGATTCCCTGAATGAGCAGGAGAAACAACTGCAGGAGCGACTCCAGTTCCAGGTGCTGTGTGTGGCTGTGCAGGGGAGGGTGGGATCCTTTGGGATACCTGGAATTAGGAGAAGGATTCTGTGTTCCCTTGGCAGAAGCCTGCATGGGGTGGTTGCTGTGCAGGCTGGAATAACCCTGGGGATTTTCTCTTTATTTCTCCAATTCAATAAATTTCCTCTTGTCCTGCAAACAGGAGGAAGAGCTGGCAAAAATGAGGGAGATCTGTGAGAAGAACCAGGAACTCCTCCGAGAAAATGACACTCTGAAGCAGGTAGAGCCTTGTCCAGGCACCAGAGCCCTGTGGCAGCTGGGTTTCATGGATTTTGCAGAGCTAATTCTTGTCCCTTTTGGCAGAAACTGCTGCTCCTCCAAGTTGCCAGTGGCCAGAAGATCCGGCACATCCAGCAGAGGCCACCTGAGTCTCCAGACTCTTCTTTTGATTATGTTCCACCCAAAGTAAGAGGCTGCACATTTTGTACTGCACCTGAATTCTTTGCCAAAGTTAATCTTGGCTATTGATAATTTGTTTTTTTCTTTCCCCTGAGCTGTTTTTACGAGACACTTGTTCCACTCATTGAAGTGGCCCCTTCAGTCCTTTCCAGAAGACTCGAATACCTTGAATTAGTTTTTTGATTAAAAAAAAAGGCAAATGAACCCCCAAATCTGTTTCCTCATTGTAGTTCTGATTCTGCATCCTTCACAATCCAGCTGAAAGATTGAAGGAATCCTGTGGCATTGCCAGTCCTTAAATTATGGAGCAAGGCATGAGTGTCACAGCAAGGTTTGCTGCTTTGCAAAAAGTGCTGGGAGGAAGAAATGGTTTAAAACTCTTTGGACAGGAGTGTGACACTTGTTTTTTGTCATGTGACGTGTCAACAACTCAGCCTTCCAAGGATTCATCATCAATAGCTTAAATTGATTGAATTTTCAGCCTGGCCAACTGCATCTTTTTTTTTCCCCTCCCTCACTCCACAGGCTTTTTGGCTGTGAGAGACTCTGAAAACCTTAATAAAACCTTACTAAATATAATAACTCTTAACATTATTAACGAAATAAACTGTGATTTTTGGTGGCCTAACCCTTTGTGCTCCTGTGCCACAGCCCAGGAACCGGCGGCAGACGACGGCCAAGCCCCGAGCACCCAGCCCCGAGGTGGATGTGGAGGAGCTGTACTCTGACTCTGGGGAGCTGGAGGATTCTGACTGGCTTCCTGGGAAAGCAGGGAGAACAGCCAGGAAAAACCTCATGGGGGTAAGATCCAGCTGCCCTGATCCATGGCTGGTAGGGAATCACTTGGTGTGTGCAAGGATTGGTGTGGGCAGTGAGCAGGGGTGTCTGCACTGGTCTCCATGTGGCAGGAATGGGTTGTTTGGTGCCTTGGGATATTTGGGACCTTCCCACAGACACAACAAAGGTTGTCTGCAGTCAGCAAGACCTTCCTGGATAGGTTTTCCCTGTCCAAGTCCCCTTCTCACCTGTTCTGTCCTGCTGTCTGTGCCAGAGCTGGCCTCTGCTGCAGGAACAGCCCCAACAGCAGCCAGATCCATCCAGAGGGCAAATTTTAGGGCAAAAAACAAACAAAAAAATGACCTGTTGTGGATACCTGTTCCCTCTGTGAATCTGCAGCTTCCAGACCTGACAGAGCCTCAGCTTCCATCTGTCTGTCAGTCTGGAGCTTCAGCCTGTGGCCATGAGAATTCCTGAGGCTTTTGGGGTGGGGACTCCCTCCTGTGGAAGTGTCACTGTCACAGAAACTGAGATCCTTTGGGATCACCTGAAATCAGGCACTGAGAAACTGAAGGTGCTTATCCTGTAGATCCTAGAGATGGAGCTGTAGGTGGAAGGATTTTATTCTGGATGTCAGGAAGAAAATTATTCTGGGATGAAGGACTGGCAGCCAAACGCTACAAAGGGCAGTGTGGGGGTTCCCTGTCCTTGAGGTGCCTCAGCTGATGCCTTTTCCTGGTGTTAGCAAGATGAAACCAGACATGGTTAGAGGGGTTGGGGTCGTTACCTCAGTATTTCAATCAGGATCCCGTTTGGTGCATCCACTTCCCCCAGGTGACAGCGTGGCAAATGCACCCCCGTCAGTCACACACACCAGTTCTAGACTTTCCACAGCCCAGATCCAACAAGGGAGCCCAATGCTGGGGCTGGGCTGGGCTCAGCTCGAGTTTCCAGAATCTGTCCTGCCAGGAGACCTTGGGTTCCTGAGCCAGTGGGAATGTTTGGTGTCCCTGGCTCTGCAGCTCTGGGCTGTTCAGTCTCAGGCCTGCAGAACACTTACAGAGCACTGAGCACTAGTGTATACAGAGAACTGTGTAAAAGGGATATAAAGAAAAGACAAAAATCATCCTGGCATCACAGCGGGTGGGACCTGGAGCTTTCCAGGAGCATCCTGACCACTGGATCCCCTTCTCTCCCCAGTGCTCGTGCAAGGGCCGCTGTGGGAACAGGCAGTGTGGCTGCAGGAAGCAGAAGCTGGGCTGCACCGACGGCTGCAGCTGCACAGCTGCCACCTGCAGGAACAGGGAGCGGGGCCTGGTGAGTGCTGCTGCCTCGGGGGCTGCAGGGGCTGGGCTGGGGCAGGGGAAAAGCTGGATGAGGGGGTAATTCCCACACGAGTGTAGTTTGTCCAGGCAGAGCACCTGCACTTTGCTGGAACTCTGGGAGTGTCACTAATTGGTGCCTCTCTGGTAACTGAGGATGCTTTTCCACTGCAGGAAGAGACTCTGGCTTTCATCACAGACATTTGGAGATTCATAGCAGAGATTGTCATGGTCCCACTTGACATCTAAGGACAAATAATTTCAATTTCCCTTTTGGACTCACTAAATTAAAGTTGTGTCTTTGGCCTCAGGCAACACAAAACCTTGGCTCATTCCCAGATCTCTTTTTAAGAATGGAAGGGATGGTTTGAGGAGGGGGTTGTAGCAGCAGGAAGGTCCATGAGAGACTGATATTCATTGAGGAAGATGTTCCTGGTTTGCTCTTGGATCTGAAATGTGGAGCAGGGACATCCCATAGTGCTCTAATTCCTGCCTATTTTATGGAAGCCTGTCCTGAGCTGCAGAGTCCTGTTTTGTGGAATAATTCCCAGCTGGAGAGCTGGGGCTGTGGTGGGAAGGGAATGGAAGGGGTGGGTGTTCTACAAGAGCTTCACCCTCTGCTGCCCCTCAGGAAACCACAACTTGTGAGGAGCACAAAAAGGACTCAGAAGGGTCCTTCAAGCTGGAAGACCTCACGGAGGTGAAAGAAGGAGAGAGCTTCTTCCAGCCCATGTGTGTCGCTCCAACCACAAAGGTATTCCCAGGGATCAGGGGCAGCAGAGCTGCTGGGTGAGGGATCCTGGGGGGAAATCAGCCCAGAGGAGAAGCTGCTGCTGGAAAACCCTGCACAGCTCCAGGCAGCTCGTGTGAAAATTCTGAGTTTGCTGAATTCCTGAGTTTCCACACTGAAATGGTGCCACAGGATTGTCAGGTTTTCCTGCAGCACCTTCAGCAAGGAGAGAGGGGAAGTGAGGAGCTTGCAGGGTAAAATCACATCTGGCCATGGTCAAAGTGACCTTAAGCTGTTGTGCTCTCTGACCTGGCACATCTCTCTTTGCCTCAGCTAAACAAATTCCCTTATCCCATGGGAACCCACTATTCCAGCTGCTGTCTTTTCCTGCTGGATCTTGGTATTTGGTCAAAAAAAAAATGTCTTTTTCTTGACTTGAGTGAAAAAATGAAGCAACTCTTGAGGCTGGCCTGGCACTTTGTGTGCTGCTGCCTCTGCTGGGTCACCCCAGCAGTGACAAACTCCAAAGATTGTCCCTTGCTTTCCCACAGGTCCTGCAGGACATCACGGAGCAGGAGGTGCTCCTGAAGATTCCCAGCACTGCTGCCTCCCTGCTCGACAGGGATGAGGAGTCCCGGGAGAACCAGAACCCCTGTGGGAAGAAGAAGAAGAGGATGCTGAACAACAACATCAGCTTCTTCTCAGGCTGCACCCCCATCAAGGACTACTTTAACTGACCTGGAGTTTTCCCATCCCTTTAGGCCACATTCCTGCTGACTTTTGAGGGAGTTGGATTCTCCTGCTGGAGCAGCAGCTCCTGCCCTCAGCACGGGAGTCAAACTCTGCTTCTTGCTGGTTGTGTCTCTGTAAATATTTGTGTGTTGGGGACAGGGGGGAGGGTAAGAATCTTTCCTCTGGCATTCCTGGAGTGAATGGAGGTGATTTTCCAGGCGGGTACTCCCAGCTCCATCCCTCCTGCTGAGCTGTGAAAGCTGGGTACGGTTTCTCCTGTAATCTTGAAAGAACTTTGCCTTTGCACTGGAGATCCACTCCTGCCTCTTCCCACACAGCCTGAAGGAACTTTTCCAGCTGCCCTGGGTGAGTCATGGAGTGAGGAGGCCCTGGCTGAAGTCTTAAACCAGCAGTTCTGAACTGGTCACACTTTCTGGCCCCTTCAGCCGCTGGACTGTCCTTATTCAGTGAACGCAGGAACCTGACCTATGTGAATAATGTAGGAATTTTAACTCTGGTTTGTAGTTTTAATAAAGGAATTAATAAAGAAACCTGGCTTGGAGTTGGAATTATTGTGCACAACAACCCTCAGCCTCCCCTGGGCTCTCTGCACTTAAACTTGGTCTCAAAACCAGTTCAGGAGTTGCTGCCACTGGGACCTGCTCAGGTCTTTCTGTGCAGACACCCCAAACAAGGTCTGCTGTTTCCCTTGCCCTCAGCCCTAAGTTTTTTTCTTCTCAGCAGGAAGAAAAAGTGATTAATGCAATTTTTGTTAAATTTGTTTTTCCTCTCTGGGCAGTGGTGGTGACCCTGCCCTTCCCTGTGATGAGCCCAGGGATGTGGGATTTGGGCTGTAGTTTCCCTCACCTGAGAACTCCCTTTATTTACCTGTTGGATGAGGGCTCTGCCAACTTTGGGAATCCCAGGATGGTTGGGTTGGAAGGGGCCTTAAGGATCATCCACTTCCACCATCCCAGGTTGTTCCAAACCCTGTCCAGCCTGGCCTTGGACACTGCCAGGGATCCAGGGGCAGCCACAGCTTCTCTGGGCACCCTGTGCCAGGGCCTCAACACCTCCTTCCCAAAATCCCACCTAACCCTGGACTTCACTCCTCTCTCTGCTTTTTAAGTCCTGGAGAGCTGCAACATGTTTTGTATCCAAGTAACGTGAACGAGCTTGGACGTGCAGAGGGCTTGTGCCCTAATAGAAGATTGTCAAATCCCAAATCCCATTCCAGCCCCCATGTCCCATCCCAAATCCCATTCCAGCCCCCATGTCCCATCCCCAATCCCATTCCAGCCCCCATCTCCCATCCCAAATCCCATTCCAGCCCCCATGTCCCATCCCATCCCATCCAATCCCAATCCCCTTCTTTAGGCTCAACCCTGAGTCAGGATTTTTGTGCTGAAGAACGGGCTCAGCACAAAGGCCCCGGATCTGTGCTTGGGGACAGGGCTGGGGCTGGGGAGCTTGGGGTGAGGGGGCATCCCCTGGGAGCAGGGAGGGGACAGAGGTGGCACCAGGGACACTCCAGGGACTGCTGGCACAGGGACAGTGCCAGGGACTGGATCAGAGCCATGGAATGTCCTGAGTGGGGAGGGACCCACTGGGATCAGGGATGCAGCTCCTGGCCCTGCACAGGACACCCCAATGATCCCACCCTGAGCTTGGGGAAACAGTAAATAATATAAAATTATACAGTAAATAATATATAATTCTACACAATATTTTGTAATTTTATCTTATCTCTATTGTTTTAAATTCCTTTCTATTATTATATTAATTTTTTATATTAATTATCTCCAATTCATGCACACTTATACCTGCCAGCAGTAAGTTGTAATGTAATTGTGTGTGGAAATATATTTATATATAATATAATTTTAAAATTGTGCATGTGTGAAAGAGCATCCAATAGTTTTATGTAATATGTTTTATATTTATATATATTTATGTAAATATAAATATGTCTATATAAAGGTTTTATATATATTATATATATATAAAGGTTTATATATAAAGGTTTTTATATATTTTATGCAAAAAACAGTGGTATTAGTACAGGTATTATTATGTATTCATGTGTATTACTGTATATTAATATGTATTCTATATGTTTATACTTTTAAATCTTTGTTATATCCCAATATATAACATACTGACATATGTTATATATTGGGATATAAAATATATAATTATGTTTTACTTTATATAGTGTATTATATAACTGTATAGGATGTATACAAATATAATTTATATGAAGCACTTGTGATGCATAATTAACTACTGTATACTCTATATACTTAATCTGTATTCTATATATTTTATATATTTTGTGTTGCATATGATATAGATGTTATATATATGCAAAATTTATATATATAGTATTATATAAAAATATATTTATATGTTTTACATTATATGTAATTACATAAAATACACATAATGACATATACCATAAAGATAGCATTTATAATGATATATTATATATAATTATATTTATAATTATATAAATTTATTATATATGGATTATATAAATATTACAATTATATAAATATATAAAATATATATTATAAAATATATAATATATAAAATATATAATATAAATATTATTATATATATTATAAATATATTATATATGGATATATTATATATAATTATATTTATAATTATATTATAATATATAATAAATAATGTGCATGCATAACTATCGTATATTCTCCATATACTTCCACTCTATTCTTCATATGTTGTGTTCTGTCTTTGTATGTCTTTGTATATGATAAAGATGTTATGTGCAAAAAGTATTTGTATATTATGCATTATTATATAAAATATATAATTATATGCTTTACATTACATAGCATATTATTATAGTGTATATTTTATAATGTATACATAATATGTAATTTATATATGAAGTGTTTCTGTGCATGCATCATTACTGTGTTTATCTATATACACTATATTCTATATATTTTATATATGTGTGCACATAAATGTAAATGTATCTAAAAATCTAATTATTAATATAAACATGCATATATATGTATATTAAAAAAAGGTGTCTTGGAGAGTTTTGAGTTTACAAGACAATTATGTGTGTGTGCATGATAAACATATAACACATACATATACATATATATGAAATATATATATAAGAACCATATATGTATATGCATGGGTGTATTTATAAATTATATATAAATTAATATAAAAAATATAGAAAATATATAGAAAACCCCCTTCTCCTCCCCCAGGTGTGTGCACATGACACCAAGGCCAGGTTACAAACACTCTCCACTTTATTTCCACATTCCCGTGGCCCAAACGGGGCCTTTCCTCCCATTCCCACCCTCTGGAGTCCGTGGGAATCCCATGGAAGGGCTCCCTGAATCCCATGAGAGGAGCTCTGTAAATCCCATGGGATGAGCTCTGTGAATCCCACGGGAAGAGCTCTGAGAGTCCCATGGAAGGGTTCCCTGAATCCCATGAGAGGAGCTCTGTAAATCCCATGGGATGAGCTCTGTGAATCCCACGGGAAGAGCTCTGAGAGTCCCATGGAAGGGTTCCCTGAATCCCATGGGAAGAACCCCATGAATCCCACGGGAAGAACTTCATGAATCCCATGGAAGAACTCCATGAATCCCATGGGAAGAACCCCCTGAATCCCATGGGAAAGGATCCCTGAACCCCATGGAAGGGCTCGGGGGCCTCACAAGGCGTCGTAGTCGTCGTCGTCCTCGTGCTTCCTCTTGAGCGGGGTGGGGTCGGCGGTGCTGGACGGGACCATGTTGGTGGTGATCAGGATGTTCTTGGGGCCGATCAGGGATGGGTTGATCAGGACGTTCTGCACCGTGGGAGTGGTGGGAGTGGCTGTGGGAATCATGGAAAGGCTTCACTGAAAGCCTGGAGCAATCCCTGCATTTAATTTCCCATGAGTTATTCCAGGCTGCTAAAGCACCACGCTGCCAGAACGTTCCAGGGGGTTCATCCCAACAGGGAGGATGGGGAAATGCTGGGGGTGTGAGGACACGAGGGGAAGAGGGAACAGGAGCCAGGCTGTGAGGATGGCAATGTTCTGGCTGCCACTGCTGGGCTGGGAATGGGAATTCACACTGGAAATTCCTGGAATGAGGCAGAGAGGAAGAAATTCCCACGCAGCCGTGGCTGCCCCATCCCTGGCACACTCCAGGCCAGCATGGAAGGTGTCTCTGTGCAGGGCAGGGGGTGGTGCTGGATGAACCCCTCCCTCCCAGCCCCAGCCCCCCGTGGCTGTGTGGTTATCCCAGCATCCAGGCCAGGAATCCCAGCAATACCTGACTTCCCAGCAGGCTGGGAGGACGGGATCTGGACGGTGAAGCGCTGCCCCGCCAGCGACACCGGCGCTCCCACCTTGGCCGACACCGACACGGTCTGGGCTGAGGGGGTACCTGCACACCCCCAAAACACACCCAATAAATCCATGGACACTCCCAGAAGCCCATCCCGAGTGCAATCTGTTACTCAGACACAGTGGGAATGCACAGCAACTCAAGGACACTGGAGAGAAGGAGTCGGATTTCCAGGCAGGGCTGCAAATTTGCTCATTTTCCTTCCTCTACCCCAGCCCTACAGAACTCCACAATACCAACATACACTAATTTTTAGGGCACAGCTCTAAATTTTAAGAATCATTTAAAAATATATCTTTCCCAGTGCTATTTAATCCACCATCATGCTTGCATTGAGGAAAATAACACTAAATTTAAGTAAAGTTCTTGAACTGTCCCTTAAGACCCTTTTAAAAATTCATCTTTTCCAGTGCCATTTAATCCACCATCATGAGGACAACAGAATTTAAGAAAAATTCTTGAACAGTCCCTTATATAAATAATTTATCCCAAATACAGAATATCTGCAATGCATTTATGTATAAATGTTATTGTAATAATAAAGACTAAATTAATTTATCAAATTAACTTTCTGGTGCTGTCAAACAATATGAAGTCCCTGACAGCCCCTCAGGGGTTAAAAAGCATTTCAAATTATTCCTCTTTATTTTTCCTTCCTAAAATAAAGGTGGGAATCCCCCATGGAGATGTTTCCTACCCAAAGTGGGAGTGCTGGGCCTGCTGCTCACGGCGCCCACGCTCAGGCGAGGGACTGTGATCCTGCCTGCTGTGGAGGAGACCTGTGAGGGGAGAACCAGGGAATCAAGGAATGGCTTGGAATAAACAGCAAAGTCCCCCCAAAATGAGGCATTCAGGGTTTCCCAGCAAAGGAAATATTTTTCCTCTAAAGCAGAAACAACTGAGGTGGAAGTAAAAAATGTCTTTAATATCTGTACCGAAGCCTGACTTGTGCCTCTGACAACCTGGTATTAAACCTGACAGTTCCTCCTGGAATTTCTGCATTTCAGGAGGAATTTCTGCATGGAAAGGGTGGCCAGGCTTTGGAAGGGGCTGCCCAGGGAAGCGTTGGAGTCCCCATCCCTGGAGGTGACCAGGGAATGACTGGATGTGGCACTCAGTGCTCTGGTGGGAATTGGGCACAGGTTGGATTTGATGATCCTGGAGAGCTTTTCCAGTGATTCTGGGATTCTGCAGTATCTCCTTAACACCACAATATTCCCATATTTTAAGATTTCCCACATTTTGAAATTTCCCATATTTTAAAATTTCCATTTAAAACCAACCAACAACAATCTGCAAACCCAGCCTGGAGGCAGAGCTCCGGCAGCTCCGAGCTGACACTCACAGCCCAACATTCCCTCACACCTTCCAGAGGTGCTGAAAACTGCAACCCCAACCCCAGTGCCAGCCCCCTGGGGGTGAATCCCCAGCCCTGAGCAATCCTCACCTTTTTCTGCAGGGATTTGAGGCGGTAGTTGGGGGCAGTCAGGCAGTACCTGTCGGGCGGCAGCCGCGGGCCCGAGTACGGCTTGATCAGGGGCAGCGGCGTCTGGTTCTTCTGCCGGGCAATGTCCAGCAGGAACTGAGAGCAGAAACTCCAGTGGGACACACGGCCACATCCCTGTGTCCCTGCCTCATCCTGTGTCCTGTCCTCATCCCTGTGTCCTGTCCTCATCCCTGTGTCCTGTCCTCATCCTGTGTCCCGGCCTCATCCCTGTGTCCCGGCCTCATCCCTGTGTCCCGGCCTCATCCCTGTGTCCTGTCCTCATCCTGTGTCCTGTCCTCATCCTGTGTCCTGTCCTCATCCCTGTGCTCCAGCCTCATTCCTGTGTCCTGTCCTCATCCTGTGTCCCTGCCTCATCCCTGTGTCCCTGCCTTGATGCCATGTCCTGTCCTCACACCTGTGCTCCAGCCTCATCCCCATGTCCTGTCCTCATCCCTGTGTCCCTGCCTTGTCCCCATGTCCTTATCCCTGTCCTCCAGCCTCATCCCTGTGCTCCAGCGTTGTCCCCATGTCCCAGCCACATCCCTTTCTCCTGTCCCCATCCCTGTGTCCCTGCCTCATCACCGTCTCCTGTCCTCATCCCTGTGCTCCAGCCTCGTCCCTGAGCTCCAGCCTCGTCCCCATGTTCTGTCCTTGTCCCTGTGCTCCAGCTTCATCCCCATGTCCCAGCCCCATCTCTTTCTCCCACTGTCCCAGCCCCATCCCCTTGTTCTGGCCTCATCCCCTTCCCCCACCAACATCCCTTTGTCCTGTCCTCATCCCTGTGCTCCAGCCTCATCCCCATGTCCCAGCCCTATCCCTTTCTTCCAGCCTCATCCTCGTGTCCTGGCTCCATCCCTTTCTCCCCGTGTCGCAGCCACACCCGTTTGTCCCGGCCCCGTGCCCGTGTCCCGCCTGTCTCCCCGCTCCGGGACGCCCATGCCCGGCCGAACTCACGTCCCGGGGCGGGGGGGGAGGTGAAGGACTGGTCGGTCCGGCACTGGATGGCCAGGCGCACATCGTCCGCGTCCACGCTCGACTTCTTGGCGTGGCTCGAGTAGATTTTGGCGTCCTCCAGGATGGTGGTGACGTATCCTGGGGGCACAGGCTCTGCGCTGAGGCTGGGATAAATGAAATCTGCCCCATCC
>JAHLSL010000024.1:4966707-4986040 GCA_025920805.1 Petroica traversi | reverse complement strand
TCAGAGGAATTAACTGTGCCTACACACTGCTGTAACCTCAATGGATAACCCCCAAAATGCCTTTCCAGCTGAGGAAAGGCAGGAATGCTCAGCTCAGGGGTGGAAGAGCTGCAGAGCAGGAGGTGATGACAGCAAAGAGCCCTTTCCACACCAAGACAAAGTGAGTTTGTGTCTGTCCCTGGCTGAGGGTCAGGCTGTAGGATCCAGCCCTGCCCAGCAGTGGCTTGCAGGAGGTGCCAGGGCAGTGCCAGCTCACCTTTGAGAGGTGCAGGTGGAGACTTGGTGGTGGTGAAAGCACAGACCTCTGAGAAGGCTCCTTCCCCAGCATCGTTGTAGGCCTGGATGCGGAAATGGTAGGTGGTGGATTCACTGAGCCTCTGCACCTTGTAGGTGTGACAGGGACCATTATAGACTGTCACAAACCTGGGGGGCACAGAACAAACACCAAAGGTCAGCATCAGATGGGCAACGCTCGGATTTGAGTTAAGGACAAGGAAGTGATGCTGCTTTCCAGGTGTCCCAGGTTCCTCCCCTGCCCTGCCAGGCATCCCTCTGATGCTGCAGGGCCCAACTCCTCTGCATCAAGAGAACAACCCTTGAATATCCAAAATAAACTGAAATTTCCAGCTGAAGAACAGCTGGCCAACCCGTTTCTTATATGCAGGCCAGACTTTGTTTTAGAATGTCCAAAAATAACCCTGCCAGCACAGGATGGTGGTAAGGTATTTATTATTTCAATAGTATTTGCTGTTTACAAGCAGCAGAAGCTCAAGTTTTTGGCAGCATTACTGGCTGAAAGATGGGATGCAAAACTGCAAAAGGGCAAACTTCTGGATGCCCAAATGACTCAGTGGTGCAAACAGAAGGGAGAATAAAACAAAGCACCTTAAAAACCTGACATGAAGTGGTAAAACCACAAGCTCCTTAATGGTCTCACCTGCCAAACCTGTCCTCCATCTGCAGGTTGAACTGAGTAGGGTTGGGAATTAAAGCTCTGCTGGGCCCTTCTCCCCATTTCAGTTTAAGGCTCTGGTAGCTGAAGACCACACATTCCAGGTGGGGAGGGTCAGGAGGTAGTGGTTTGGTTTTGGCTTTCATGGAATGACTGAAAGGACCGACTCCAAGGCTGTTGATGGCCTGGATCCTGATCCTGGGAATGGAGAGAGCAGCCACGGTCAGGAAAAGTGCTGGGTAACAAAGCAAGAGTTAAAAGGGGTACAGAATACAATTACAAATAATGAAGCAATTAAGATGCCCTCAGCAATTAAATTTGAACTCAGTTTTAAGCACTGAACTCAGTTTTCTGGGACTGAGGTCCTGAAACACCTGCTCTGCTCTTACCTGTCCATCCATTCTCTTCTGGCCACACTCCTGAGCATCCCAATGAAAAATTCTAAACCCAGAAACCTTAAAACCTTGGCTCTGAGACAGAATGTGAACCTTAACATTAACCATGATCTCACTCCTGCCAATGTCATGGTCTGAGACAGGATTTGACCATTTCAGGTTTTTTTGGAGTTGTATGGTGAATTAGGCAAATAGTCTGTAAGCTTCATGAAAATCTGCTCTAAAAATTGAAAGCACTACCTTCACAGGAATTTAAAATCCTACAGATGTGGTTTCAGAATAATTCCTACCTGTACAGGGTGTCAGGCAGCAGATTCTCAAGCACATGGGTTGTGTTTCTCCCCACAGTGACCAGCTGCTTCTCCCCATACTCGATGTTGTAGCCTGTGATCTCTGCCCCGTGGCAGCAGGGCTCTTCCCACTGGATTGCAAGGCACGTGGAGAAAGGAGGGGAAATTTCCATCTGATCCTCTTCAAGTAAGTGCAGCACGGCCACGGCTGCAGGCACTGATGGGGGTGTGGTCACCACACTGGTGTCCCCAAACAGCCCCGCCCCAGCCACGTTCACAGCCTGAAAGACACCACACAGGAGTCACCAAAACCCTGCTTTCCAACCAGGCACTCACATCTCTCACAGCCTTCTGTGTGTTCTCAAAAGCAACATATAAGAGAGTGGAAAATCTCCTGAATAAAATGTCAACAGGGCAAAGCATCTGGTATTTCACAGCACTCTGGATCTAAGCTTTTCAGGGAATTTCAGGGATTCAGGGAATGAGGAGGGACTGGAGGAGAAGGGTGATGCCTGATTCCTGGTGTTATAAAATGAAGCCAGACACGGTTAAAGGGGTTGGGGTCTTTCCCTCAGTATTTGAATCAGGATCCTGTTTGATGCAGCCACTTCCCCCAGGTGCCAGCGTGGCAAATGCACCCCCGTCAGTCACACACACCAGTTCTAGACTTTCCACAGCCCAGATCCAACAAGGGAGCCCAATGCTGGGGCTGGGCTGGGCTCAGCTCGAGTTTCCAGAATCTGTCCTGCCAGGAGACCTTGGGTTCCTGAGCCAGTGGGAATGTTTGGTGTCCCTGGCTCTGCAGCTCTGGGCTGTTCAGTCTCAGGCCTGCAGAACACTTACAAAACACTGAGCACTGAACTAAGTGAAGGGTTACAAGTGTGCATAATAATACTTGTGGATACACAGAGCTGGGTAAAAGGGATGTGAAAGAAAAGACAAAAATCATTCTGGCATCAAGGGGAAGTGGTTTTTTTTCCAATTACTCTCTATTGCATGAGCAGGTGACAGCACATGACCTTAACCCTCTCTAGAGCTGGAGTTTGTCCCCAAACTGCAAGTGCCCAGTGGCCCCAAAAGGCTTTTCCTACCTGCACTCTGCAGTAATAGGTGGTTGCAGGTGTGAGCCCCTTGACCTCATAGCTGTGGCAGGGGCCAGTGTAGATGATGTGCATGGACCCCTCAGCCTGGCCCCAGTCCAGCCTGAACTCGGTGATTTCTGCTCCGTTGCACGCCGGGCTCTGCAGGGTGAGGGAGAAATTCACTCAGCTCCTGCACTCACACACCCCCAGCACCCAGGGGGGAGCTCTGTTACACTGAGACACTGGGGAGAGTCACAGAAAAGGTTGGGAAACACCTCCAAGATCAGCAAATCCAACCTTTGGAAGCACTGGGGTTGAAACCTGAGGTCTGTTCCAAGGGATTTTTAAGTTAAAAGGTGACATGTGGCTTTAACACCACCTCAGTTCACACCACAATCTTGACTGACCCACAATCTCTTACCACTTAGAATTAATTCACTAAGTATTAATCACCACACCACGAAGAGGATTAAATGCCACCCAATTTGTCCAGCTAAGACTGCAATTAATAACTCCCAAAGTTTACAAACCCAACACAGACACCTATAAAGAAATGGGCTTAAAATATTCCACTTCTACACTTATTATTTCTCTCACTTCTGTGTATCATAAACGTGTCACTACAATTCCAAAAGCCAAACACTGATTTGGGTGGTACTGGAAGCCACCAACACCTACCTCCCAGGAAACCACAGCACAAGTTGCACTTTTGCAGGTTATCTGGGGTTTGCAGCACTGCTCAGGGGGTCCTGGAGCAGTGCAAAGCTCTGCTTTCTCAGAGTGAGGGCCAAACTGAAGGGAAACACAACTGCATGAACACAGCAACAGCACCAGGGCAAGAACTGATGTGCAAGTGAAGCAAACAAACTATTTTTAACTTGACAGGGAAATCAACAGCAGGGAAATCAACAGGGCTCAGTTGCAGATTCCTTGCAGGTACTTGAAGCTGGCCCTGCTCCCACAGGATATCTGAGATCCTCCCACTGCCAGGCTTGTGTAATCCCTCCCTTTCCCTGCCAGGACCTGCCTTCCAGCAGCACTGGGGACTGTTCCACAAATACCAACATTTATCCCACCCTTCTCCCAGCCTGGCACACAAAGGCTGTTCCCACGCCACCCCTGCAGAGCCTGAGCTCGGGGGTAACACATCCAACAATTCCAAAGGCACAAACATCCAGAGGTTCACCCAACACAGGCTCCAAAACCCCTCAGCACCCTCACTCCTGCCCCTGTGCACAGCCAGAGGTGTGGGGGTGCAGTGGTTACCCCGACTCTGGTCCCTGCCCTCAGCCAGAAGCTGTAGGTTCTCCCTGGGAGCAGGTTGGTCACTCCAAACTCAGCTGCTGGGCCCTGATAAAGCACCCTGTGCTCATCCTGCTCTGAGCTGGCCATCTCCAGGAGGTACTCTGTGATCTCAGAGCCTCCATCCACGGCTGGGGGGCCTGGCAAACAAAAAGAAAAAGGATTTTCCTATTAATTTCTGAATTCCGTAAGTTAGGGCAGGCTCTTGTCATATATCCGAGCAGAAATACTTCATGAAGTTTGCTTAATACCCTCTAAGTACTGATAATTAGTTTAAGATGGCTTTCATCAGTGTTTTTTCATGTATTTTCCCTATTTTCTTCATAAAACAGTGTATCTTCATTAATTTTTGCTTATCTCCTTTACTGAGATAACTGCAAGAAACAAGTTGATTTTTAAATTAGCAACCAGGTGTCACTCATGGGCACACAGGAAGCTTTCTCAATGCCAAGTATTTATGTCTGTTCAAGTCTTCCTCTATCCCCCTACCAGAGGTGGACAGAAGCTTTGGTCTTATAAAAATCCCACAAAACAAACCAAAAATCCCACCCCAAACCCAAAAACCAGCTAAGGCCATGGAGAGCATCTCTGTAATTTTTATCGTTTTTTTTTTCTGTGAAGATTTTTGATTTGGATGATTGGAGTCAGAGCAGTGTTTCAGTCAAACTCTGGTGCTTACCCCACTGCAAAGTGATTTCCTTGGGCTTGGCTTTGCCCACCAGGGCTGGGGCAGGACAGGGCCCGGGGGGGAACAGCCGCTGTTGTGACAGTGGTGACATCAGAGACCTGCCAGGGACACGGGCATTGCAGAGCACAATCACAGAGCATTTGGCTAAAACATGGGCAGGAATGGCTTCCAGAAACACCTTCCCCCTGCTGCTCTCACCTGGCTCTCCCCTCCTTTGCTGGCACAGGACACTCTGAGTCTGTAGGAGGTGCCAGGCCTGAGGTGGTCACAGATGTGTTCCCGCTGGGCTCCGCTGTAAATGGGCTCCCACCTCCCTCCTGAGGGAAGGAAAAGCTCTTTACCCTTCCAAACCTTTCTAAAATCCCACCTGAAAATTCTCCCACACAATTATTGAGCCAAAGAATCGATCTGAAATGATTAATTAGGCAGAGAACATGGACAGCACAATACACACATGTAAAATCAGAAGTGACAGCTGGAGTAAAGCATCATTTGGGCTGGAAAATATCTCCAAAACTCAAGTCTAAACCATGTCCCACACCTAAATGTGAATTAAATACCTCCAGGGATGGACACTGAGTACCCAAAGGTGATTCCTTACCAGCTGATGCCTCAGAGATTTCCAAAAAGTATTTAGAAATTTCTGATCCTCCATTATCCTTGGGGGGTTCTGAAAGAAATCAACACCTTAAGTTACAGCAGATTTAATATCAAGGCATTATTTTGTTGTCAGCTTTTCCAGAGAACACACATATTAATTTAAACAGAAAAGCCAACCAGCAGCAGAAACCAGGGTACTTAATTATTCACAATGGATGTT
Source organism: Petroica traversi (assembly GCA_025920805.1). NCBI lineage: Eukaryota > Metazoa > Chordata > Aves > Passeriformes > Petroicidae > Petroica > Petroica traversi. The sequence continues at coordinate 4,980,511 of JAHLSL010000024.1, read as the reverse complement.
TCAGAACAATTTTTCTCCTATTGTTAATCATGATAATGCCAGGAAGAGTAACAGGGAAAACACCCCCAGTTTCAGGTATCAGCTCTTATTTTTTAAGTGAACATAAGAATTATTTAAACATCACAGTAAACCCAGAGGGTATCACCACAGCAGTCAATGCTTCTCAAAAATGAATCAACACCATTGTGACACTACAGCCCCAAAATTAACAATTTTGGGGTAATGCTGAGTATTTCTCCTGCAAACACAACACCTGCAGACAAATAATCAGCCTCTCATTCAGTCTGAGAGAGGCTGTGGCCACCCCAGCAGCACTGAGCAGCCCAAGGCACCTACCCCACGTGACTCTCACACTGTGGGGATGGATCTTGCCCTTCACCACAGGTTTGCTTGGGGCTCCAGGTCTGTCAGGTTTGGTGCTGTGCTCCACCACCTCACTGGGGCTGCTTTTTCCTTCACTGTTATAGGCAAAGAGCTGTTGGAGGAAGGGACAGAAGAGATAATGGTTTATTTAATGACAGTAATATGTGTTGACAATACATGAGGATAATTAAAAAAAAAATCTTCTATTAAAAACCCCAACCAAAATGAAGACAACCATTTAAACCAAAATGAACTGGTGTAAAAAAAATCTGATTTGTATTATTACTTCACCAAAACCTGCTCGAACAACAGGTAATTGTTGGGACAACAGGAGAATTCCTGCTGTCTCCATATAAAGCTGAAAGATTTGCTGGAAAATGCCAAAGCCCAGGAAAACACATGAAATTAGGAACAAACCATGGTACAAACCCTGAATTTATAAGATGTACTCCTCCTCAAGTTTCTTAAAGTGCATGAGAGCTCATCTCCATTGTACTGGGGCTGGAACCCATAGCCCTGGCAAGGAGGGAGAAGAAGGATGAACAGTCACTGATTTTTAAGGTAAAACAAAACCCAGGGCAGGTCAACCCATTCTTTTTAGTTTGAACTTCACCTCTGTGCCATGAATTATACTCAATGTTTTGTGCCATGAATTACACACAATATTTTATCTCTGCCATAAATCCCATGCAATATTTCATCTCCATCATGAGTTCCATGCAGTATTTGATCTCTATGGCATGAATTCCATGCAATGCTTTGTGACATGAATTCCATGCAATATTTTAGCTCCATCATGTGTTCCATGCAATATCTGATCTCTATGGCATGAATTCCATGCAATATTTCATCTCTGTCATGTGTTCCATGCAATGCTTTCTCTTTCTGCCATGAATTCCATGCAATATTTCATCTCTGTCATGAGTTCCATGGAATATTTGATCTCTATGGCATGAATTCCATGCAATACTTTGTGGCATGAATTCCATGCAATATTTCATCTCTGTCATGAATTCCATGCAATGCTTTCTCTCTCTGCCATGGATTTCATTCAATCTTTCATCTCTAACATTAGTTCCATGCAATCCTTCATCTCTGTCATGAGTTCCATGCACTATTTGATCCCTGTGACATGAATTCCCTGCAAAGCTGTCTCTCTCTGCCATGAATTCTATGCAATATTTTATCTCTATCATGAGTTCCATGCAATATTTGATCTCTATGGCATAAATTCCATGCAATGCTTTGTGCATGAATTTCATGCAATATTTTATCTCCATCCTGAGTTCCACGCAATATTTGATCCCTGTGACATGAATTCCATGCACTATTTGATCCCTGTGACATGAATTCCCTGCAATATTTTATCTCCATCCTGAGTTCCACGCAATATTTGATCCCTGTGACATGAATTCCCTGCAATATTTTATCTCCATCCTGAGTTCCACGCAATATTTGATCCCTGTGACATGAATTCCATGCAATATTTTATCTCCATCCTGAGTTCCATGCACTATTTGATCCCTGTGACATGAATTCCCTGCAAAGCTGTCTCTCTCTGCCATGAATTCCATGCAATTCTTGCCGACCACTTGTCGGAAGGTAGAAAAAAAAAGTTCATTTTTATCTCAGCACGACCCAGGAAGTTTCCACACAAAGCCCAGCACTTACAGAACCTTCTTCCTCCATGTCCAGGCTGTAGGTGAGGGAGTCATCCGAGGCTCCTCCTGCAGGAGGGCTCCATGCCAGGGCCATCCAGGTCACCCCAGCTTCCAGCAGTGTGGGTGCTGCTGGGGCTGGAGGCACCACCCCGGCCGTGCCGAACGTCACCGTCTCACTGAACCCACTGGGAAGGAGATTTTGGGCAAAGGTGAGAAGCAGCTGATGGAATCCAGGGGGAAATCCATCATTTGGCATCCCTGGGCTCCTGGTTACCTCATTCCAATGTCGTTTTTAGCAGCCAGTCTCAGGGAGTATCTCGTGGAGGGGGTGAGTCTGGTGAGCTTGTACTGCTTCAGGTGCCCGTAGTAGCATTCTTTGAAGGGGCCATTCTTCCCCTGGAAAAAAGAGAGACAAAGTCACTCCCTGATCCCTGCCAAGGTCCCCTCCTCACTCTGCATCTTCCTAAATCCCAGAATCCCAGACTGGTTTGGGTTGGGAAAGATCATAAAGCTCATCTTGTTCCATGAGCAGGGACACTTCCCACAAGAAATGGCATTTCACCCATTTAACAGTAATTAAACAAGAAATTGCTGAGCCTCAAGGATGAAACATTTAAGGTACATGGGCATCCTCAGCAGTCTTGCTAATAAACCACATTTGGACTGAGATATCTGATTATTTGTGGTACTGTAGATTTGCCCACATGCTGATAAACCATTGCAGCTGAAAACACAACACATTTTGGAAGATTTTTATCCCTTTGCAGGATGCTCAAGAGCTGGGGGAGACTTGTGACAAACCCCAAAAATGCCAACTGCTCATCCATTTAAAGAGAACACAGGAATTTCTGATGCTCTGGGTGACAAAAGAGGCAGTTTTACACTGTCCCCTCCCACTGATCATTTGTCCCTTTAAAACTGTCAGGGCAGTTGCACCAAAATAGCTGCTGTACCTCAGCAAAGGGTATTTTTAAGTATAATTGCTCTACAGATGTCATTATGATTTTGTTTTTGTACTAGAAAAGCTCTTACCTCATCCCATTCTAGAAGAAAATTAGTTATTTTGGAACCATTGTCATTTGAGGACTGAAAAGAAAGAAACAATGAAAAAGAGTTAAAATCAACTGACTGTACTTTTATAAATATTTTTACACATTGAATATTATAAACACCACTGCCTTTTAAAACAAGGCTGCTGTGCTACTTCTTTTAGTTCTGATGGTTCTGAATACGAATTTATAAAAGGTCTTATTTTATAAATGAAACAAATTATATTCTTAGAGCTCTTTTCCTTGTGCCTTGCACTGTGCTCACCACCTGCCTGAGCAATCTAAGGGTTCACACAAGCAACATCTGACACATGAAATGGGAACTTCTTTATTTTCTAGGCACAGATTCTACAAATAATTTCACTAAAATAATTTAGCTGGAACCATTTTTCAGCATAATCATAAAAAAAACATGAAAACCCAAGCAAACACAGCTACCAAGTCTTCACAGATAGTGGTGATATTCAAAAGTCAGATTAAAAATGAAAATCTATAAAACCATTAAAAGACATTTAGTCTGAATGGGTTAGGGTAACTAAAAGAACATTAAGTCATATCTGATTATCATCCAGGACCTTAAGCAAAGATATAAATAAATAAAAATCCACTTCTTCCTCTCTGCCAGTTCAGAAGAGAAGAGCTCTGCTACCAACTCTGTCACATTGAAGCTGCAGGCAAGAAACTCAGCAAACATTGAAACAAAGAGAAAGAAAGTAATTATTCCATTCTCAATCTCCACTGAGCAACTTAAAAGGCAACACCTACAGTACACAGTGAATTCCTGACAAAGCCCATTCAAATACCCTGCACAGGAATCCAGCAGAGTGCTCTGCTCCCCTTCTCTCAGCCCCAGGTTTGGTTCTTACCTTCCACTGCAAGCTCAGGCTGTTTTTGGTTCTGTTGATCAGCTTTGGGGCAGCTGGACAGTCTGGCTCACAGCTCTCTGTAGTGAAGCTCACCAGCTCTGAAATGGTTTCTTTGATGGAGCTGCTGGTTGCTGAAACTCTAAACAAAGGGAAATTTATGATGTGGTTGTTGCACTGGCATCTGCAAATTGAAGGGGAGAGCTAGCAGCTGCAGGGTGGGGGTCACACAGGTTCACCCCAAAGCCCATTTCTCACCCCTCATTTGCTCTGCCATCACCCTCTGTCACAGGGGGGGTATTTTAGTGCTGAAATACTGTGGGATTCAGGATGAAACCCATGGCAGGTGTTCCCAAAGGGTAACAGGATACCTGACTGGAAATGAGCCTTTTGCTGAAAACACCTTAAAATTCCAATACAGCCAAGCCTGTTCAGGAGCATGGGCACTAAAAGAGGCCAAATCATCAAACCACATTTTTCAGAGGAATTTTTCTGTGTTCTCAGCAGCCCTGCCCCTTTCTGTGGAAAACACAACTCACTGTGCAGGAGCAGCTGTGCCCAGTTTGTCCCACACTCTGAACCCTCCCAGAGCTCCAGAGCAGGAGTTTGCTCCAGGGAATCTTTGATCTCTCCTGCTCCTGTGCCCAGCACTGAGTGTGACCCTTGCCAGTGCTGGTTTCACCTCCTGCTCTCTCCCTGCCAGCCCAACACCTTCAGGATCATTTATTCCTCATTATCCCATCCCATTTCCCACTCCAGCCCATTCCCACTTCCCTGCTTGCACTCCTGCAGGCCAGACAAGCAGCTCTGGAAATCAAGCTGACAAATCAAACTTTTAGATCCAATTTCAAGGCTAAATTATTTCATTTACCACTGACTTCAGCCCACAACAGTCTACAGAATGTTGTTCTAAAGAAACACCAGCAGAGAATAATTTAAAGTTTGTAACTGAGAAATCTGAGGAGACAGAGAAGATTGTAGGGAAGAAAATGAGGTGGTATTTTAATGAAATTAGAAGTGGGAATTTAGTCTGAATGGGTCAGAGTAACTTAAAGAACATTAAGTCATATCTAGTTATCATCCAGGACCTCAAGCAAAGCTATAACCCAGTGTCCACATCATGGTGTTTTGTCAAGAATATTCCCTGTTTGTATCACACCTTTTCCATAAAGCCTCAATAATCCTGGGATCCCCACATCCCCCAGAGCATTGTTTCCTTCCCAGCAGCATACCTGGCATGATAATCAGTGGCAGGTCTGAGATCAGGAAGTGTAATTGTTAATTCTTCCCCACTGTGAAAAGGCAAAAACAAACAGAAAGCAGAGTTACAGCTCTTCCTTAAACCCCACGGCTCAAAGCTCATTGAAAAGCAAAACCATGTAGCGCACATTTAAGTTTCCCACTGTCCACGAAACTCTTTAGTGACATTACTTAAAATTTATTTCATGTGAAGTAGGAAGGTCTGCAAGTCAACAAACAGCTCCTGATAGAGAGATTGCTGATTGGTTAATGGTTTAAACATTGTGCTTAAAGGAAGAAACTAAACTTACACATAGACAGATTTAAATTTTCCATTTTTACCACTGTTGGATATTGCTACTTCAAATGTAAATGCTGCTGGACTATGACTATGGCTCTCTCCATTCTGTGAACTAACTGGGAGATTCCAGGACAGAACGGCTGATCTTGCTTGTATATCAGAAACCTATTAAAAGCATAAATAATGCAAGTAAGTTTGCTTTCTGCAAGAAAAGGTTAATTAGTCAATAACATGGCGTTGCTAATTGGCCCAGGAAGCTCCTCACTGGAGGAATTCTTTACCTTTGGAGTGGGAATAATCTTTGGATTGCAATGATTTCCTCTTTTCATTTCAAAAGGCTTTCCCTTCTATCACCAAACCAACACCACACTGGGGCAGGGAGAGACAATTCCTGCCTCAACCTTTCCATCACTCATTTGGAGCATATTCATAATATTTCATATTCATAATCCAGCTGGGAGTCTTGGGCAGGACCCCAAACCAGATTTAGGCACAGCCTCCTCATTTTCTGACAGCTCCCTCACACAAAATTCAACCACTGATCCAAAGGACAGCAAAGGGCTCTGAATTTAAGACTCAAAATTTCTTGTCCGAGTTGCTTTTTTTTGCTGCTTAATTCCCACACTCCAAATTCTCTCTGCCCAAGGCAACACAGCCCTGTGGTAGCTTTATGTACAGAGTCAGAAGCAGCAAGGAAAAAGTACTAAAAGGACCAAAAACCCCTCAAAAGCTGATGCAAAGGAACACAACCCTGTTTGTTGTGTGGATAATGACATTATTTGATCATTAAACATGCTCATGATCAAACAGAGACATTTTAATTACCCTCACCAGACTCCACCTTCCTAAATAAGTCTCTGAATACTCAAATATTTGCTCCAGTTTCTCAATATGACATAAAAAGAGGATCTGTTTGTGTAAATTTTATCCTCAGTATTCCTAAACCCTCTCTGTGAGCAAAGGATGGTTCCAGGAGTGGACAAACTTCCAGGGGTTTAACAGGTCCCTGGTTTGCAAGGTAAAGCCCTCACATAAACTGGAAAACTGCAACAGTGGAATATTCTGGGATTACAGGCTGGCAAACTGAGAAAAAGTGAATTTCCAGCATGGTTGCCCTTTCCCAGCTATAAACTCTGACAACTAAACTGAATTTCTCTTCTCTATTAAAAAAAATTAAACCATTAAGAACAAAGAAAAAGGGATTGATAAAACACAAGTTATTTTATAGGAAGCACAGGCCCAGAAAATAATGGGATTTTAAGGCTAATACTTACAACTGGCTTGCCAATGCTCAAGTGAGTATCACATTTCTTGGATTCTGTGTCAGATTCTGCAATTTAAACACAAACCAGATTATCCCAAAGCCTGAGAGCAACCCAGGCTGTTACCAAAAGGCCACCACGAGATGGAGTTGGCCTCATTAGGACTTGAACAATGGTTCTTATTGTGCAAAGTTCATTTCCCCTGTTTGTTTTGGCTGCGTGAGGGGCAGAAGCACCAACTCTCCAAAACCAACAGTGTTACAAAAACCCTTTTAGTACATCCTGCACAAAGGGGATCTTTTCCTAATGGAGCAGAAATAGGTTTTCTTTGACAACACAAAAACATTCCTCCAAAAATGAAAGGTGTTAAAAAAAAATGACAATAAGATCTTATCTCTGCCTTATTTGTTTTCCTGGAATTTCTATGGCAAAACATTCCCAGTTTTTTCCCTGACATTGTCTCAAAACAAAGCAATGACACTGCACAATGTTTTTAATTAAAAAAGCTGAAATTAGAACTAATTAAACAGCAGCCTCTACAACTGCTCAAATTTTCATATTTCTTGAAGGTTTAAGTAACTCCCAGTTAACCAAAAAGTACCACAGTGACACCAGAAGTTCTGGAAGTACCTACAGGTCACCCTCACTGGGAATATTGATGAGTCCTGGGTCAGGAAAGGCATGGGAAGTAAAAAGGTTAAAAATTAAATCTTCCTGAAGATCTTATTTGATAAACAGCACATGAAAAACTTGCTATTCCAATGATTTCTAGAGAAAAAAAAATCTAACCATAATGGACTTCAGGCTTCCTCTAATCCTGAGCAGCCAAAGAAATTTATAAATTCAGCTTTTTCAGAACCTACTCTGTAAGGAATTTACAGAAAACAAGCAAATGACTGAGATTTCCCTGTCCATGCCACCTACCTGCCATGTCTGCCTCTGCACTGCCCTTTGCTTTTCCTATCTGCTTCTGCTTTAGTGCTCCAGCTGCCCCTGGCTGGCCCTTGCCATTCCCATTGGGAATTGTGGTATTGGAAGAATTAAGGACTTTGTGTGGTGAGGAGGGAGGGCTGTTCAGTTTATTGTTGCTGTGACCACTGGCTTGTCTGTCCTTTAGCCTCTTCTTGAGGTGCTCCTGCATTTTGAGGCTCCTCTCATCCCTCTGGATGAAGTTTGTCCTTCCATGGGAACGAGGTTCTGCAAGGAAGGGAGAAGTGACTTCATTATTTTCTATTATTCATCTGACATCTGAATCGACCTGCTGGAAAAATCACTAAAACCAGAGGAACTTCCCTGTGCTTTGTCATCTCTAAGTGCAGGGATTTGGGAATTTGGGGTCTTTTAAAATGGAATTCTTTATGCCTTTCCCCAATCAGCTGCTCCAGATCCTTCTTTATAGCTGCCTTTATTCCTTTCTACAGACACATTTACAAATAATCAAATTTAGGACCCAAACTGAATTTTCCAACACAGCCTGAATGCTGTTTTACCCCAGAGTGAGTCAAAATATGTAATTATCAATTTAAGATTAATGGTCTTACTAAGTCTAATTTCTGTTTTACCTCTTGGTTATATAATAAGGAATAGAGCTTGGTTTAATTCAGCATAACCCCAGTCCTTCACTGATTTATTGCTTCATTCAGGTTTTAATTAGAGTGGGTTTGCACTTCACCCTGCACTATGGATAATGACATTTTTGGGGTTATTTTTTTCTTTACTTTTCAGTCATACTTGGGCAAAAAAAAATTCTTTTTAATTGTATCAAATTAAATACATTTTTAATAAACTTCACACCAAGGCTGTGACAAAACTCAGAGAGCAGAGTTTTAGGAGCCCCTACTGTGGGATTTACAGTGGCTGTCTGGAAAATACAACATTTATCAGGTGCTACTTTTGCAGAATTCATTGAAAACAGAGGATTCAAACAGAAAATTCAGAGGATACACAACCACACTTTGCACTTAGTGAGGGCCTGATCTACAGGGGTGTTCTGAGTTAATAACACAACAATAATAATGTGTGGAGGGGCAGGGCCAAGCCTCAGCTGTCCCTCCTGGGATTTGGGGCATTTCTGGGATTTGGGGCATTCCTGGGCTCTCACCCTGCTCCTGGAACAGGGGATTTGGGGCATTCCTGGGATTTGGGGCATTTCTGGGATTTGGGGCATTCCTGGGCTCTCACCCTGCTCCTGGAACAGGGGATTTGGGGCATTCCTGGGATTTGGGGCATTCCCAGGTCTCACCTTGGTCCTGGAACAGGGGATTTGGGGCATTCCTGGGATTTGGGGCACTGCCAGGCTCTCACCTTGCTCCTGGAGCAGGGGATTTGGGGCATTCCTGGGCTTTGGGGCATCCCTGGGGGCATTCCCAGGCTCTCACCTTGCTCCTGGAACACGTGTGGAGGTGGGTGCTGGTGGATGAACTGAGCTGGGAGCTCTCCTGTGCCGGGCACCGTGGGGAACACGGGGTGAGGGGGGGGGTGGGAGCAGGGCGTGGGGGGGGTGCAGGTAATGGGGCACGTGGGGAGGAGGAGGAGGAGGAGGGGGATGCATGGAAGGATGAAATTCCCCTGAGTGGGGCACCACCACCACTCTCCGAACTCCATTTTCTTCCACCACCTGCAGGGAAGGGGGAGAAATCAGCTCGGAGTCAATCCCGTGAATTATTGCACATTTCCCAAGGAATTTCCCTGCTCCAGGTCACAGGCAGGGCTTGCACACCAGACTGGATTCCAGTGGCAACCAGGGGATAAAGTGGAGTTGGAGGCTCTCAGCCTCACACACCAAAGTGCTGAGCAACCACAGAATGCCAGGATAGTCTGGGTGGGAAAAGACCTTAAACTTCATCTCATCCCCTGCCATGGGGAGCCACAGCCCAGGCTGCTCCAAGCCTCATCCAGCCTGTCCTGGGACAATTCCAGGCATGGCAGCCCACAAGCTGTTCCTGAATTATCTCACTGCACTTTGGCAGAATTCAGCAGAACCATCCCTGGGCTCCTCCAGCCCCTGGGAACACAAAGTTATCACCTCCTGTGACAACAGTCCAGGTAACTCAAGCTCTGATTTCATGGTTTCCAACTTGTCAATCCCTGTCACAACAACCAAGGGAAAACAACCCAGCCCTGCTGGTTTCAGGTGACAGCAAACACGGAACAAATAAATGTGGTTTTCAGGCTGGGCAGCTCAGCACTGCCAGGGCTTTGCCCACTGTTTGCACTGAGGGCTCCATTTCAGAGGGATCAGAAATTGTCTGGGGAACATTTCCTCAACGTCTGCACAGCTGAAGCCCAAAATGCAGCTGTGTGCAAAAAGAAACTGCCTGGAGAACCCAAGAACTCCCAGTTCCCAGTATCAAACCTACTCAGAACACTCCTGATTTTCAACATTACTACAACATGAGTCTTGTTTCCACATTTGGTTTTAATTATTTCCTTTTGAAATGCATTAATTCAGAAATAAATCAAACTGGGAAATGAGAGTATCTCTGGTAACAACAGGCAGGTCTGACCTGCTGGGGCTGAACAACACCCAGGAGTGGGAAATCCATGGGAGTGGGAAAGTAGAGCTGGGAGAGCCCAAAATCCTGCTCATTTCCCAGGCACATCACTGGAATCAGTGTTTGCATCCCTGCACCAGCCCTGCTGCTTTGCTGCATTTTCAGGATATCAGGGTTGATAAAGGAAGGGGCACTGAAAATTCAGATAAATTTCTATATTAAAATAGAAAACCTGCAGCCAGTTGGGGCTGTTCACATGACCCAGCTTCACCCTGCAAACAGGACTGATGAAAAATAAACATGTGGATCCTGCTCATGGGGCTCAGACAGTCAATTCAGAGCTGTCCTTGTTACTAAAAGTATCTTTTACTGCTGGGAGTAGGATTAAAAAAATCCTGGAAACCGGATCAAACATTTCCCAGTAACAAAGGGAACAAAGCCCACAATGAAGTGAAACAGTTGATAGATTCAGTGGATAAAACAGCTTTTTTCACAGCTAAAATAATCAATAAATAATTAAAATATTATTAAAATTTCCCCAAAAAACCACACTGCAAGAGAAGGAGAATGAAATGTACCTGAGATACGTAACCGGGAGGCACAAAGATGGGAGGCATGGAACCGTTTGGTGACATCATGGGGACATGAGCTGGACCTGGGGACAACAAGGGGCCACTTCTGAACAAAAAAGGCTTTTCCCAGCTGGAAACACCTTTTTCCAAAAGTGGGAGCTCACCCTGGAGCCTGAAACATCAGGGGTTGCATCCCATTCTCTGTTTGGTTATTGGCTGCATCCCAACCACGCTGTGGCCAAGAGTGTCTTTTTAATTGCACAAAAATCAGTGTAGATAATTTTAGCTCTGAATTTGTGACAGCCAAAAGTCTGTAGTGATGCAGGTGAATGCAGGTATTGGAGTAAAGCTGATCTAGGAATTTTAAAAATAATTGAAATAAATTATTTTTCACGTTAAGCTCAAGGGAAGGATTCCTGTCGGGAATCTGATGGAAGCAGAATGGACACATTTCATACAATATCACGTAAAATGGTGACAAATACTCCAAAAATGGCAATACTGATAAATTCAACTTGACTTACAGGAGATATTTTGCCCTGACTCGGATTTGCTGTCACTTACCCAGAAGGCAAAAAGGAATTTGCAGGCACAGAGTGGAGCAGTGATTCCCCCACCTCACAGCACAGGAGGTCCAGTGCCCACTGAAGTTGTTTGGATTATTGTGGATTTAATGCCACAGAAATCAACTGTGGATTCTGGGAAGACACTTTATTCAAGGATCACTGCAAGTCCAGCTTTTGGAAATGAAAATCTGCAGGATGCAGGGAATGCTGGCAGCTTCCCAGGGTCGCCTCATTTGTGCTTGGACACAAATTGCAAAAACTGACTTATTCCAGTGCAGAAAACACACCTGACATCACAGAAAAAAAAAAAAAAGGGGAATAACTCTAGAATCAAAATATTTGGATTCAGGACCAGAGCTTCCCTTTACCTTGAATGCACTGAATGTGTCCATCTTCAGTTGTAATTGTAAATGTTTCACCTGGGTTTACCTGGACAAGAATCACCTGCAGGAAACAAAACACAAAAGAGGGGTTGGGGGGAGGGTTGTGTTTCAATTTTAGAAATTCTCTGAGGGGAAAACCCAATCTCTTCAGAGACAAACAACAACAGAGCTCTGGCAATCTTGGAGTAAAAAACAAAAAAAAAAAAAAAAAGGAAGATGAGACATGGATGGGTAGAATGTGATTTCTTCACACTTTGACATAAAATCCTTGTATTTTTTCTCTGGTTGCTCCCAGAAATGCTTCACCTGATACACATAAAATGAGCTTTTAATTTCCAGTTTCACTCTGCTTTCTCTGCTTTTACTGAGGCCATAAATGCCCTGAGATTCACACTGCATTCCAGGCTTTCCCCATCACCTCTGCCCTGGTGTCCTGTGAGCTCAGGTGTGTTTTCCCTGTGGACCTGCAAGGAACCCAAGCCCCAGTGACATCCTGCAGGTCCCTCTGGACACAAATCCACGTGGAGTTGGGTCAGGGTCACCCCTCAGGCACTTCTGGGACCCCAAACCATCCCCTCATCCTGCCCCAGCCTCAGGGGAATTCTGGCAGCAGCATTTTTGTAACATCTCTGATATTGCACAGCTGATCCTTTAATAAAAGGAGGGTGAGAACTGCAGGTACACAATTCAAATTCCACCCTTGTGACAGCTGGCACCCATGTAAAAATGGAAATAAAATGTATTTGTTAAACCAGCTGTCAAAAGCAGTGCAATTTTCTTTCATCCCATTTTCATAAAATATTTTTGCACTCTTCATGGAGTGACATTTGTAGCGGGTAGATGGCACCTAAAGAAATCATTTGGCCATTGAATTCCTGGTAAAATGAGCTACACATGAAATTTATAAATGAATCTGTTCTGTGCTGCCCCATTTTCAGTGCTGGAGCTCCCTGAACTCCCCAGGCAGCACAGCTTCACTGCTCTCATCACTCCAGACTCCAAGGATAAACTGATAAATGCTATTTTAACACTGGTTCTGCAGCTTCTGCATATATGTGTATTAATCTTTTAGCCTCCCTTTTAGGGGAGAATTGATGCTCCTTGTACAGGAGAATTTTTCTTCGAGTGCATGAGTTGTTTCTGGGTATAAATAAACAAACAAAATCCCTGAAAAAGCCATTTAGGCACTCAGTAATATTTATTATGGGAGAGATGGCAGGGAATGCCTTTAAAAGTGGCATAATTTGAATTAATAATGAAATTTATGCAGATTTGACACTTCAGAATCTAAGTAAATGCATTGCTTTGATGCTAATGAATTTCTTGGGGTAAAGGGAGAGTAGTGGTGTTAATTGTTTAAAGAAAACTGACAATAATGAGCTGGGGATTTGCCAGAGCACAAGAAACAGGAAAAAAGATTTGCTGGGGATCCAGGATTCCACAGGCAGGGGCTGACCTCAGGAAAAGGCAAAACTCAGGGGCAGGAAAGGAACTTTGGAGAGAATCAGAGCCTCTGAGGGTGGCACAGCTTCAGAAAATGCTTTTATTAACCCCAGTTCTCAGAAGGAGCTCAGGGAAGCACCCAAGGGAGCTGCAATTGCAGTGGGAGCCTGGAATTCCAGGAATGCACAGGCCATGTCCTGGAGCACTGACTGACTCACTGAATCCATGGAGCAAATGCAGCCCCAGCCACTTCCAACAAGGAAAATTTCCAGGAAGTTTCAGCCTTGCTGAGAGCTGGATCTGAGCCAAGAGAGACTCGGGGAGGGCTGAGCCCTGGAGCTGCCACCTCCAGGAGTCCTGAGCACCTCCCAGGGCTGGTGGCACCAGCACAGCCAAAGCTGCCCAGCCACAGCTCTGCTTTGATCCCTTATTCACTCATTTTTGGGATCAGAAACTCTCCCAAAGTTGTTCAGCCATAGCTCTGTTTTTAACTCTTATTCACACATTTTTGGGATCAGAAACTCCCCCAAATCTATTCAGCCACAGCTCTGCTTTTAACCCTTATTCACACATTTTTGGGACCAGAAACTCTCCCAAACTGCCCAGCC
>JAHLSL010000024.1:4930251-4949285 GCA_025920805.1 Petroica traversi | reverse complement strand
GGGGGGGCGGCCCCGGGCAGGGCTGGTGGCACCGGGGGCGGGTGACAGTCTGGGCACTGTCTGTCCCTCACGGACACCGCCCGGCACCCCCGGCACTTGCCTACGCACTGTCTGTTCCCCCGGCCACTGTCTGTCCCCCTCGGGCACTGTCTGTCCTCCCCGGGCATTGCCCGTCTCCCCCGGGCACTATCACCCCTGACCACTGTCCCCCGGTCACTGTCTGTCCCCCCGGCCACGGTCTGTCCCTCTCGGGCACTGCCCGTCGCCCCCGAGCACTGTCATCCCTGGCCACTGCCCCCTGGTCACTGTGAGTCCCCCTTGGGCAGTGTCACCCCCAGGCAGTGTTTGTCACCCCCCAGTGCTCCATCTGTGTCACCGAGCCGTGTCCTGGCCACATCGGGGGTCTCCATTCCCCCCCGTGCCTCGACAGGGATGGTTTGGGGGTTTCCCACTTTTCCCACACTCCATCCCCCAATTCGGGGGTCACAGCACGTGCCTGACCCTAAAACTGTGTCATGACACAAAAAGCATCAATGGTGACAGCGTGAAAGTGAGGGGATGACCCCGGCTGAGTGGGCAAGGAGAAGAGGAAGGAGAGGTTTCATCACTGGATGTGCCAGGGGAGGTTTAGTTGGATTTTAGGGAAAAATCCTTGATGGAAAATGTGCAGCACAGGCTGCCCAGGGCTCCAATTCCAGCCAGGGAGGGATTTCAGATCCCTCTGGATGTGGCACTTGGGGACACGGGTTAGTGGTGGCCTTGGCAGTGCTGGGGATTGGTTGGACTTGTTGGTTTTGGGGGCCTATTCCAACCTGAATATTCCTGTTATTCCATGATCCTGTGGATCCTGCCAGGCAGGTCCATTCCCAAGCCCTGCTGCAAAGAGGATCAAGGGCAGGGGCTGAAAAAAACCCCTCCTGTTCTGCAAAACCCCTCTGGCACATCCATTTTTTTCCTGGCAAATAATGTACCAATAAATCTCACACTCTTCACCTTATTTCCACCAGGCAGTTTACACCAATATATTTCCATTAACGTGTTTTTTTTTTTTAAAAATGTGCCTCCAACTTGCTTGAAGCAGCAATTTCAGGGGTGTTCTGTGTGGAATTCAGCTCCATGTGGATGTAAAATAAATGTGACAGCTGTGCTTTCATACAAGCCCCACTAAACTGTGGATCACAGCAGAAAAAGGTCACACTTGACATTTATATGCAATATAATAAATGTGTATATATATGTCTATATAATAGACATAGAAAGACTAACCTTTTAAAATGAATGGCCTTGTGTTTACCCCCGGATTGATCCTAGATGTGTTCATAATAAATTTTAGAAAATTTTATGATGAATGGAAGAAATTGTTCCTTAATGTCAGGGAATTTCTCTCTGGAGACTGATGGAAGGGGTTGATTTGCCAGAACGAACACCCTGTGCTGGACAGGACTAAAATAAATTCCCATCCATCTTTTTAAACAAGCAGGCCCTGGTAAGAAAGGCCAGAAGTGGTGGTGGCTGCTGAGTTCTTTGGCAATTAATAGGTTACCTTGTTAAATAAAGGTCAAAAAAACTCTTAGAGTAACTTGACCATTAATTTTACTCATATGGTCCCATAAAATGATGAATATATTCCCTGATGATTGAGAGCAAACTCTGCAAGAACATAAAGTCTCTTGCATCTGAAAAGCAAAATTTTGTAGCTGAATCCACAGCCAATTCCAGGTGGAAAAGGCAGAAGAAACCTTTTCTTCTTAATAAGACAATAATAGGTAAAAATCTCTGCAGTAAAATTTCATTTTCTTTCTACCCTTTCCCCAAGTTTCCCTGCACACGTGTGACTCCTGGCTAATCCTTTTCCCTGTGGAATAATGGGAATCAGCACATCCCACGCTTTATTATGGTTGATAAGAACCTATAAATTTACCTATAACATCAATTTAAACATTCAGACAAGGATTTAAAGGAGAAATAATTTGCTCCTCTGTTTTGAGTCTCACCATACTTTTGTCCCTGATATGAAACTGAATTTCACTGGTGATCCCAAATGGAATTCTTTAATTCCAGCTCCCGTTTAAGTCTGGGAACACCTCAGGAAAGGTGGAAGGCCAGGCCAGCACAGGACTCA
The DNA here is from genome assembly GCA_025920805.1 of Petroica traversi. Taxonomy (NCBI): domain Eukaryota; kingdom Metazoa; phylum Chordata; class Aves; order Passeriformes; family Petroicidae; genus Petroica; species Petroica traversi. Next base: position 4,947,163 of record JAHLSL010000024.1, on the reverse strand, counting down.
GTGAGTGCAGACCTGCTTTAGGAACAGAAAGTTGGTTAATAATTTCACCTTTGAGAGAATTCCTGGAATCTCCATCCCTCCATCTCAGGAATCTTAGAACTCCACAGGCTCTGCCTAATCTGCAGTGCCCTGGGGATTTCATTCTGAAGTCAAATATTTGGGCTTAATTTTTGGGAGATCTCCTGACAGGGACCCACCAGATGGGATTTGGAAATCTGAAACACTCTGCACCAAATGAACTTTGCTGCTGAAAGCAGAGATTCAAGGACTGTTTTGACTTCCCAGGCTCGGAATTTATCCACTGCCAGCCAAACCTTGCAAGCTGTGACTGGTGGTGGTTGTGATCCCCCGTGGTGATGTCCTGGGCCTGATATCCAGAATAAAGGAGGTCCTTGGGAGGGAATGCTGAGCATTCTTTGCTCTGAAAGCTCCTGGCTTTGATAAGGACAAGAATTCCTTTGTAGGTAATAACACAGTGCAGAAAAAAAAATCATCCTTTTCCTTCCCCACCAGCCTTTCCTTAAACCAATTTTTTTCCATTTACAATGGATTTAATATCCTAGCCAGGCCCTCACTGGTCATTCCAGCAAAGTGGTGGGAAAACTTCTGGAGCTGCAGCTCCAGTGAGCCTTGGAATGAAAGATCCAAAACCAGCCCACATCCCACAGGCTCCTTCAAAACTCCAAGTGTGACAACAATTTCCATACCACGGAAAAGAAATGATCCCAAATTTGCTGCCTACACCCAGACTGCCAAGGGATGACGGTGAGGAAAAGCTGTTTTTTTGCAGCTGGACCTGGCCAGGGAGGTGAGGCTGGAGGCAGGGGTGGGATGTTCCAGACAGAAAAGCCACACAGGAGGAATATTTGGCATGAGGAGCACGGTGACCAAACTGCCTGGGAGGAAGGCTCTGATTAAACAGGTCAGGAATGACATGGAACAAGGCTGAGGGCAGCTTTAACTCTGTTTTGAAATTCCTGGAGAGCCACAAGGACTCTGTGAGCCCTCATGGAGGCAGTGACTTGGGAAAAGGTGGAGTTTGAGGAAATTTTTGCCCAGATTGTTCTTTCAGTCTGGAGAGGAAGAGGGCACCAGGTTGGGGGTGGATCCAGGCCTGGGAAGGAGGAATTAAAAATAGCAGAATATAAGATCAGAGAACACTTGGTGAAAGGAAAGAGAAAAGAAATGGGAAGTGGAAATGAGTCAGGAGGGAGGAAAGAGAGGACAAATGGGAAGGAATCTGGGATTATAAAGGAAGGGCAGGCTCTGAAATGGAAAAGGGGAATTAAGGAGAGTCGGTCTTAACAAAACAATGGCAAGAGGCAGTGCCAAAAGCCTGCTCATTCTTCCACTAGAAAATTTGGAAATGCAATTTCATTTTTTCAATTTGCTGATTCAACTGCCCTAGGTGAGTTAATAAAAATAAAGGGGCAGGGGGAAAGAAAAATATTAAAGAAATAGGAAAGAAAAGCCTTTGACAGTGAGGGGAGAAACAAAAGATAAGAGGAATATTGCAATTACAACATACCCCAGTCTGAAGGTGGGTTGAGGAGCTGGAATAACAAAAACCTGGATGCACAATGCCAACACCCCACTTATCAGGGGGATTAGCAGCCGTCCTGGAGTTTTAGCTCCAGCCCATAATAAAAATGTTTGTTTTTCCATCCTTTGACTACAATAATAATAGCTGTGGTTATTTGAACCCATGTCTAGCAAAGCCTCCCCTCTCCTGCCTTCTCTGGGAGCTGCGAGTGCAGGTTTGGAATGAATTCCCTGGTTTTCCCTGGCTCCACACAAACTCCTGCCCTGTGCTCTCCAGGAGGGGCAGGGCAGCCTGGCAAACAAACTCCCCTGGAGCAGGACTTTGCTGGGAGCTGGGCTGGGATTGCACAGCAAACAGCTCTGCTGGGGCAGATTTCCCACCCTCGTGCCCTGGCACTGCTCCTCCCGCACCCAGAGCTCTGCCCAGTGTGGGAGCTGCTCCTCAGGGAGCCAACAGGCACCAAGAGTTTGGGAAGCAGCACGATGGGAAAGCCTGGAGGGCAGCAGGAGAGGGGTTTTCCTCAAAGGTCACGCCTGATCCTCTGCAGGTACCCTCATTCTTGTTCCACGGAATCGCAGAGTCCCGGGATGGTTTGGGTGGGAAGGGACCTTAAAACCCATCCAGTTCCATTCCCTTCCATGGGCAGGGACACCTTCCACTACCCCAGGGTGTTCCAAGCCCCATCCAGCTGCTGTTTGTTTGCTGTTGAGGCACAGAAGCAAATCAACACCAGCAGAAATGATTTGGGGTTATTGAACACCCTAAACAAGCAGGGGACACCCACAGAGGCACAGGGTGGTACCAGCACCAGTGACCAGTTTTGTCCTCTGTGTCACTAAAATTGATGGCATTTTAGTTGAAGAAATTACACTAAGATTGGAGATTTCCCTCTGTGGTATTCACAGAGCTCTCTGCTCTCTCAGTGGTTTTCAGTCCCAGTTCAGTTCTGGTGGTGCCTTACAGCAAAAAAAGAGATGTGTTTTGCAGAAAACACAGGCTTGGCATCAGTATGGACAGGCAGGGGATGGAGATGCAGGTGGACACCACATTTTGCTGCTGTGCTTCTTTCTCCAAGCAGGACCCAGAACATCCCAAGAACCCTCACTGCAAACCAGGAACTCCCAGCTCCCATAAAATTCCACTGAACACCAGCCCCAAATCCACAAACCCGCTGGCACAAATTCACCATAAAACCAAACCCAAAGCCCTCTGCAGCCCACAACAAACACTGCTGGTGTTTATGGCTGCTGGAGGTGGTGAGGGGTGAAGTTCAGTGCTGGGGAGCACCTGGTTTATGATTCCTCCTCTCGTTACGTGGCAGAGCCCACGAGCAAACACTGCACATCCTGACCCTGAGCTGCTCCCACAGCTCCCTCTGCCCCATCCTGAGGCTGGGAGCACAGCAGGGGCTGTTTGGAAAAGGGAATTAAATCCTGAATTCCACTGAAGATCTTTCTGTGAGCAGGGAGGGAAAGCTGAGCTCGCCCTCATCCCTCTCCTGTGCAGGATGAAAGGCTGGAGCTCCCACCTCGCCACTGGAGACCTGTAAATGGCAAAAACCTGGAGCAGGGAGGTTGTTCCTCACTTCTCTCAGCCCCAGTGTGGAGCTGCTGTCACCACCACGTGAGGAGAAGGCTGTGGAACACCTGCCTGGTCTCTCCCACCTTCTGCAAGGTCTTTCTGCTCCGTTTCTCCTGCATTTACTCAGCAAGGGCCTCAATAGGAATCAAACATCTCATTTCAGTCCAGTTCCAACCACTGGCTCTGTTTAGCCATAAATCTCCAACTCTTGCCCCGAGCCAAGAAGCAAACAAGAAAAACCAAAAAAAACCTCCCCAAATCCAAACAGGCTGAGGAACTCTGTGCCTCAAGAAAATGTTGGGAACGGGCAGGTCCAAGCAGAGGCCTTGGGAAGCAACGTGGAGCAGGACATTCAGCTGGAAAACAGGATCTCCTTGTGGGATGGAGCCCATCCTGCCTTGCTGGGGTGCTGCGCATCCCCAGAGCAGGGAAGATGTGCCAGCAGTGGGGGCAGGAGCTGAGCTGCTCCCAGGTGGGTACAGGGACAGTTCTGGGGCTGACCCGGTCACAGGGACACCACAGCTGGCTCAGGTTCCTCACCTAGGAATGTGCTCTCAGTTCCAAGGAACTGGAGCCTCACAAATCAAAACAACCATCATTTAAATATGTAAGAGCTGGGGATGAGTCCTTGCTGTGGTGATGAGTGGAGAAAGCCAAAACAAGTTCATTTATGAGGCTATTATAAATCAGAGTGAAACTGTTTAACAAACCATCTCTGATGTGCTTTTCCTCTGCTGTGCATGAAGAGAACATTTCCAGAATGCTGCAGAAGCACCTGAATCCTCTGTTTTTATCCCAAAGAGGGGTTTTCACTCCATGGGCTGGGCAGGGGCTCATTTGCCTCCATGGAATTCAGCTGAGAAAGGTCTTTGGAGAGCAGAACCATCACCAGAGCCAATGTCTGGAGAACAGAGAGGAGGGGAAGAACAAAAAAACCCCAAAAAACTGAAAGAAAGCAAGCAAAATAAATCTGAATTGTAACAAAATTACAGCCTGTATTGAAATCTCCACATTTGGAACTGATTTTTTTCCATCGCACAAAAGGCTGAGTTCAGTTGTTGAAACACTGATCTCTTTTTTAACTTGTTCTGAAGGGCACATCCAGGGGAGCTGCAGGTGAGCCCTCAGCAGTGGAGGACTGATAAAACCTGAAATATTCCTGTGTCAGGTGTAATGTGATGCTCATCCCTTTGTTTGAGCCGTTTCCTTCCTGCTGGGCACGCGGAGCAGGTTTCTCACTTTTCCACAGGTTCACTTGTTTTTCTGGCTGTGTCCTTGTTTTAACTCCCCCACCACACTTTTAGGGAGTGAAAACCCATTTCCCTTCACGTTGGCACCAAATTTTCCCTCAGCCCTGTGCAGGGAAGGTTTGGTGTCCATCCCTGGGCTGAGTGCTGGAAGCTGCAGCACCTTCAGGAAAAGCTGCCTGTGCTCCCTGATCTCCACATGGGACTCCAATTGTTTCACTCCAGTTCTCCATTGTGTCCCTTCTGAGCTCTATTTCTTCCCTATCTGGCATTTTCCTCCCTGTCCCCAAACAACCTCTTTTACTTGCTCTCTCCTACAATAACCCCATTCCTCATGATTGTTTCCATTCCCCTTTTTTTGTTTTATTTTTTATTTTTCACTTGACGGAGGCCTGGGGGCCTCTGCTCTTTGTTGGGGGCTCCTCTTTGAGCCACAAAGACTTTGGAGCTGGATCTGCATCCCCTTCCCATCAGATCAGTGTCCTCAGCACTGCAGAAGGGACTCTCCCCACTCCTGAAGAGAATTTTATATCTGATATATTTTATATATATATATATATCTTTATATATATATATATATAATTGGTTTTATATATTTATATATTATATATATATTATTTTTATCTATCTATCTATATAATATATATATAATATATATTTTTATTATCTATCTATATCAGTGCAGGGCCATGAATCAGGTCTGGGATGCAAATAAGAAGCAGCCACATGACTTGAGGCAGTCGGGAGCACTTCAGGTTAAAGAGGAAAAAAAAAACCAACCCAACCCACCCAGCAAAAGGCAGAGATGCAGCTGTGAAGAATTCAAATATTGGCTCCTCCAGGAAACCTCCACGCTGTATCCATTACTGAAATCTCCTTATTTGTTTGGGGCTAATGATCTCCAGTTTGAGATTGGCATAGATCTGGTGTCCCACCCTCGGAGGGAAGGTCCAAGCACTGAAATTCCATGTGAGGAGGTGGCACAAGGAGCATTTCTCAGCTGGCAGAGCAGATCTCTGGGAGAGAACCTGCGAGTAGAATTACTGAGGACATTTTAGGAGACAAAACAGGAAAAAACCCCAAACTGGCCCATTCCCCATCTTCTCTTGCTGTGAAAAGTCCTCCTCTCTGCCTTCCCTGCTGCTGTGCCTGGGGCTGGAGGCTGCAGGGATTGGGGAGTTTGGGGAGCCCTTCCAAAGGCTCTGCTCCAGGAGCAATGGCTTTGCCATTCCCCTGCTCTGCAGAAGTGGCTGCAGATGGGCCTGGAGCAGCTGCCAGCTGAGCTCATCCATGGGGATTCATGGGGATTGTCTGGGGGGAATTTTCCAGTCACATCCCTGGGGATTGGTGTGGGGATTGTCTGTGGGGAATTTTCCAATCACGGTGAGAAAAGCAGAGGAATAAAGGGAGGTGGAAAGGAGTGTGGAGCTGTGACATTCCCTGGAACGTGCCTTGAAGCTGTCTCTGCAGGGCAGTGCTCCTGGTGCTCATCTTGAGCTGGTGGGGAGCTCAGGATGGACTTTCCAGCTGGAAAAGGTGGTGGAGAATGGCCTGGTGCTCCTGCATCCATCCCTGCCCCTCTGCTTCACCAAACACTGGGAATCAGCCAATTCCCTCTTCCCAGGGCTGAGATAGGGGGTGAGATAAGCACAGCAGGACAAGGATGGATTTGTGTTAGAGCCTGAGAGGGGGGTGGGAGCTCCCGTGTGCCAGGAAGGGATTTGGGACCCCTGATCCCAGAGCTCCTCTGCCTTGCTGAGGGATGAGGCGGCCGAACCCCAGCAATGGCACTGCCCCATTCCCACCTCCTCAAACAAAGTGTTTGAACCACCTCCTGCAATAAAAGGCTTGGATTGACCCTCTTGGATCTTATTCATGCTCAACATTTCTGCTGGGGCCAAGGGAAAGCCTCCAAACATGGAATATTTGTACCTGGAAATGGCCTCCCGTGACCGGTCACCATCTCCTCCCCCAGTGCCACGTGTGGCCTCAGTGGCTGTTCCAGATGTTTCTCCAAAAACAAACACAGGTCTTGAGAGAACCACAGGACCCTTGCTTCATAAAGAAGTGAAGCAATCTCCTTTTCACTTCCCCTCTTTTCTGTTACTTCATCTTTTCTCCCCAAAGGGTGCCAGCAGTGTCCTCGGGCGGGGTGTGAGGGGCTTGTGCAGGGCTGGCCTTTTGTCACCGTGTCACTCAACGGGGTCTGGTAATCCCTGCTCTTATCAAAGGGTGTAGGGCTTTAAAATCCCCCTTCTGATGGGTAAAATGCTGTCAGTGCCTCCTCAGGGGCCCCTGACCCCTTTAACTTTGGGAGAGGGGACAGAAAAGGCCTCACCGACATCAGGGTCTTGTTCAATGTTGTCTTTTCACTGCATGCCCGTGGTCTTCATATTTGTGTATTTCTATGTAAAATCAAGGAAAATCAATCAATAAAAGTCTTTAAATATTGATCCCTCCATCCAAAAGGAGTCCAAGCTGTGTTTGTGTGAGCTGGGATGGCAAAGGTGATGCTCTCCCATGGTGTTCCTGCCCTGAACTTAAGGAAAAGCCCCTGAAGTTTAACTGAGTTAATAAAAAAGAAATAAAAATATTCCCCAATTTACAATTTTCTCAAACAGCCCCAAATCTCCTCCCTCTCCCTACAACCCCTGCAGTTTGTATTGATATAATCCTTGTAGTTTGATTAAAGAGCTGGTATTTTGTAGAAATTTCAGTTTTCCAGGGAAAGCAGGGGCTGAGGAATTAATCCTGTAATTTGATTACATTTGGTGTTGAAACTTCAGCTTTAACTTTTCATTATCGCTCTCCTTGGTTCTTGGGGGGGGGCAGCATTTTCCTGGCTGTGTTGTTTTTCTAGATTTCATGGCTTATAAACCATATTTCTACTTTTCCCTACTTCCTTCTAGCAGTCTATTTGCCCATGAATTGTGCCCTGAGTATGAAGTGTAAGAGCTGCCTCCTCCTCCAGCAGCCCTTGTTGGAGCACAGTTGTTTCAGAGGAACATCCAGTAGAAATAAACAGAGAAAATCAAAATATACAGCTCTGCTGAGGGGTCAGTGCTGGTGGAGGAGGCCACGAGCTCGGGCACCTTGCTGGGAGCTGAGGAGGCTGGTGAGATCTGGGCCTGAATTTACACAAATTCAGTGTAATATTGGATGTTTGCTGGGGTTGTTTCATCAGCAGAATCCCCACCACGGGAGCGAGTTGCCATAATTAGACATTTAATTTGAGTTGACTCATTGGCACCACTCTCTGTGGCTCTGGGTGCTCCTGCCCAGCACTGCCCGGTGCCTCCAGTGTCCTCAGCCCTGGGCAGATGCACCAGGGACATCTGGTGACCCTCAGAACACATCCTATTGATTAGTTTTAGTTTTAATAAAAGTGGGAGCAAACTCTACCATCAGCTGGTGTGAGTGGCACCATTTGGGTCTGGACAGATCCCTGGAGGATCCACCCCAGGAGCTGAGGATGTGCAGCCCTGTCCCACAGGGCTCTGACATCCGTTCCTCAGCACCTAGCTTTTGTTAGTTCACGTCCTTGAGGGCTCTTTTTCCTCCCACAGGATGTGATTAACCCTGCCTGGAGTCATGGAGCTGCATCCCGAGAGGAAAATCCACCTGAGCTCAGCTCTGCCCAGCCTGGGGTTCTTCGTGCACGGCTCTGGAATCTTCTCTGGGCAAGGTCTGGGCCACCTCAGCTCCGGGGCTGGGCTGCCCTCACCTTCCCAATCCCTGCTCTGGACAGGGCACCCCAACCTTTCCCCACAAGTGAGGGAGCTGCTCCAGGGTTTTGGGGGAGCTGCTGCCCTGCCCTTCCCACCTGAGCAGCAGAAAAGGGCGAGGAGGAGCCCAGAGCAGCTCTGGAGTCCTGTGAGCCTCTGGCCCAGCGAGTGGGGTGATGAAGGACGTGAGGAGAGTGGGAGGAGGTGCTGCTGACAGGAGCAGAGGCTCAAGGCCAGTTTGGGGGAACTTTCATTCCATTTTCCTAGAAAATCCGTGGTTGAAAGGGCAGTGCAGCATTTTCCAGCCTCGCTCACGTGAGCAGCTTCCTGCCGTGAGTAACGTGGGGAGGATGGGGCAGAGAGAAGGGGCTGTCTCAGGGTTACTCAGAAGGGAAATGAAGCCTCTCTGATCCTGGGACAGATGCAATTCCAACAGCCCAGCCACAGGCTGCCTTTTGCAATAACTGCTCCCAAACACAGCAGCTTCGGGTCAGCCCTCCTGGGCTGGTCAGACAAAACACCTGCAGGAAGCTCCTGTGTGGAGAGAGATTCCCACAGCAGGGACATGGGGACACTCTGCTTCTTGTCCTCCAACCCTCCAGGTGTTACTGGGGGGCTCAGGAGCTGCGAGGAGCCTTGGAATTATAAAATACCCACGGCTGGAAGGGACCCACAAGGATCAGGTCCAGCTCCTGGCCCTTCACATACACCCCAGCAATCCCACCCTGTGCTGAGAGCATTGTCCAGACTCTCCTGGAGCTCTGGCAGCCTTGGGGCTATGACCATTCCCTGGGGAGCCTGGGCAGTGCCCAGCACCCTCTGAGAGAAGAGTCTTTTCCTAAAATCCAGCCTGACCCTCCTCTGACACAGCTCTGACACAGGGCCCTGTCCCTTCACAGGGAGCAGAGCTCGGAGCTGCCCCTCAGGAGGAGCTGCAGCTCCTGAGGAGTTTCCCCTCAGTCCCCTTTTCTCCAGGCTGAACAACCCAATTGGCTTCAGCCTTGCTGAATTAAACTCAAGCAGGTCACCAGGGAGTCGTGCTCCTCACAAATAAAGGGATTTTAACTCAAACCCAAACCAAACCCTGTTTAGTCTTTGCCTCTCCCAGAAGAGACCTGCAGCACTGGTCCTGGACTGGAGTTTTTATTCATGATCATCACAGTGGGGTTTTGCTGTCTCCATCCTTCTATCCCTCCCAACCTGGTGAAGATCCATCAGGAATGTATTTATTGACCTAACAAAGGGCCCTTTGCTCCCAGGGCAGCCTGGTTTCCTCTGAAGCGTAAGAAACCACATTGACAAGAGCAGAATGGGCACATTTCCCCCTCCAGTGAAGTCTGCAAATATTCCAAATAGTTTGTTTGTGCGTGTGGCCCTCGCAGGGCTGGAATTCAGCGTTTGGGAGAAGCAGGGCTGAGTTCCCAACCTTGCTGATCCCAAGAAGGGTTTGCAACCCCAAGTGTCAGGCTGGGCTTTTCATCCCTCAGGTTTGATTAAGATATTTTACTCCTTACTGAATGTTTCTAAGGTATTTTAGTGCTGATGGTATTTCAAAATCTGATTTGCTTTCCTTCATTTTTGCTCCTCGTTTTTTCCCCTGGTAATCAGGTCATACCCTGTGTAGGTGAAGGATAAAGAGCCTGGTGTTCTCCCTCCTGCCACGGGGGAGAAGTCCCTCTCCTAATGTCAGGCCACAGTGGAAATGGGGAAAAAATGCTAAATTAAGATTCAGCTTGAGAATTAACTCCTACTAAGGGACTCAGAGCTTCTCAGTGCCCAGATCCCTGGGGGTTCCAGGCAGTGGGAATGGATTGAGCTCCTCCAGCCCCAAAATTTTTGCCTGGGGTTGGGGTGGGGGCAGGAGGTATTGAGCTCAGAGCAGGAATGAGAGGAAATCTCTCTTTATTGCCAGTTAATTGGACTTCATTGCTCGTTAAACTGAAGGGCTGTTGGCTTCTCACGTCCTGCAGGAGTTTTATGGGAAAGCAGTTTTTAGAATAGGGGTGGGCACGTCCCATGTGCAGTTTCTGTGTTTCCCAGCTGTGCCCATGGGCAGCTCCTTTTCCTTTGGTGGGAGCCAGGCAGGACCATTCCATTCCAGTTTCTTGCAGAGCTTTCCACGCTCAGCTGGACTGGTTTGGTCAGAAATAACCCTCCCAGGCCAAAGGGGCATGAGGAGGTGATGCCCAAGGGTCATGCGCACCACCAGCTCCAGTGGAAGCTCTCCAGGCCCATATTGGGGAAAATCAGTCATCATATGGAAAATCAGCGTTTTTTAGGCAAAATTGAGGGTACAGTTGGAGCCCAAGGCAGGGGTGGGACAGGTGCTGGGCTCTCAGTTGGAGCATCCATCCTGAAAAATAGGAAAAAACAAAAGGAAGGCAGAGAGGGAAACCCAAAAAGTACAATACAGACAGGGTGGGAGGAAAGGAACGAAGGGGTCAACAGCAGAGGAAACGGGACAATGTGACAGGAGAGGAACTGGGGCTGGACTGAAGAAAAAGAGGAAACCTCGGCAGCCGCAGGCGGCAGCCCCGGGGATGGCTCAGCACTAGGGGACACCATCGGACCAGAAACTGCAGCAGAAAAAAAGCCCAGTTTCAAGCAGAAACCCAGCCCTCTCACTTTCGTTTTCTGTGCGTCTCTGTCGCTGCTCCAGGGTGGCACTCAGTCCCCTCTTCCCAGCTCCTGTCACCTTGCACAGCCCCTAAAACACCGCAATTCCTAACTCGCCCCATCCCTGTAACAATCCCCGTTTCTCTGCACAGTTTCTCTCCAGGCTCCTATTCCTGAGCAAAACCTGCCCGGGATTTGCCACCAGGGTGACGCTTTTGTGTGCCCGGGGCAAAGGGACACGCAGGGACATTGCCTGGCTGTGACCTGGAGCTGATGGCAAAGTCCCTCAGCCCTCTGGGCTGGAGCTTTATAACTGAACAGCCCCTGCACACCCTGCACCTGCTCTGGGGAAATCCGAGGAGAAAAACATCCCCAGCAGAGTTTTCTGTGCATTTGTGATGTGTGATCCGCAAAACTGGCAGAAAATCCCCCTCACCAAGAGCATCCCTGCCCTCCAAGTGCCTTCCAAGCATTTTCTGCCTGTAAATCCCAATTTTTCCAGCTTCCAGCTGCTTTTTGTTGGGCTGCTCCACCTCTGCAAGGTCTGCCAAGAACATCAGAGGGGTTTGGGCTCCAACAGGACCCCAAACAGCAGCTCCAGGTGGTGACCTGAGTCCAGGGGAGCTGGGCTGTGCCAAAGACCAGTTTGGCTGGAACAAACTTCTCAACATCTCGGCAATATCGCTGTTGCTCTGTTTATTACACCGTTATCAATTATGATTGAGCAAATATTACACTCAGGTGCTGTGCACAAATAAAATTTTATTGTAGGGAAGAAGAATCTGTAATAGAGACTTTCAAACGAGCCACAGAAAACAGTAATTAAAATTTCACTGCTGATGTTTCAATTTGATTTTCAGTAAAGTTTTTTTAAACAGGCTTTCCTATTGCACAAAAAAACAACAACAACAAAAAAAGCTGCCATTTCCTTTGCCATTAACATTGTCTCATTCAAATGAAAAAGGCAAAAGGTTTAACAATACCTCTGGTACAACAAAAATGCATTGCAATATATACATATATATATACACACACACACTTAGCTTTACTGTACTGTATTTTAAATTTGGGGAATGGGCATGTTATTCTGCATATTCTAAAACTCTGTTTCCCATGAGGATTTTTATTTAGTTTCACAATGCCTTTTAAGCCTAGCGACACAAGTGGAATATTCAATTCTGACCCTTGAAAATGAGTTTTAGCCAGTTCTTCCACATTTTTTCCCTGAACAATTTGCAGTTCTGGCTTTGAACTCTTGGCTTTGCCCTCCTGGGGGTTTAGGGGTTTCTGACTCTCCTCTACAGCAGCAGCACTCAGCCCTCTGCCACTTTATCCTTCAAATTCAACAAAGGAATTTCAGATCTCCTTGGAAATTCGCACCCATCATTTGTCCTGCAGGTGAATTTGGTTTTTTAGGTGCCTTTTGCTGAGCCAGGGCTGTGGTGCAAAGAGTGAATTCACACTCTAATTATCTGTACAGATTATTTCTCCAGAAAATGCCTGTCCAAGCCAAACTCCTTTTGCTCACTGTTATTCTTCACTACTAAAACTGTTTTCTTTATTCAAGATAACATCGAGTAACTTCATAAATACCATATCCAAACACACTTGCTGTTCATTTATCAACTCCTTCTCCAGCTGAGAGGTTTAATCCTACAAGAATTTCTATTTCTTTTGGGATGTGTCGCACATCTCCGGCCAGGCTCTGCTCCAGCAGAGGCAGGAGTGCTACATTCCTGCAGAATTCCTGGAAAAGTACAGGAATGTTTCCCCCCCATCCAAGAGTTTGAAGTTTTGCTTTACAGAAGAAACACAGCCCAATGTTTTTTCAGCATCACATCTCATCCAGACTCACATTTTGGATCTCTAGCACTTCCTAAAGGCTTTTCCAAGGGCCTCCTGTTGCCTCTCTGCTGCCAGGTGTGGGTGAACATGCTGGAACAGGATCAAACATCCTAGAGAGCTTTTTTATTTATTTATTATGAACTTAACGCCCTTGGCCAATAGCTGAGAAAGGCAAATCTGACACTGAGCACACAGAGCTCCACTTTTACCTAAAACTTCCCCAAAAACTGGAGTGATATTCTGAATCCAACAGCCATCCCTTCAGCACTGAAATAAGTTTTCCTCTTATCCTTATTCCTAAGTCATCCTGCACAGTAGGATACTGCAATTTAACAACTGATTCCCATGGATTTTTCTAGAAACTGGGAACACACTGACAAACCTGCTGCCCACCAAAGCACCTCAAGCTGCTCAGTGTGGGTGGGAGAGGGGCCCATCCCGATTTGCAGCCCAGGCAGAGCCCTGGGAGCCTAAAACACACATAATGATCATAAAAACTGAAATCCAGAGGCAGCTGGGAGCAGGGCAGGAATTATCCCGGCCTTGCTGTGTAAATAACTTGGCGGCTGTTGGAGGATCCAGTGAAAACTCTGCCCTCGTTGTTTGTCAGGAGCTCCCCACGCGCCGCAAGCTTTGTTTACATTTCCCACTGGCTCGGGGAATTAACGCTCTTGGAGAGTTGTGGAACGAAGCAAATGCCCAAATACAGCCTTGGAAGGGGGTTTGGGAGTTCAGCTGCAGCTCCACGGTTTGATGGTGGAGGCTGCTCTGTCCCACGTGGCTCTGGGGGTCGCTGCCCAGCCCCAGCAGTGGCTCTGCCACCAAGTACCACAAACCAGGGGCTGTCCACAGTAATTTAACTGCAAGAGAGGCTTGCAAGCCTCCATCCTATCTTCTGGAAGAGTGCTGGGATCACCATCCCCCACCAGAGCTCTGAGGGGAAGGTTCCACCTCCTTACAAGGGGGCCACAGCTGTCTTTCCATTCTCCCTCTGGCTTTCTCCAAAGGGTTCCTCATCCTTGTCCTTCACGGAGACCTTTTTCCTGAGGGCTTGCGACAAGCTGGTGGAGGACGCCTTCCTCAGCGTGGTGAGCCTCTGGCGGAAGTTTCCCCCGGAGAAGAAGTAGAGGAGGGGGTCAAAGCAGCAGTTGGCAGCTGCCAGGGGCAGGGTGACAATGACAGCCTTCTGCAGGAACAGGGTGTCCCCGCAGCCGGGGCCGCGCAGGCGCAGCGCGTGCAGGTGCACGGTGCGCAGGACGTGGTAGGGCGTGAAGCTCACCAGGAAGGTGGCGGTGACAATGACGATCATCCACACGGCCTTGCGGCGGTTGGCCTCGTTCTTCCGCAGCGAGTTGCGCAGCAGCGTGCGGATGATCATGGTGTAGCAGATGGTGATGACGACGAAGGGGATGATGAAGCCCACGAAGAGGGCGATGAGGTCCAGGATCACCACCATGTTTGTCTTCTGGGAGTTCTCCGGCGGCTCAAAGCACTTGGTCTTGTTGCCGTGCTGGTAGGTGCCGTTCCGCAGGAAGGGCGCGCTCGTCAGGGTGACGAACACCCAGATGCCGACGCACACGAACTTGGCCTTCTTCTCCGACACCAGGCCGATGTTGCGCACCGGGAAGACGATGGCGATGCAGCGGAAGAAGCTCATGGCCGTCATGAAGAAGATGCTGCAGTAGAGGTTGACGTAGAGCGCGTAGGACGAGAGGCGGCACAGGAAGTCGCTGAAGAACCAGTGGCCCTTGTGCACGTAGTAGATGACGCGCAGGGGCAGCGTGAGCACGCACAGGAAGTCGGACAGGGCCAGGTTGAGCATGTAGACCTGGAAGGCCGTTTTCTGGCGGTAGGTGCGGATCAGCACGTAGAGCACCACGCCGTTCCCCACGAAGCCCAGGATGCTGATCATGGAGTAGAGCGTGGAGTAGACGCTGTTGCGGAAGTCGTCGATGGAGTGGTGGTGGCACGAGAGGTTGGGGGACAGGGCTGTCATGGTGTCCGCTGAGGCTCCCTGGGGATGCTGTCAGGCCTGGGGGGGGAAGCTCAGGTGAGGTAAAGCAGCACAGGAAAATAAATATTCGTGATGAAATAGAGGAAAAACCTCTCTCAGGAGGGAGCTGGGAAGGGACGGGGATCTGATCCATGCCCTCCACATCCACCTTTATTCACCTGGTACCAACAACTGGGTGTGAGTGACAAAATGTGACAGAGCCATGCAATCATATCACAGGACCATGGGAATCTACAGGTTGGAAAAGACCCTTGAGATCTTCAAGTCCAACCATCAAGTACCACTGCCATGATCACCACTAATCTGTGTCCTCAAGTGCCAAAAGTCCATATGTTTTTGGGACATATGATGGCTCCAGCACCTCCCTGGGCAGCGTGTTCCAGGGCTCGACTAAACTTTTGGTGGAGGAATTTTTCCTAATATCCAACCTAAACCTCTCCTGGTGCAACTCACGGCCAAGTCCTCAAGACATTAAATTACCAAAAAAGTATCTTAATTCCTCACAAACTGAGGGAGCCTCTCAGCAAAAGAGCAGAGAGGGATAATGAAGGTGACAACAGCACTATGGAATTTAAAACAGGAGGAGCGGCCCTGGACCCCAATAATTGTTCAGTCCTGATTCCCCTCTTTTTAAAAAATGAATTTTCAATTTCTAGTGGTTCAAATGCAGAACCTCCCTTGCAGCCTGAGACTGTGAAAAGCTGCAAGATCAGGACTGCAGGAGAAGAGGCAGCTGAAATAACAGGACACCACAACAACAACAAAAGCAGAAGCTGGGTCAAGATCAGCCATGAGAACCTACAACTGCACCATGAACCTGCTCAAAATTGCTGTTTTCATCCATAAAAATAACTTGGCAGCATTAGATTCTCTGCCTGTCCCCAGGTTTTACTGAAGTCAGAATTCAGAGCCGCTCTGGGATGCTCAAGGCTTCCAGGTGCCAGTCAAATTTCAGCTCTTTTGGTGTTTGTGCTCTTTTAAGAGAGTCCTTTGGTTATCTGCAATGCACAAATTAACTTCAGCTCAGCAGGTGTCAACGAGGGGACTGTCACCAGCCAGGGTGGAGGGGATGATGCCCATGAGAAATCCTCCTCAGGCTGAACAAAGCCACCAGTCCACGTGCCAACGATCTTTTATGCATTTATTACATAACAGCCTTAACGCCAGCAATCAGCCCACAATTTAAACAACTGCTCGAGGTATCTGGCCAAAAGATAAGTGAGATAAGCTTGTTTTCTATTGTATTTCTAAACATAATTTGAGTTTTGCAAAAGGAAATTGATGTTCACAATCAAACTGCATAAGGATGAGAGAAATCACACCCTGAAATTAATCTGATAAAATCAACAAGAATTCCACAAAACTGCATTTCCCAGCTGAGGCTTTACATTTGCATCACGGATTGAAGACAGACATCGCTTCTGCCACCCTTTTATTTGTACAGTCGTGGTTCACGGAACCGTTTATTTGTGTGCTGGGGAATTCAGCTCAGTGGGAATGTGCACAAGTGAAAAGAACCGCAGAGGATGAGTAAAGATTTCCAAATGGAGCAAACCCCTGAACAACTGCTATTCTCGCAGTCTGATGCAGCACAGATAAATGTATAGTTTGTCATAGAATCACAGACTGGTTTGTGCTGGAAGGGGCATTAAAGCTCATCCCAATTCCACCTTCCACTGTGCCAGGTCCCTTGGACACTTCCAGGTGCAGCCACAGCGTCCCTGGGCATCCTGTGCCAGGTTCCCGCAGGGAAGAGTTTCTCCCCAATATCCCGTCTAACCCTGGCGGTGAAAAGCCATTCCCTGTGTCCTGTCCCTCCCAAGTCCCTCTCCAGCTCTCCTGGAGTCCCTTTAGGCACTGGAAGAGGCTCTAAGGTTTTCCTGGATCCTTCTCTTCTCCAGGTGAGCATCCCCAGCTCTCCCAGCCTGGCTCCAGAGGGGCTCCCGCCCCCGGAGCATCTCTGGCCACCAGCAGATTAAACTCAATTTAATTAACAACCCGAAAGCCCAAAGCCGCTGCTGTCGTTGTTGCGAGCACAAACACGAGGCGTCCCCATCCCGAGGAACGCTCCGGGCTCCGCATTGCCCGTTTGGGGAGGGACGGGCATGCCCCAAAACAACCCGGAGCGAGGGCACGGAGCGGGGGACGCGGGACGGGCACGGAGCGATCACCGCGAGGAGCGGCCGCTAATTAACGCCGCAGCTCATTAGCTGGGGAGATTCAGCGGCTCAAACCGGAACGCGGCGCATTCGGGGAGCACCGAGGCAAAGCCCTCCCTCACCCCGAGCCCCCCAGCCCCGGTGCAGCCCCGGTGCAGCCCCGGTGCAGCCCCGGTGCAGCC
>JAHLSL010000024.1:4910032-4929851 GCA_025920805.1 Petroica traversi | reverse complement strand
TCCAGGGTTTTCCCACCTTCCTAGGAAACAGCACTGGAAAACATCCCAGCCGTGCCCACGCCACCCGGGCTGGCTGGAAGTGTCGGGGTCCCCTCCCTGTGTAAGTTCGGTGGGTATTTTACTCCTGCTTGTAACAGGCAGGGAGCTCATCTCTGATCTCAGAGTTAGCTGCCTTGTTTAAAAATGGTTTTTATGAGGCTTTTTGGTGTTGGCCTCGCAGGAGGGAAAACAGAATCCTCACTAATTTAGCACTCTGTTTTTCCAGCATCCCAAAATACGCTGTATTTATCTATAATTTTTTGGAACAACTGTGGCTTTGCCAAGAAGAAACGGAGCAAAAAAACTCCAAAACAAAACAACCCCAAAACAAAAATATACAAAAACCCCTCAAACAAAACCAAACAAACTCCAAGGCTATATAAAATGAAGTATTACTTTTCTCAATTTTGAATATTTTAAGAGTGAGCTGTCCCACTCTGAATTTTCAATTGATGGTATTGGCTTTCTTTTGAGGGTGTATAATATGCTGTTCCCACCTTTTTCTGGGAAGTTAAGGAATTCTTCTATTCCCCCATCCCCAGTGGATTTGGCTGGAATGTGGATGGTCTCAGGGGGCTGCAGCCCTCAGGGTAGGGGGACCCTGCAGCTTTTGGCATTTCTGGGGCAGTGGGGAATCATTTGGAAGAAGAAACTTTTATCCACGGTGGGAACAGCTCCAAGTGGCCCTGGAGCACCTACAAGTGTCCCAGGTCAGGCTGGACCGGGCTTGGAGCAACCTGGGTCAGTGGAAGGTGTCCCTGCCCATGGCAGGGGTGGGACGGGATGGGCTTTAAGGTCCTTTCCCACTCGAACCATTCCTGCTGAACTCACCTCATTGTCCTCATGGGCATCCCTGGTTCCCCCCTGGTGCTGGTGTCCCCAGGGTCCCCTGCCCAGCCCAGGGACCCCACATTTCCCTGCTGTCCCTCAGTGCTGCCGTTGTGTGACCCCCTGGGAGAATTCCCAGCTCCATTTTTCCTGCCCCAGCTCCATTTTTATGGCTGCTTTTGGAGCTTCCCGAGCCACCGTGCTGTGGAGGTGGCAGTTGCTCTTTGACCTCAGTCTCCACGAGCAGAGAAGGTTTGTGAGAAGGAAATTCACTTTTCCCCTGCTCTTCCCAAGAGTTTCCCACTTTTCCTCACCTACCCACACCCAGGAAGCCTGTCAAGCTCCCAGCTTATTGGGAACAGTCAAATCACAGGATCATGGCATAATTCAGGCTGGAGGGGACCTCAGGAGATCTCCAGTGCAGCTCCTGCTCCATCCAGGCCAGCCCAGGCTGCTCATGGCTTTGTCCCTCCTGATTCTGAAGACTTTCAAGGCTGGACAATTCCTTGCACTGCCTGCTTTCTCCTGAGCTGGGAGCTGCCTCTGGAGTTTGTTTTATTTGTGGTGCACATTCTGCTGTTGTTCCATTCAGTCATTCTTCTGCTTTTTTTGATGCCTTTTTTGGCCATTCCTTCTGCTTTTTGCCACTCGGCAATTCCTTCTTTCCTTTTATTTTCTTTTTTTTTCTGTTCCTTTTTCTTTTCTGCCCTTCACTCTCAGGAACAGGAAGGTTTCCAATTGTGAAGCCAGGCTGAGGTTGCTGTGGGGTCGAGGAGGCTGCTGCTGCTCCAGATGTGCTGGAATTGCTGGCAGAGGTTTGGTGGGAAAGGTTTCCACACTGACCTCGCGAGGAGCTCAGGCTGCAGCCCTGATGTGACAGGGCAAAGGTGACAGTGGAATTTGGGGGGTCAGGTCTGGGGTACCTCCCTGGAATAGCAACATGTGAGGAGGCCCAGAGGAGAGTACAGGAAGGGGAGGACTCCTAAAATGAGTCTTGGATGAATTCCCAGAGGAATGAGGGTGAAGAAGACCCCGAAAAAGTGATCCCCATCAGGTCTGATAGGAGCAATTTGATGCTGGGGCTGTAACTCCTCTGATTCCCTTTCCAGAAGACAATGGGATAAGGAATAAAGGCTCAAATGAGGCTTTGGAAATCTGTCTGGGACCATCCAAATCTGGGAAAGCCTGACCACGCTTTAGGGCTGTCACTTGGCACTGATTGAGCCTCTGTTACCTTCTCCCCATGGACCCCAGATTGCTGCAGCTTCAGCCAGATGCCAAGAAGTTTCTAATGGCACCAGATTGCAAGAAGTTGAGCCCTTCCTCAGGTATCCTGAATGCCACACGCTGCTTATCTCTTCACTGCAGGACTTCCAGACAACTTCCTAAAAGCCCAAATACTTTCCCGAGTGAATGAAAAATCCCTCCAGCTCTGGCAACTTCTTCCACTCCAGTCATTTAATGAGGGGACAGCAGAAAGGTGGGGTTTAGTGAGGAAACAAACATTTTGCTAACAATGATGCATTCTCTGTCCTCTTCTGTGAGTTCCCAAAATAAGTCCTTTCTTTTGGAATCTCGTGGGAAAAGGATGGTGTTCCAGCTTCAGACTTTGGAGTGGGCTGGGCTGTGTGATGCTGGCAGGGAGCTCCCAGTGGCAATGTCAGCTGCAGGATTTCTCCAGAAAAGCAGGACTGTGGTGATGCCTCAAATTCGGGCTTGGAGACCTGGGAATGCTCTGCCTGCCCTGAGGAGCTGGACTCAGCCAGCCACACCTGGAATGTTTGTGGCTGCAGCCATCAACCCAGGAATGTCCCTCCTGGAAGTGAAGCACAGCACAGGAGGAAAGCAGAAAGGGGGAAAAGGGGAGGAAAAGAGGATGGGAAGCTTTTTGTGGGGGTTTATGCGGGGAGGGCACTGGGACAGTGCCCCTGGATCTGGCAGGGATGAACTTCCACTGCTCAGGGGTGGGAAACTGGAGGGAAAGGGGAGATTTGGAGGCATCCTGCAGTGTGAGTGGAGGTGAAAAGCCTTTCAGTGCAATAAATTCTGTGCTCTGAAGGTCAACAGCTCACAGTCATTCTGAAACAGGTGGGTTGTGCTCCGGAAAGTGCTGGGTCTGGGCTGTCCTCGCCCAGAGCAGGGTCAGCCCTGGGCTGCCTGAATTGGTGTTTGGGTGACACAAAACCACACAGAGGAACGGCCCTGTCAGCAGCTGCTCCGGCTCCCTCCTCCTTTGCTTCCCCTTTTTTGGGGAAGTCATTTCTGCTGCTTGCCAAGGACGTGGAATCCCTTTGCTGTATCAGCTTCCCTTCCCCTGTGGGAGCTGCTTCTCCAGGGGATCCCCCCTTGCTCTCATCTGAACTTGGATCTGTTGGTTCCCTGGTTTGGTTCCCTGGACTCAGCACAGGGAATTCCCAGAATCACAGAATATTCTGAGCTTGAAGGGACCCACAAGGATCATTAAGTTCAGATTTAAGGGAATGGATTTTCCAGGGGTCAAAGCCACATCTTGGGGTTATCAGCACTCTCTCCAACAGAGGGAATGAGTTGATGTCACACTTCCAGCACTGTCCCCATCTCCCCTTTAGGTTTTTAGGGATTGATATTAATGAGTGATCCACCCTGGCAGCTCTGAGAGGCTGCTCCATCCCAAGCCATGAGGCCAACGAAGCTCCCTATTCCCTGGTTTTTGTGGGAGGCCAGAGCTGGGAACCTCCAGTGAAGGAAACTTCAGCCCTTGACACTGAGCCCATCAAATCCTACTGCAATACAACTTTTTGAGTGGCTGCTGAGGAAAGAGAACTGAGGGGAGATGGGGACATGGTTGACAGCCTCAGCATGGTCTCCATCACATTTTTTTGGGATAAAGCACTATGGTGAATAAAGTAAATTACTGCCAGGACTGAGTGTGAGGACCACGTTCAGCAATCCCACCCTTGTTATCCCAAACATTTGGAGAACAATCCTGTTCTCCCACAGGCACTGATCTCTCCCCAGAAAAAGAGGGGATGGGGGTGGATGACGAATCTGGGAAGAACCAAAGGCATCAGTCAGGGACAACGGATTATTTCTGTTTCCCTGACAGGATTTGCTCTCAAAAACCCAACAGGGAGAGCTTGCGTGGCTTTCTCTGAGAAGTGGAGCTGGCACAGTGAGGACAGGGACAGGGACAGGGACAGGGACAGGGACAGGGACAGGGACAGGGACAGGGACAGGGACAGGGATGGGCAGGGACAGAGATAGGGACAAGAACAGGGACAGGGACAGGGACAGGGACAGGGATAGGGACAGAGCTGCCCACGCTGCCACAGCTCCTGGTGCTGCAGCTCCACTCCAACCTGAGCTGATCCACACTGGCTTTGGAGGGGTCTTGGGGACAGAGGACTTTTCGGGTTCTTCTGACAAAGAAAACTTCTGGAAATAGGGCTTTTAGGGACCCTCCAACCTGCTGGGATCCTGTCACCTTGTGCAAATGGAGAGGATGTTTCAATCAGAGGACGATTCGTGAGGCCAAACCTCCGGACAAGGACCCTGAGCCATCCTTCTGCTGTGGTTGGGTTGGTGTAGGACCCAGCAAAGCACCAGGAGCAGCCCCTGTGCAATCAGCTGGTCACACTCTGGTTTTATGAAAGAGAAAAGTTGAATTTGTACCTTTCCAGAGCTGTTATGGGATGGGCTCCACCAGGCACCAAACACCTCGGAGCCCAGCAGTGCTGAGTGCCAGGAAAAGCATCCCAAGTCCCTGAGGTCATTGAGAACCTCAGAGAAAAGCTAAAACCCTCACAAAAACCTTTGAACTGCTGACTTGAAAAGCTGCATTTCCTCAGTTGGTGTTTTTTCATGGTCCCAGCGTGTCAGCCTGTGAGAACAAAGAGCCAGTCTGGCAGGAGATGCTCTGATAGAGCCAATTGCTGCTTCCCCTTCCTGTTTTGTATGTGGAGCATGAGGGCTGCAGCAGATGGGGCAGATAGGGCTGGGTTTGGGCTCTGCCTCCACTTTTTCACAAGTCCCATCACGGAGAAACCACCCAGGGAATGTGCAGCATCCCTTCCAGGGGAAACATTGTCAGGGAAAAACAGCCTGAAAACGTTTCCCCATTCCTGATGGTTCCTTTAGGATGAGCTGGGGAATTCTGTGAGTTCTCCTGTAGAACGTAGGACTGATGGGAAATCTGTGTTGTATCCAAATATCTCCAAATTATCCTTTCATTACAAGATTTTTTTCCAGAATGGGGCAGAGCTAAAGGTGCATTATCAACCTTCAAGCTGGAACTGAATGTGAGGGCTCTTGCAGGTCTTTAAGGCTCCCAGCTGGGGCTACTGGGAGCCTTTCTCACCCACAAAAGTAACATTTTAACTCTCTGGTGTTCATTTTCTGACAGCAGACTTTTCTGATACCAAAACCCGCCAGAATTCTTTGCCACTGGAAGATAAGAAATCAAACTTTTCCCTCGAAAACTCAACAGTACAAAAGCAAACATTCCTCATGGAGAAATTTTGCTTTCATCTACTTTGGAGAGTCAACTGAAAATCCAGAAACAGCCTGTGCAAATTTGCGTTCACTTTTGGGAAAGGGATTGGAATAAACAGGATGAAAATAAGTGGATTTTTGGCATCAATATTATTTTCAGGGCTTGTAGCACTCGGAAATTTGTTCAAATATAAACAGAGAGGCAAATTCATGTGAATTAGTGAATCATAGAGTAACCGAGACTGGAAAAGAGATCAAAGATCCCCAAGTCCAAATGTCATTGGTGACAATTGGAGCCTGTATTTATACAGTGTGTCTTGAGATATAAAATTACTGCTCAGAATTTGAGGATGGCCAGAGAATTGTCTGGAATACAGCACACGTCCAGCACTTTCCATGGAATCCCAGAGATCACGTTCAGCACTTCATAGGAATAAAACTGCAGCCCCTGCCAGAGGCTTTCCTCAGGAAGAATCCACCAGGATGCAAATCCTGCCTTGCATTCGAACAGCTCTGTGTGAGTTGAGGAGATATGTTCATGTGGAAACCAGAATTTCCTTGAAAGTTATTAGGAAGAAATGGCAGAGCAGCCCAAGCTCCATAATTAATCTCTGATGATATAATGCATTTTGCCATGGGATGAACTATTTAATTATTTATTATTTTATTTTATTTTATTTTATTTTATTTTATTTTATTTTATTTTATTTTATTTTATTTTATTTTATTTTTATTTTTTTTATTTTTTTTATTTTTTATTTTATTTGCACCTGTGCCCTCTGTCCTCATTCACAGTTTTACCCTGGGAAGACATGGGGGCCACCAGAACAAGACCAACTTCCCAGAAGGAACCTCATTTTCCAATTGCTGCACATGAGCCACCAGGAGACCTGGAATCATGGATTGATTTAGGTTGGAGAAGACCCTGAAGATCATTTATCCACCCATGATCCAGCACTGCCAAGCCAAGCCCATGTGCCCAAGTGCCATTTTATTGCTTTTTTAGGATAATATTCCTGGATTTCTGGGCTATATTTGGGTAGCAAAATGTTCTGTACTGGGAGGAAGATTCTGTTCCTGACTCACAAGGGGATGTCCCATGTCCAGGTCCGAACTGAGATCACCTGAAGCAGCCCTGGGCTCAGTGCTGGGCTTCTCATTCCCCAAAGAATACAACAGGAATCCAATGGGCCCTGCATGAATGGGGAGAGGGATAAGATCTTGGAAGGATATCATTAAAATCCAGCCAAAGGAACATGGGAAAAGCCCAATCAGGCTCTTGGAGAAAGGAGAAGGCAGGATGGAACTGGGGCTGGACACACCCAGGGTTCTCCAGCCAAGGGAAATATCAGGGCAGCCAAGGCCAAGCCAAAAGCTCAACTTTTGGAACAGAATAAATGGGAGCACAGAGCAGCCACAACATTCTGGTTCCTACAATAGCTCTTCAAGGGCAGGGTTTGAAATTGCAGCTGAAGAATTGGAGACAAGAACTGAACCCTCCAGAATGGCAGATCTGGAGCATCACATATGCAAAGAGTTTGGTTAAAAACGCCACAGGAAAGAGCTTCAGGAACTTCCTGTTCTTTGAGCACTCAAGTTCTCATCTTGATGGGTTTTTTTTGTTTTCTTGTCGATTTGGAAGGAAAAAAGCAAAGAGAAAGCCCCTGATGAGCGATGACTTAACCAGGCCCTTAGTGCAGAGCTGAGGGCAGATAAGGACACCCCACATACCAGGAATTGGTGGAGATGTTCCTACAGCACCAGTGGCCACCTCCAGCCCTCCTGCAGCTCTGCTTCTGCAGCAGATTGTGGCAGATATCACCAGAAATCTACATTAAATCGAAGTTTTGGTTTTAATTGTTACAGCCTCTCATTTCCTGCGTGTCACCCGTGGGTCTGCCTGAAAACAATTCACATTTTCCATCTGAGCCAGGGGTTGTGTGGTCTGCACCCCCTGCTCCACCACACCGAGCTGCTTTTTCTCCCATCATTTGCTCCAAAACGTCTGTCCCATCCTTTCTGCTTGGATTTCATGATGTGCTCTCAGGCCAGGCCAGCTATCAGCTCCTGATCAGCCCAAAAATGCTTTCTCTGGGCTCTGAATCATCCCTGACTTACACAACTGCCTGCCCTTATCTCAAGTGCTGTGAATGGCTGGTTGGGGTTGTTTTAATGCTCACTGGAGAAGGTTTTTACTCTTTTTTCTGCCATGATTCCACTGCTCTGTGCAGCCCAGGCCCACAAAATGCCAGGAATGGGCATTAAAATGGGATATTCATCTGGGCTGGGAAAGGACAGCGGAGCAGCCAAAGCAGCCAGTGGGAAAGCGTTTTTCCTAAAATAAAAAATATAAAATGATTTCACAAAAAAAGCTCATCTCCCTTGGGGTCAGTGGTGCCTCAAATGGTGCTGCAGGAGGTGGTGGAGGCTGGGGACAATCCCAGCCCAGGCTGGTGTCCATGGTGTCCCTGCTGGGGACAGTCAGGACTGGGATCAACATCCCAAGAAGTGATTCATGAGTGTTGCTCTCCCCTTCAATGCAGCAGCAATTAAATGCACAAGTTAATATTAATAACTCAAATATTTGTATATAAATATTATAACTTAGAGATTTATGGCCATATTGAGGCTGGGTTCTGGCGATTTCAAGGCCAAAGAGGACGTGGCAGTTTCCATCCATCTGGAGATCCCACAAAACACAAAATATTGCCAGCAAAGAGAAACTCTGCTGGGGGAGAGGTGACAAATAACTCTGATATCAGTGGGGCTTTTGCAAAATTGGGACATGATTCTGTTGGATTTAATGACTTTTTAGCCCTTTCCAATGGATTTCCAAGTGCTGAGAAGCAGGGAGCTGAAGGATTCCTGGAATTACCACCTGGTACGGCCTGGAGTTCATCACCCATTGCCAAAAAGCACCAGAAACCCCTCTCAGTGCTGCTTCTGACCATCATTTTGGGAGCTGGAGAGATGCAGCTCACTCCAGTCAGTGCCACTCATGGATTTGGGCTTTTTCCCACTTTCTTCAAGCTCCCTGAAATAATTTCTAATGAGGTTTTGGGTCCATTTTGCTACACTCTGAGGATCCACAGATAGAAACCCCTCCAGCACAGCTCTGTCTCTTTAGTCTGTGTCTGTTTGCACGTCAAAAGCTGGCTGGCTTTGCAAGGTCAGGCCTGGGAGTGACCTTGGACTGACCCCAACCTCAGCCTCTTCTGGGAGAATTCGGATTTCTGTCCAAACTCCCTGCAATTTCAGAGATTTCTGGCTGGATCCAGCTCCCTGCAGACCCTACATCATCAAAGTTGGCCTTTTTTGGCCATCTGAGGCCCTTTGAGTCACATCAGCTCTGCTTCTGTTGAGCTTCCAGGCTGACAGCTGATTTCTGCATTATCTTCTAATTAATCCATCCACATTCAAGTCTCTCCATTGCTTCAAAAATCAAATTTCAGCCTCTCATCCCTGCCTTTAAATATTAGAACAGAATTATAAAAGCATCAGGCAAATGTTTTCCCAGCTCCCAAGCTTTCCCTGCAGGAACCACAAGCCATTAGTTCAGCTCTAGGCTTGGCTTGCCTCGTTATTTATTTAGTTCTGCTTTATTCCCGTTATTCTTTCTGGGCTGTGTTTTTCCTTCTGATTTTTCCCACAAGATTTTTCCTGAGGCGCAGCAGGACTCCATGGAGCAGGAGCATCAGTGTTTAGTTTGTTTTTGTTTTCCAGGCAGATTTGGGCAGGAGGAGCTGGTCCAGCAAATCCATGGGGCTGTGTGAGGACCTGGCTCATCCCCACCATGGACCAGCTCCCAGAATTCTGGCTCTCCACAGGCACTGCCAGGAGCAGCAGGTGCCTCACAGGTCCCATTTTCCATGTCCACTGCTCTCATTGAAAGAGAGGGAAGAACAAATCCCAAAAAGCTACAGAAAGCTGGGAATCCTTCAGCCTTCCCTGTGCAGGCTGTGGTTGTGATCACGGGCACTGCCCTGGATTTATGGGGACACAGGTGACCCCACCTGCAGCTTCAGCTGGCAGGGAAAGGCAGTTTCTTCTGAAAAACCCTTGTGAGGCCCTAAAAAACACCAGCGAACTTGTGGCAATGCCCCATTTAACAGATATGGTTCTCCCCCTGCCCCAGATCTTTTATCAGCTCCAGCAGAGTTTGTGACCTCCCAAGTGACCAGGCCCGGAAATCCTGATACCAACTTGCTCTGATGACCAGAATTTCTTTGAGCAGAAACCAACATTGGCCGCAATTTCCTCCCATTCCCCTGGACCAGAGGAGCTACAGATGTCCCAGCTCTTGGCCATAAAACCCCCAAACCCTAATTGCAGTGAATTGAGGATTTTCATGAGGCTGTGTTTCCAAAAGGATTTTCCTGGGTTGGCAGCTCAGATCTCCCACAGTTTGGCAGCAGCACACTCAGGTCACCCTCTTAATTATGTGATTTTTCTGTGGAAGTTATTTTTATCCATCTGTGTAGTCCCACTAGAAAACATTTTCCTAACTCCTGTCATCTGTCCAAAGCAAACACATTCACTGATACAGGAATTGCATGGAATAGCACAGAACTGGTTTCCTCTTTTATTCTTTCAGGCAACAATAACACCCGAAATAGCTCCTAGGGTTGTTGGTCAAAGAAATAATAAATTTTTCCTTCTGACAACTTTCCCCCTGCCAGCTGAAGAAAACCAATGCACAAACAGGAGAGATTTCAGGGAAACACTGGAGGCAGGCCCAGGAATTCCTCATGGTTTCAGCTCCCTGTGGAGGACGGGCTGCTCTGTGTGATGATCCAGGTGGAGATGGATCATGGAGCTGTCCCTGGTGGTTTGGGATTCCCAGCCGGGCTCTGAGGGAGCTCTCAGAGATCCCTGCTCAGCAAATCCTGCCCCACTCCTGCCATTCTTTCCCTGTCCTTCTCTAACCCCAAAAGCTCCTTTGGGCTTTTCCAGTGACTTTGCATTTGCCTCCCTCGACCACTGCAATCTGTGTTTGCTCTGCTCTCACTTTGCAAACAGTAAAAATCAGATAAACCCCACTCCAGGTAAATCTGCATGGGATGAGCCATGGGATGACATCACCTCAGCCTGTGCCTCCCTGGGCTGGTGTCTCCTTGTGGGAGTGGCCCTGGCACCATGTCCTGGATTAATCCCAGCCCCTGGCTCCCTCCTTGAGGGATGGGGGAATGTTGGGGAAGATGAAATAGGAAAGCCTTATAGATATGATCACCTTGTAAAAGATGCTGGAAATATGGAAAGTAGAATCGAAATTGAGATGAAGACAAGGTTTGAGTTGAAGAGTAACTAAGAAACAATGGCAGAGCTGGCTGAAGGGAATCCTCCTTCTGGATAGAACAATGCCCTCTGCCCAGGCAGGGCCAAAGGGCAGAGCAAACCCTGCCTGCCTGGTAGGAGATTCCCAAAAGCAGTTTTTTAAGGTTTAACATATAACCCTGTATGGTAATGTGATGATTCTTATAGGTTGCATGCAAATGCTGTAGAGTTTGTAACTTGTCTCAGATTGGTTAAAGAGAATTAGAATATTCAACAGAGAAGATGATTTATTGTATTGTAAACAGCAAATCGCTCTCTTTTTGCTCTCTCTTTTTACCTCTTTCTCTCTCTGTCTCTGGCCTGCTCTGAGCTGTGTCTTGCAGCCCAGCAGCCTCTCATACCCACGCTCTTTCACAATAAACTCCCATGCTCTAAACCCATCTTTAGAGATCTCTCACTTCTATTTTACCCTCATAATCAAATCCCACAGAGTTAAATCCTACAGGGGAGAGATTTGGAATGGTAAAAGTAGCAATATTTTGTGGCTGAGGAAAACCCTGGATGGAAATAATTTCCTGCTGTGGGTCCGTGATGGGGACGGGGACAGAGCAGCCAGGAGGGGGTGAGCGTGTGGAGATGTGAAGGTGGGGAAGGTGAGTGAGTTCAGCAGAAAACGGAGGAAATCTGTGGCTTCCAGGGAAATTCCTGCCAGGCTCATCCCTGGAGATGAGCCTGGAATGCTGTGACTCAAAGGAAAGCACGGAGTTTAACTGGAACCAGACGGATCTGACCGAGGGAATTTGGACACGAGTGAGAGGCTGAGGTGAAACCACAACAGGAGCAGAAAGAAACCCCACAAAGGTCTGGACATGGCCCAGTGCAGAGAGAAAGCAGGAGCTCCCTCCCAGCGAGGAGGGGCTGGAGCTCTGCAGGAGAAGAGCCCCCAGGAGCTGAGCAGCGATGGGGGAGTTCAGCCCTCTCCACACTGTTCCTCAGAAGAGCTGTCAGCTGAGAAATTCCAACCTTGTTCAAGGTATTCCCAAAATTTCAGCTAAGGGCAGCAGTGGGGAATTTCCACCTCAGCTCCAGGATGAAGGCGTGGCCCAAAGTGCTGTTCCACGATTATTTCCACATTGGAAATGGGAATTAGTGAAGGAGGAGGCCAGAACATGGTGAGATTTGCATTAAATGTCTTGCAATGAGTTGTTCCCCCCAGTTTTATGATTCACCATTGTTTCTTTATGTATTTTTGCTGTAATCTTGATCCATTCTACACCTTAACAAAAAGGATTGTGCCGTCAGCCTTGTCCTTGTCTTCCTGTAAGGAAATCTTTCCCACCAGCACTGCAAAAGGGGCTGATGAAATCCTGTTTTATGGCTGGAATTGCTGTCCACAAGGAATAAACATTCCATTAGTAATGCTTTATCCCCCATTTGCTCTCGTTAAAAGGTAATTTCCTTTTCTACCCTGAAAATGGAGAATAATGGCAAAAAAACAAGCGAGATTATGATTTCCTTTGTTGATGAGTTCTTTGAAAAAAGTGAGAAAAGGAAACTCATGTTCTTGGGAGAGGGGCAGGGTACACCCAGGTCCCACATCCACACCGAGCCAGCAGGGACAGGGCTGATCCTTGCTGATTCCTGCTTCTCCTGCACTCAGGATCTGCTGTTTGCCCATCAGGAAGGGCATGGAGAAGGTCAGCTCAGCATTTTTGGGCAGCCTCCTGCTGTTTTGCTGCTGTGGAGCTCTGGCTGTGGCAGTGGGAGCTGTGACAGGTCACTCCAGACTCTGCCCTTTGTCACCCAAGCCCTCCTCAGACCTGCAAACGTTGACTGGCATCTCCTGCTCCCTTTTCCAGCACAGGAGACAATCATTCAGCTGGGTTTGGCTTTGAAAAGGAGTTTCTTGAGCTCTGCAAGGTGAGGGAGAGGTGGGACTGGGGAGAACTTCAAGAGGGAATCACAAAAAGTGCTGAAGAAATGCACATTCTGAGGATAATAAAGGTGGGAAATGATGTCAAGTGGAGTGTCCAGGCAGGAAACCCTTCATGAGGGGAAAACCAGAATATTTGGGTGAAGAGCTGGCAGGAACTGTTCTGGCTTCTCAAACAACCCAAGGGAAAATAAAACCCAGGTAAAGCACGAGAAGATCAGGCCAGGCTGCCCAGTACAGAGCCATCAATCAGCCCAGGGGTCAGGATGGCAGCTGGCACCATCAGGAACAGACAATGGAGAACCACCAAGGAGCAGGATTTGGGACCTGGTTTGTAGGACCAAACTGTGGAGTTTTACCAAAGAAAATTGCCCTCCCTCAGTTTCCTCAAAATTTTCAAGCATGTTAGAAAAACTTCCTAGAAATACAAGACATTCAGATGATGTCATTTCCCTGGACCCAGAGAAGCTGTGGCTGCCCCATTCCTGGAAATGTCCAAGGCCAGGCTGGATGGGCTTGGAGCACCCTGGGATAGTGGAAGGTGTCCCTGCCCATGGCTAGGATGAGATGAGCTTTAAAATCCCTTCCCACCCAAACTAGTCTGTGATTCCATTATTCTGTGGTTCTCTGAGAAGGCAAGGGAAGGGTGCTGGAAACCCTCATGGATCAAAAGTGAAGTGCTTCACACAGAAGAAAACTGAATTTTTCTTGCATAGTGCTTAATTCTAATTAAATTCAGTTGCTGAGGATTAAAAAAAAATTAAAAAAAAAAAGGAAGAGAAAGTTCTCAGGTGTAAAGGGCACTGTAATCACTGTAGGGAGCTGGGCCCAGCCTTCAAACAAAGGTGTAGCACAAAATAAACAGGTTATGGAAAAATACTGGGAACCAGCTCCCAGCAAACAGAAATTCATTGGGAAAGCTGTGTTTGTTCTGGTTGTGGAGGCACCGGGGGGGTTCAAGGAGGAGCCAGGGGGAGGTAAAGATGAACTGATTGAATGAGAGAGCTGATTAAAGATTCCAGCACCTTCCCCATGGTCAAACTGGGCACAGCCAGGGCCAGATCCCCCATCTCAGCCTCCCACCTCCCCCCAAAAATGGAGTTTCCTGCTGTTTCCTCAGGGTGGGTGGCACAGGGGAAGCTCTCACCAAAAGGGTGGTGCCCTGGGGGTTGGAGGGTTCATCTTATCTGTCCTGAAGTCATTGTGAAATTTTGAGCTGCTGAGAAAAGCGTGGAGAGTTTGCAGAGTTTGTGCTCTTGCAGCTGCTGGTTCTGTTGTATCACCGTGGCAGGCAAGAAAAATAAGCAAACACATCAGAAGTTGTGAAATAGAATAGGAGTTGTTAAAGATAATAGAAGTTGTGAAGTACAGCAGAAGCTTTAAAACACAAAACTGCTATGGAGAGCCCGTGGCAAAACCCACTCCTTAAAATCAAATACAAAAATGAATATTTACACATTAAATCCAAGCACAAATTCTATTAATTGCCACCCAGCCCAATCCTTGTTTCCGAGGGCTTTCTCTGGATCTGGCAGATAATCCCCAGTGTCTCCAGGTGGGGAGGAGAGCACTGGGCTGCATTCCCTGCAGGTGGAAAAGCAGTGCCAGACCTGGAATTTCAGCTTCTTTATCCTTCCATGGCCTCAGGAAGCGCCGAGGGGAATGGCAGGGCTGGTGTGGCACAGGCAGTGAGCCCTCCTGGCCGGTGACAACCCGAGGCAGCGTCACTGCCTTCATTCCCTGATTCCAGGTCCTGCCTGCGGGATCAGCACCAACGCCTGGGAGCTGCTGCCGGTGTTGATGTGGCTTTGGATGTATCCCCACGGTGACTCTGGGATGCTCCTCTGCTCCTCACCGGTGCCTCGTGGGGAAACTTCCTGCAAGGAAAAAGTTGGCTCAGACCTCGGAGAGCAACGAGGAGCAGGAGTGCAACGCCAGCAGCACCAAACCTGGGTATCCCGGGCAACGCCAACACAAACACTCCCGGGACAGCCCGTCCCGCCGTGCCAGGGACATCCCTTCTCTGCTCGGAGGGTTTTTTCTCTAGGATAACCTGTCCTGGCTCACGCAGCACCCAGACCAGCCCGGGATCGCTCTCTGTAATCTGCTCCAGCTCCAGCCCGTGTGTGAGGAAGTGTCTGGGACTCCTTTTCCACTCGGGCCATCAGTTTTTCCAGACAGCTGAAAGTTAATGGGTACCATGATTCAAGTGAGTAATCCTTGTGAAACCAGCTCTGGAGGAAGCTGCCCAGCAAAACAAATCCCGTGGCCCCAGCTCTGACGTGGAGCTGAACACAGGCTGATCTGTATAAAAACCAGGAATCATTCCAAAGGAAAGGGCACATTTCGGCTCTGCTGAGACTCACACAGAGTACAGGGATGCAGAAAACTATCCCTGGCTGCTTCTTCCAGCAAATGTAAGTATTTTTCATTTGCAGCTAAGGAATAGCACTTCATTCCAGTCGGGATATTCAGTGCTAATCTGCCTTTCTAATTTGCTCTCCTCTTTTCTATATGCTTTGACACCATTCCAGGAGAAATTTTGAAAGGAATCACTTGTTTAAGAGCAGGAGGTATTTCTGGGCACCCCTCAGACTACAACAGTGTACTGATGACAAATGAGAAGTTATTATTAACTGGAATTTGGGAAGTGTGTCGGGAGAGATTTCTGTGGAGATAAAAAAATAGCATGCAGGAAACGCCAACTGTTGGATCAGAAACCTCCTGTGAGCTTGAACTGAGATTTCATCTCAAAAACTGCCCAAGTGTCCTTGTCCATGTGTAGGAATCCTCCTGTGGATGACCTGGACCACAGGCCACAAGAACTGCTTTGAAAACTCTGAATAAATGGGTGAAGCTCAGGTTTCCTCCTTCATTGAACGTGGCCGTTCTGGAAACATTCAGGAAACAGCTCCCTACTCCTGTTCCCATCCCAGGTGTGATCCCACCTGCCCAGGTGCAGCCAGAGGGAAGGGTTTGCTCTCTCCTCACCAGATCTCTGTGTGGGCTGGTGGGATTCCCAGCTGGAGGAAGCCGTGGAGGGGGATCCTGGCAGTGGGAGCTCAGGTGAGCCCCACAGGAGGAGGGTGTGCCTTCAGCCCCTGCCTGTCCTCTCTTCATGCACCTGCTCCTCTCCCAGTTTTCCCTTCCTGTCACAGAGGTGTGTCTGCCCAGGGCGCTCCCTGGCACTGATTTGGCTGCTGGAGCAGGGACTGTGCCCTCACAGCCTCCTCGTGGGCTGGGCAGCATTCCCTGCCTCCTCCTGCCACAGCCCAGCCCGTGTCCCCATGGAGGGTGTGCCTTGGCAGTGCCAAAACTCTGCCAGGGGCTTTTGGAGCTCTCCAAGAACAGAGCTCCAGTGATGCCAGAATGATTTCTGTCTTTTCTTTTATATCCCTTTTACACAGTTCTCTGTATCCACAAGTATCACCATGCACACTTGCAACCTTTTACTCAGTTTAGTGCTCAGTGTTCTGTAAGTGCTCTGCAGGCCTGAGACTGAACAGCCCAGAGCTGCAGAGCCAGGGACACCAAACATTCCCACTGGCTCAGGAACCCAAGGTCTCCTGGCAGGACAGATTCTGGAAAGTCGAGCTGAGCCCAGCCCAGCCCCAGCATTGGGCTCCCTTGTTGGATCTGGGCTGTGGAAAGTCTAGAACTGGTGTGTGTGACTGACGGGGGTGCATTTGCCACGCTGGCACCTGGGTGAAGTGGATGCATCAAACAGGATCCTGATTCAAATACTGAGGTAACGACCCCAACCCCTCTGACCGTGTCTGGCTTCATTTTATAACACCAGGAAAAGGCATCACTGGAGCACCTGGGAGCATCTCCCAGCCCTGCTTCATTCCCAGGAGCAGATGTATCCAAACAGCGCTTGGAGCAGGTGGCAGGAGCTGGGATGTCCTTCCCTATCACCCTCGTGCAAGTGCCTGTGTGGTGACCCATGGGGCTGCTCCTGGGCCCTGCCCCTTGGCCAGGAGTGTCACCTGGTTTCTCACACTGTGCCCAGATTCCTTCGGAGGCACGAGGACAATTCCTATCCGCCCACGGGAGATAAACATCTCAATCCCCTGAGGCAAAGGAGGAAATCAAACCTCTTGCTCTGCTGCATTCTGGATGCCGGTTTTAACCCCTAAATTATAGTGTGGAAGAGGTGGAGGGAGCAGGAGGAGCCCTGGCAGCAATCCTGCCTCGAGGAGCACCCGAGGAATGAAGGGACAGACACCTCTGATGTGTTCCACAGAATCTTCCAGCCAGAAGCGCCAGTTCCTTTCCAAAGGACACTGAAAAATGTTCAGAAAAATGCTGGCAAACTGAAAAATGCTGAAGTTTCGAGAAGAGAGGATGGGAGAACTACTTTGAGTTCCTCAGGGTCCCACCCTGGGCACCTCCTCTGGCTTCTCCGGCTGCTCCTGATTCCTGATGCTCCTCCTTGGAGTCATCACCAAACCCTGGGGTAAGGAAGGACCCAAAGTCCAGAATCTCTGAGTTCAAATGCTCCACATGGACAAGATCTGCTGTAAATCCAGCCAAAGACCTTTATCAAGGCATATAATTTATCTCCTCGAAAATAGAATTAATGAAAATGGACACAGAAATAGGTTGCAAGAAAAAATAATGACAGAAGATTCTTAATATATCTTTCAAAGGAGTAATTGCTTGAAGATAAGAAGATAAATCAGGATTCAGCTGTACATGTCACAGCCTGGCTCTTCTCCACTTGGAGCTGGGGATTTGCACGAGTTCCACGTTGTGGATTTAGGGTTTGTTCCATTAATCAGAATTTCTTCGGTGCTCTGTATCGAAACAAAGAATCAAACCAATCATGGAGTCATTAAGGTTGGAGAAGACCTCTAAGATCATTAGCTTTTGCCACAAAAATGCAGAATTGTTTTTCCTCTTAATCACTGTGGGAAATGAGGGTAGGATGAGTTGACTCAGCTGAAACACAGGGAGAAATCTTTTCCTAATTCTTCCCCAAAGTATTCCATCAGCAAGTTGGATCAGACACTTCAAAGACAAAGGAGAACAGGCACACGTGAAACTCAGATGAGTCAGCCTGGAACCAATCAAGTCTCGACAAGCAATGGGAATCCCAGTCTCAAAAAGCTGGCTCCGTACCTTTCATGGGAATCACTCGGGATTATCATTTTCCCATCATCCCAGCAAAATTAAACCCAGGTGGTGACTTAAGCAACCACCCAGACCTGCTGGGCAATGCACTGGAAAAGCTCTGTAGCACCAGCTCCAAGGTGCTGACATTGGGAATCTTGGGAATTTCCAGGAGGAGATAATTGCTCAATAGGAGAGAAACGGAATTGTTACACTCAGCTCAATCTCTGAGCCTCAGCCTCCTTGAAAAATCTTCAGGGACACTTTTTTTGAGCTGTTTGCCTCAAAACTGGTCACACACCAGGCCAAGGCCTGAATTCTGCTGAGTTCCTTCTTGCAGTTCATGAAAACCGCAAAATGTGAGATCTCTGCGGAGCCCCACCTGACACATCATTCCTCAAATTCCTGAGAATGAGCCTTCCCTCGGATTCCCATCCAGCTGTGTATGACTTAACCATAGGTTCACCTAGGCCACATTTCTCACCTTGCTCCTCCCTAAAAATGCCTCATGAAACAGGATTGAAACTCTTCAGAAAATTCAAGCTATGTGACACTGACTGGTTCCCACCAGGATTGATCACACTGCTGCAGAAGGAAGCTGGGCTCAATCAATTTGCTTTATCTGTGAGAAACTCACACTGTTATTCCTTATCTCCTCTCTCCCGTTTAGATAACAATTTCCTTGTTTATTTATTAGAACTGAATTCGTAGATGATTTTAGTATTTTCTAGGAACAGCAGCTTATCATTTTCTGGCTCCTCCCTTTCAGAGACAGGGATAATTCACACTTACACCCTTTCATTGTAATATTGCACAAATTATGCTGCTATCCAGGCACTTTACAAACTTCATTCCTGTTTAAGATATGAGTGTGGAAATAAAAGCTCAGATCCTGAGCTGACATAATCTCCAAGCAGTTCTTGACCCCGGAAAAATGCCTGTACAAGCGCAGGTGCAGCATAATCTGCCTGGAATCCATCCCGCTAATTTTACATTTAATCACCGGGGGTTTTTTTATATATGTTCCAGGTATTCTTCCCTAACTGGCATTTCCATGGAAAGAGACCACATGAAAGATCTCAGAAGATACCTGGCACTTAAATATATCCAATACCTCGTCCTGTCTTCTTCCAATGCCGTCAGCACCATCCTGGGCCTGCTGGGCAGCGCGTACACCCTGATCCTCCTGCAGTCTGCCAAGGTCTCCTCCAAGTCCACTGCAGTCCTCATTTCCAGCCTGGCCCAGGCAGACATCCTGGTTTTCCTTAGCCTCATTTTGGAGGCGTTTTTGGGGAGTTTTGGTGCCTCTCCCGCGGGCTCGGGCCTGGCGCGGATCCTCCTCACGGCCAACACCCACATCAGCTGCGTCCTGCTCAGCTGCGTGGCCTTGGAGGCCTATCTGATCACCTTCCTGCCCTCGCAGTCCCGCTCCCTGCGGACAGTCAGGAACGCCAGGCTGCTGTCCAGGCTGCTCTGGACGCTGGTGGTCGCAGAGTGTGCCCTGTTCCTCCTGGATGACCACCTGAGGGCCGGTGGTGGCCCCGCTCCATCCCACGGCGCTTTGGGGCTCCTGCTGCAGCTCTCCAGCGTGGCTGCCACCCTGCTCAGGTCCCTCAGCTACATCCTGGGGATCCTGCTGAGGATTGTCAATGTCTACATCTACTACAAGATATTTTTCAGCATGACTCCCAGGTCTAGGCTCAAATCCAAGTAGGGGGATTCCCTCTGGGAATGCTGGAACATCACAAGACCCTTCAATGCAATTCCAAACCTTTTGGAATCTGCTCAATGATCAGGACAAAGGCTTACCAGGGAGTTTAAACCTTCCTGATTCCTGGTGCTGTTCAACTGTTATTGAGAGGAGTTTGGGGCTGAGGAGCCCCTTGGCATTGAGACACCACAGTTGGTGTGTGTTTATTTAGACTTTATTCACTGTACAGGTGAAACAAATGGCATTTCATGGTTGTAAATCAACCCCACTATTTTTTATATATAAAAAGGGTGCTTAAAGGCTTCCTCAGGGATCTGTTGAGCCAAGAGTTGTGTAGTTGTTTACTAAAGTCAGGATCTGTGTACTAAAATATTCCTAACTCAGGTGACCCCCAGGCTCAGCAGGTGGGATGGAGAGACAAGGTGAGCACCAAGACTCCCAAGGTGGGA
>JAHLSL010000024.1:4827739-4910022 GCA_025920805.1 Petroica traversi | reverse complement strand
AAGGTGGGATGGAGAGACAAGGTGAGCACCAAGACTCCCAAGGTGGGCTCATGGCATCAGCCCCACCTGAGGAATCCCTGGGGCAGAGCTGGGCTGAGCTGCCACACCTTGGAACATTCCCAGAGCTGTTGTTGGGAGGTTGTCACAGCAAAGCAGGAAAGCGCTTCTCTCACATCCTTCTTCAGGAATAAAGAGGAGGAAAGCTGGAATGCAGCTGTTTGATGCTGCCTGAGGAGAGAGAGTTTGAGAACGCCACTGTGTGGGGGTTCCATGAGCTGCATCCAGAGGCTCAGCCAGTGATTCTGTGGCCGTGGAGCTGAGTCAGGGAGGGATTTGCTGGGATTAGCAGAGCTGTCCCACCTCCTCTGCGGTGGTGTGGAACATCACAGCTGTGGATGTCCCTCTGACCACACTGGGGCTTGGGTGGATGTGTGAGAGCCGTTCCCCAGCTCGGGAGTCCTGAAATTTCCTCACCACTCTGGGATTTTATCAACAAAGCACAGAGTGCTCCAGATGCCTCTGACACTGCCCAATGCACACGTGGCCATGGGCACTTCCAAATCCTCCTGACTTCACACGGGAGACACCAGGTAGAGATTGGTGAGGAGAGACTGAACTTCTGCCAGATTTTCTGTCATCTGCAGATCATTCTGCCACCCACAGATCTTTCTGCCATCCCCAGCTCGTGGCTGCAGCACCAGCAGCGAGTGCTGATTTTGCCTCTCAGGAGACTCAAAAGGAAGCTCTGCCAAGGGCTGGGGATCAGTAAAAGCAGAGCAGAAATGTAATCAAGTCAATTAAAGCCTTGGATGAACATTCCCAAACAAAGCTGATCCCGTCAGCAGGAAGGATGTCCTAATGACTTGATGCACTGTGATAACCTGTTCTTGCTCCTGAAGCCTGAAGTGAGACACTCCCAGGAGAGATGAAATGTTACTTGAAGTGCTGTAATTAATAAAAATCTATTTTATTAAAGCCTGAGCATTATTTATGTATTTTTGCTGAGGTTCGGCTAGAGAGATCTAGAGGAGACGATTATTTTGTCACAGCCCACATTGGCAAGGTTTTATAGTGAATATTTAGACCACGTTTGACTCCTTGGTTGGCAGAGAGGGACAGAGAGAACCCAGTGACACTGGGGATGCTCTATCTCTTATCCTATCTCAGCAAATTCACAGTTTTACTGTGGTGCAGTTCCTGGCAGCGGGTCCCCTCCAGCCCCACTTCTGATCACCTTTGCAGACAGAGAGGAAACAAAACCCTGCACAGGATGATCAAACTAATAAAGGGAAGAGTTCCCCCGCAGCAGAAAGTCACCAGGGAAGACCCAGGGGCTGCTGGTGGTTTTGATGTGCTGCTCATGGGTGTTATGGTGTGGAGCCCTTCCTGCTGTCCTGCAGGGCCAAGAGCTGCCCTGTGCACACCCTGTAGTGAGGGGAGGAAGAGATTTCCCAGGAGAATGAGCAGCCTTTGGCTTTTCCCTTGGCTGGTGCCTCCTCTGTGCCTGGAACAGCTCAGGTTGGACTCGGTGTTCCCGGAGAACCTCGATGATTCTCTGCTGACCCAATGTCCCTCCTGGGAGCAGCTGGGGTTTGTGGCAGTGGTCAGGCTGGAAAGGAAGGAGATGCTCCACGAGGTGATTCTGGGACAGAGCACCAGATCCTGAGAGATTTGCATGTCTGGGACAGCCAAAGCACTTGGCAGTCAAGGACTGACCCTCCATTCCCTTTATTCATATCCTCATCTGAAGTTTCCAAATCCTTGAAATAAAGAGGGCTTCACTGCAGTTCGACTAAAATGGGTTATTTTTATTTTCCACTTGGATACGATTCCCTGAGTGGTTTTGGCTGGCTCCTGGTGGTTGATGTAGCTGTGGCTGTGAGGTCAGGTCATTATCTGCAAAAGAGCTCCAAATCTGCATTTGCCAAGAGCTTGGAATCACAAAATCATGGAATGGTTTGGGTGGGAAAGGACCTTAAAATCCCTCCAATCCACCCCCTGCCATGGGCAGGAACACCTTCTCCTGTCCCAGGTTGCTCCAAGCCCTGTCCAGCCATGGACATTTCCAGGGATGGGGCAGCCACAGCTTCTCCAGACCATCTGTGTTTATCTCAGAGCTATTTCCTGCCCCAACCCCCCCCGGCCCATCCTCTCCAGGACCCCAAAAGCCTTTTCTGGGGTGCAGGGAGAGGCACCCACCCCTGCACCAGGGAATTCCAATGGAAGCACAGATGGGCAGGACACGGGGCAGCTGCAGGAAGGCATTTCCCTCTCACGAGAGGCTATCCCAGGATATTGGACTTGTGTAAACTTTGCCCCTAGGAAGAAAAATGGTTTAGATTTCAGTGCTCGGAAGTGAGTGTCAGCCAGGACTTGCATCACTGCAGCAGCACCACGAGAGCAGAAAGGTGAAATAAAAGAATTTTCGGGGCAGATACCGAATGGTGATGGTGCCCATGAAAGGGGAATTCCCCAGTCATAGGAATGACCAAAATCCTTAAATTATACAGCTGAGGTTACACAGCATGTTTAGCTCATGATAAGGCAAGAAGGGAATTTTTCTCCTGCTTTTCCTGGGAAACCTCTTCCAAAAAAAATTGGCAATAATCCAGGGGAAAGGAAAGACACAGACAGGAAGGTATTTTTCTACAACTAAGTCATTTCTAGAGATGAGTTTTCTGAAGCACTCGTAATCCAAACACTTGGATTTAAACCTCACACCACCCACAGAGCAGATTACATTGAGGAGATGGGTTTGCTCCCTGCAGTAAAGCACGTTGTTAGAGGACACTGCATATTTTTGGGAAATGTTGCTCTTTCCAGTTCAAAATTCCGGAAAATTAGGGGCAATTCCGTTTCTTCTAAGAGATGCCGGCTCCATTTTCTTGAATTTGCAACCGCGTCTCCAAATGCCACTTAAAGGACCTCCGGGGGTGTCGAATAACGAAACCAAGCGCTCTCCAAAGTGCATGAAGGTGTTCGGCCCGGGCTGGGAGTGTCCCCGGCCACCCCAAGGACACGGCGCGTGTGACACGTCCCGTCTGGGGGACCCTGGCTCTTGTTCCTGTTCGCTGCATCGCCCCGGGAGCCGCACCTGGCCCGGGTCCCCGCTCTCGCTTTCACATCGTGCCCTCTGCTGGGAGAGGGATGGACCAAACCAGCCCGAGGGAAAATCCTGCTTTCCTCGGGCAGCGCTTTGGGCAAAGGCACGGACAGGGGGAATGGTTTTGGGGTGAAGGAGGGCAGGGTGAGATGGGATGTTGGGAAGGAATTCTTGGCTGTGAAGGTGCTGAGGCCCTGGCACAGCTGCCCAGGGAAGCTGTGGCTTCTCCTGGACCCCTGGCAGTGCCCAAGGCCGGAGCAAGCTGGGATGGGGAAGGTGTCCCTGCCTGGGGCAGAGGTGGCACTGGATGAGCTTTAAGGTCTCTGCCCAAGGGAGCAGAGTGTGATCCCACAGTGCGGCACAGGCAGGTCCCAGCCAGCCCCACATCTGGTGGCCAAACACGTCCTTCAGTGGCCACACAATTCCCCTCTGTCATGACCTTGTTCGGGACCCCTCCCTTGCACGGTGCAGTTGCAGAATAAACCCCCCAGGGGTTGTGTGACCACTGCTCTGTGCCCGGGATGGTCTGAGGCAGGACAAGCCATCGCCACACGGAGCCACCAGAGCCCTGCGCTGCTCTGCCACCCTCTGCAGGGATCCTGGATGGATTTCCTGCTGCAGAATTAGGAAAATGGGGTTGTGGCTGCAGGGGTGGCTCTGGAGGCTGTTCCTGGAGAGCTCAGCTTTGTGTTCAGGCTGCGAGGGTGTGACAGGGATGGACAAGGAGGTGACACATGGAATGTTTTGATTCCTCCCTTCCCCTCACACCGACCCCCATGTTCTCCTGAAATGAGGCTAGACAGGCATCCAAACCAGAAGCATCTGCTTCTCTTTTTGCCATCAGCAGTGTAAATAAATTGCATTTGCGATGTTTGGATTCCATAAATCTATTGCTCTTGGCTTTTCCCTGGGCGTGCTGAGGAGCAGAGGGAGGGGTCCCGGGCTCTGATCTGGCTCCAGGCACACGGAAGTTTGTTTACAGAGCCGGGTGCCCGTGGGGAAGTGTGGAACCCTGCCTGTCCCTCCCAGGAACTGTCACCTCCCCCGGCCCTGTGCAGAAGCAGCTCCTGCAGCAGCAGCTGGAGCTCCCAAGGGCTACGGCTCCCAGTGCCCGGTTGCCACCGGCCACCACAGAATGGGAAAAGGCTTTAAAGGCCATCTAATCCCATCCCTCCACGGGCAGGGATCCCTTCCACCAGACCAGGCTGCTCCAAGCCCCGTCCATCACCTTTCCATGAGCTCCAAGCTCATCGCCCTGAGCTGCCTCCTCTGGCACATTCCCCAGCCCAACTCGTGCTGTTGCCACGGTGGGGAGCCAGAATCCTTCGGGAAGGGCTTTGCCTGTCCAGCACAGCCCTGACCCCTGGGCTAAATCCCTCCTGGAATTCAGAACTGATGACCTGCGGCACCAGAACTCCTGCCAGCTCCAAGCCCTGGCAAGGCTGGGTTTGTTCCTGTTTGCTGCAAACCTGAGTTTGGGTGGAAATCCCAGCACCTCATTGGTTTAAAACCCAGAGCAGGTGCATCACCTCAGGAGGTACCAAACAATTATTTAAAACTGATTTTAGTTAATTTCTTCTTCTTCTATTTTTTTAAAGCAATGGAGAAGGAGTATTTACTCCCTCAACTTCCCTGGGTGAGCCATGGAAACTCTCCAGCTTCTCCCCCAAGGATTTTAACGGGCATGAGAGCACTAAAAAAAGGCATTTTCCTTGTAAACACCGTGGTTTGCTGGAATTCACCCCAGAACAGAACCCTCCCTCAAGCCAAGAGGTCACACTATAAGCAGATACTTTACCATAGTTTACATTTTCAGATGGAGCAAGATCCAGAAGCACAGGAGCTTTTCCTAAACAAAACCAGGGATGTGAATCCAGGTGAACACTGACCTCAGGCTCCACTCAGGGCTG
The DNA here is from genome assembly GCA_025920805.1 of Petroica traversi. NCBI lineage: Eukaryota > Metazoa > Chordata > Aves > Passeriformes > Petroicidae > Petroica > Petroica traversi. Next base: position 4,905,009 of record JAHLSL010000024.1, on the reverse strand, counting down.
TTTTGGGGACCTCCAGGACTTGGGGACCTCCAAGGCTTGCAGACCTTGGTGCCACCTGGCCCCAGTTCTGCTCTTTGCTACTTTCCTTAAAATCCCCTTCACACTGTGGACATCAGAGCCATGACCTGGCAGCTTTTATCCAGTCTCCTTTCTTTATGATGGGCTGTTTGCCCTAACTCTGAGGAAGAGGAGAAGAAGCAGGAGGAGGAGGATGAGAAGGAAAAGGAAGGGATGCAAACCCCATTTTCCCTTTGGGATGAAAAATGGGTTGTGCTTCAGACCACCCCACATGAACCTGGGAGTATTTTCTGCCCAGTTTTCAGTCTTGGGGCTCCAAACCTCACTGTTGATGAGAAAATGCAGATGTGACTGTCCTGTGGCTGATCTAAGATGCAGGAGGAGCTCAGGAACACACAGATACTGCAGTGTGGAGGGGCGTTAATCCAAGGGCAAGCTTTGCCCAAGGAGATAAATAAAACAGAATGGGGAAAACATCATCCAAAGGAGAGGGATTTTGTGTGAAGAAAAGGGATTTTCTGTGGAGAAAAAGGGTTTCCTCCAAGGAGGCTGCAGTGAGAATGAGAGGCAGGAGGCATCAGGAGCCTCGTGGAGCTGCTGCCCTTTGGATCCAGGCAAAATCTGCTCCTCACTGAGGTCAAAAGTTGTATTTGCTTTTGAGAGAAGCCTTGGAGCTGCAGCTCCTTAATCCAAGAGCAACAACCCCACGTGTCCCGGGGAGGAGGGAGAGCATTTCAGGCTGGAAATGGGATGGAAAAACTGCAAATCCCCACTCGTGCAATCCCCCCTTCCCAGCGGGGTGAAGCTGCCAGGACCTGCCGTGCCAGGACCGAGATTTCTCATGCCAAAAGCCAAGGAATCAGGGATTTCTGACACCAAGGCTGGAGGCTTGAGCACAAGGAGCTGCTCTCCCAGGAATCCCAATGCTCCAGAGGTGAATCCTGGGCTCAGAGAATGAACCACAGCTTGGGATCTGATTGCTCCAAGTGCACAGAGAAAGGGCTGGGAAACTGCTTAAAATCCATCAGGTGGAAAGGTGGGAAAACACCTCAAACTGGAGCTACAGAAGGGCTTCAGCCTCCTTTCAGATTCCTGAGACATTTCAGGCCCATCTTCCTCTTTTCCTCCACCTTCCCAAGTGTAGAAGGTAGCTGACATTACTCCTTTGGTTATTCGGGTGTAAAAGACTCAATAACCTGTTTTAAAGTGATTCTTAAATTCAATTATCTGCACGATTCATTGACAAGGCAGGAGGCACAGAGAGCAGCTGGAAGAAGGAAGGCATTTTTGAAAACCTGCATGGACAGAGAGCAGGGATGAAAAGCAGATGTCAGAGGCAGCTGCTTAAAGCAAATATTGGGGAGACCAGAGAAGAGATCATAAAGAAATAATATCCCCACTGATACCTCCCCAGAACCATCTCTATTTCTGGTTGGAGCAGGTTTTTGGGCAGTCAGGTTCTTATCCAGTCAGGTTTTTATCCAGTCAGGTTTTTAGGCAGTCAGGTTTTTGGGCAGTCAGGTTTTTATCCAGTCAGGTTTTTGGGCAGTCAGGACTCAGGTTTTTATCTAGTCAGGTTTTTAGGCAGTCAGGTTTTTACCCAATCAGGTTTTTGGGCAGTCAGGTTTTCATCCAGTCAGGTTTTTATCCAGTCAGGTTTTTGGGCAGTCAGGTTTTTATCCAGTCAGGTTTTTATCCAGTCAGGTTTTCATCCAGTCAGGTTTTTGGGCAGTCAGGTTTTCAGGCACCACCTTTTGCCTCTCTGCCTAAAGCTGTGCCAGTCTATAGCCACATCAATGCCCCAAAACTGCCAAGAGCCCCCAAAAACATCACTCCAACCTCCTCTGGGGCTGGGGGATGGCTCCACCTGTGAAATCTTGGGAATCTCACCCTGCCCCCTCTCTCTTCTCCCCTCACTCCATGGAATGTGCTCCTGTGAATTATGGTCTCCCTAAATTTTCATTAAGGGCAAGGAAATGAAGGAAATTAATCCTGATTTCTACTCTCGTCTTCCCTGGGAAGGGGAAAAAAGCCACAGAGGGGGAAAGAAGGGATTAATTAGTTGCAAAATAAAAGATCTTTGTTTTCTCTACAAAGCAAGCCATGTTTTGTAACCTTTTTCATTAAATCCCTCAAGATTATTGCTGCTGTTAATTAATTGTGAACAGACACCTCCAGGCAGCCCTTCCCTGCCCATCATCAGCTGCCTCTCTGGTGGTGACAGTTGCACTGTAAATCACCTGCAGAAATCAAAATTAGGGCTTGGAAGGAAATAAAAGCCACTGGTTTCAGTCAAGTTAATTTCTTTCCTGGCTGATAATGCTCCCTTGCCCTCACAAAAGGAACTCAAACGTCTCACCTGTTCATAATCCAACTTTGGAAAGTTCTGTTTGCTCCTTCCTCCGAGCAAATCAGAATCCCCAATCAGACCAACCAGAAATTCATCTTTTGAGCATTTTTGGCCAATCTCCACACTGAATGCAGAGCTGGCACAGGCCTGCTGCAAACTCCAACCTCATTTAAGCTCCCTCAGCTCCTTCCCCCAGGAAAGTGATGGTGAAAGGGTATCACGGAAAGACCTTCATTCCCTTTTTTTCCCAGTATAAAATTGAGAAAAGATAAAACCAAGCTGTGGCAAGGTCCAGGCTTGCTCAGGCATTGTTATTCCCCTGTAGGTGAAGGCCTGACCCAAAGCACAAGGAGCTCTTGTCCTGCCTGGGAGAGGCTTTCACTGCAAAATCCTTCCCCACGACTGGGTGTGAGGAAAGGAAAAATCCACTTTTCTCTCAATTTGTCCCATTTGCCTTCCCCAGCCCTGTGGATGTTCCTGGAGAGGGAATGTGCCCTAAGCAGGAGGGGCCATCAGAACTTCCCCTGCTCCATCTAAGGCCTGGTGATGGTTTCAGGCCAGCTTTAATACAAACCACAGCAATAAAACCATTTTTCCCTAATAAATAAATCTATAATAGTCACAGTCCTGCTGCAGAGGTTCAATCCATTAAATTAAATTAGATTAAATTAAATTAAAAACTGCTGCTGGTGATTAAATACATGCCAAGACACTTGGTCTTACTCAATATAAATAAATGTTCAGTCAACTTCCTGAGTCACAAAAATGCTTGTCAAGGCAGGTTTCTCTTTGACACAATTGCTGAAGATGACACATTTCCTTGTCTGCATGAATTCTCCAAAGAGAAAACTTCAGGCAATGAAAATAGTTTGGCGTTTCACCAAGTATTTAAAATATTTAACAATGACCTTGAGAATTAGACAAGGATCCACTTAAAGCCCTGGTTTAAGGGGGGAAAAAAAGGACAAAAATATGTTTCCTTGCCGAATCTGGTCCTGATGTGTGTTTACTGCAGAGCTTATCTCAGCTATGCTCTGGACACAATGAAAATGAGCTTAAAAACAAAGGAAAAGGAAACAACTTTAACTCCTTGTCTTAGGACTATGCTGTGACCCAGGGAATTGATTGAATTTCCAGAATACCTGAGCACTTCCTCCCAAAGAGCCAAACAGTTGCTCAGAACAAGGACAGGGACTCAATCTTATGCTGATACAGAAATGGGAATTGTTTTATTCATGGAAAGGGTCTTTGTGGCTCATTGCTTGCCCAGTCTTGGACAAGAGCCCTCCAGGCAATCCAAGGGAATATCCTGAAGGCATCAGCTCCTCTGCTTCATGGATGAGGGCAGACCACGTGGAATAGCCCAAAACTGAGACCAGAGCTCTCTGGTGGGGTGCATTTCTCTGCCATTTATTATTCCTAAATAAAAGTACAATTTCAGCCCATTTTAGGGCTGATTTTGTACAAAGAGAGGAATTTAAGAGGCGTGTGCTGACCCGGGTGCTGCTGGGATGTGCTGTCTCCGTGGTGAAACTGCTCCTCTCCTCTTTTATCAACCTGAAAAACAACCCCTGGAGCACCAGGTGTTTCTTCTGCTTGGGTTTTGTGGTCCAACAGACAGGAAAATGGGTTTTTGGTGGGGAGATCCCATTAGTGCTCTCACACCTGTGTGACTCTGTGCTCAACGTGTGTCCCCCTCTCGTGCTGAGAAGCTGGGTCACCTCTTCTTCCCACATTGTGGGGTCCTACCAGATTTCCTGGTGTTCCTTAGCAGGTGCATCCCTGGAAGGAGAAACCCCACAACATTCCCAGGGGGTGAAGCTGTGCTTGGTTCAGCTCCAAGGAAATGGGGGTGGAAATGGGGGGTTTCCACCACTGCAAGGTGGGAAACTCAGAACAGGGAGAGAGGATGGATGTGGTGGCCCTGGGTACTCTGTGCTTTAACCTCTTCTACAATTTTTGTGGATTATTAACTGACAATTCCTAATTAATTTCACAGAAACACAGGAATTAGAAACGAAAATGGAACTATCTCATTTTGCCAGCACATGAACGTTTGCTTCAGTCTCTGCATTTGGGTTTGGCTTTTCACATTGAGAGGATTTTCCCCAGCTCCCAATCACTCAGTAGTGCTCTTCCTGTAAATTAATGGGTTTAGGAAATGCCCAAAAGCTCCCAGACTTCCAGCCACAAAGAAAGAAAAACTAGAATTGCCACAAAATGCCCTTTGTGCGTTTAGGAGACATGTGGCACTTGGGGACATGGTTTAGTGGTGGCCTTGGCAGCTCTGAGTGAAAGACAGAAATAAAAGAATTAATTAAAGAAACCCCTAAACCCAACAGTTTCTTTTTTATTATCTTGTACCTCTTTGGAGGTTGTAGGAAAACACTTCATGGATCAACACTCCGAGTATTATTCAAACAAAGATCAAAACAAGCACTCCAGACATAAAGAGCACACCCAAAGTTATGCAAACAATCTCGAGGAGATCCAGCCATGCCAGCAGCCCTTCCAGGGGTGTGTTCTTCAACTCAGAAGGGTCTGGAGTAAGTTGGGTCAAAAGAAGGTAGGAAAGGAAGAAGTTTGGTGGAACTTAACCAAGATCTGAAACTGGGTGAGATCCACCCAAGCTCCCAGCAGGATTCCTCACCATCATCAAAATTCTATAATTTCAGTCTTACAAGGCCAGGTTGGACAGGGCTTGGAGCAACCTGGGACAGTGGAAGGTGTCCCTGCCCATGGCAGGGTTGGAACGAGGTGAGCTTTATGTTCCCTTCCAACCCAAACCAGTCTGTGATTCCACGAGTCTTAATTTCCCTTAATTTCCATCAAACATACTCATGGTCTGCATTTATTTTCTCCCATATGTGCATTATTTTTTAGCTCATTGGGTGTGTTAATGGTTACTGTTGTCAATAACAGGGTTTCCAAACAATTTCTGGATGGCTTTGGGAGCTGGCTGCCAGCTGGACAGGACGTGGAGCCGAGCTCCAACTTTCTAGTAAATGTTTGTCAAAGAAAATGAGATTTCTTAACGGACATGGAAAGTTTTCCTAAGATTTTCATTGATTTTCCCCTCTACCCTCAATTTTGACATCCGACATGCATCTGCCAGGACTTGCTGAAGGATAGCAGTCTGGAGGGTCACAAGAACCTTCTCAAGACCAAAATACCCCAGGCATCCCTCAGCGAAGGAGAAGCGACACAAAGACTGCACAGAGCAGGCAAAGACTGAGCTTATCTTGGTTATTAAAGCCACGCATTTATCACCAGGACAAAATCAGTAATTCCCAGCTCCAGGGGCGTGGGGAGGAGCTGGGGCTCTCCCTGCAGCTGGCAAAGCCGGCGGGTCCGACGTGCCAAACACGTCCCCCTCGTGCTGGGAGATAAAGCTCACGTTGAGGGAGCACAAACAACAAGGAACAGCCGCACGAGGCTCCCTTAATCACTTCCATGTGCCCATTATTAGCTGGGAAGGCTGAAAGGGAGGGAGAGATCAAGCAGGACTAGACTGATTCAGACTTTTCAGCAGCAACACTGGGGATCTTTATTAAATCCGGAGTGTGTGAGCTGGGCTGGCACCTGCTCTGCTGTCGTGGGTGGGATGAGCATCCCTGTGCTGGAGAAGGATGCATGGAATCATCCCCAGCCCTGGAGCACATCCATGAGGAGAGATCTCCAGCCACCCCAAATCTGAGAGCTCCCTGCCCCCAGAAGGCTGTCCCTTGTCCCAGCCAGGCTGTCGTGTTCCGCAGGGTTCTGCCACATCCGTCATTCCTACAGGGACCCGGCAGCGGGACAACAACAACAGCAGCTGGCTGGGAATGCCCCGTGAGGCCCAACCACCCCACTGCTGCTTGTCAGTGCAGCTCTGCCCTCACAGTGACGTGCAAGCACAAGGCAATGCTCGCTTCAAGCCATTCCAGCAATTCCTCCCTTAGGAAAAATGGATCACCCGAAAACCAGCAGCGTTTGCTGCAGCTGCGGAGCCACCTCTGGGAAGCGCTTTATGGCTCTGCCTAAATATTTGGGTTTCTACCCTCTCTATGTTTCCATCAGCCTGCTAATCGCCCTGCGAAAATAGGAGTTCCTCCTTTAAGGAGATAATGAACTCACCCTGAGCAGCTGCAGGGAACAAAATGTGGCAAAGCCACCCAGTGCTCGGAGGCAGCTGCCCAGTTTTCCTGCTTCCCACTGAGGTCTTTCCTCCACGTGAAGCAGAAGAAAAGGTGAATGAAGATCTAAAGCAAGGAATGTCCACCTGCTCTTTCCTGATTTAATGTAACATGGCCCTGGCACAGTGCAACTTCCCTGAGCTTCTCACTTTGCATCTTCTCTGCTGGAAAGTGATGGGTTCCCATATTTCAGGTAAAAATCTCCTGTGGCAGAATGGCACATGTGAGGTTATGGAATTATGGAATGGTTTGGATGTGGAGTGACCTGAAAAATTATCCATGTCCAACCCCCTGCCATGGGCTGGGCCACCTTCCACGATCCCAGGTTGCTCCAAGCCCTGTCCAACCTGGCCTTGGACACTTCCAGGGATGGGGCAGCCACAGCTTCGCTGTGCCAAGGCCTCTCCACCCTCACAGCCAAGAAGTTCTTCCCAATATCCAACTTATTTCTTACTTTCTTCAACCAAAAACCATTCCCCCATGTCCTGTCCCTCCAGGGCAATGCCCAAAGTCCCTTTCAGCTCTCCTGGAGCCCCTTCAGGCTCTGGAAGAAACGTTGTTCATACATTTATTTATTCAGGGGTCCGTGAGACCAAGATACACGTTTGCATTAGAGAAGCCTCCAAGCTAAAATTGCAGGAATAGTTAAAGAGTTGCACAACCACATTGTATGAAAAAGCAGGAGAACACATTTGCAGTGACCCTCAGGAGACAGAGTTTGGCAAAGCACTCAGTGCTCTTGGTGAAATAAAACATGCCCTGCAATCCTTTTGCTGATGATATCAAGTGTAATATTCAATGGTCTTCAGAGGCTGAAAGCTGCTCTGCTGCTTTTGGATTCAAATGAATTGATTCGACTTTAAATTAACAGCAGATGACTTGTGGGACTGTTTATTCCCATATATACAGCTTTGGACTGGTTTTTTGTTCTTTAAAAGTGTCAGAGCTGAAGGCAGAATTCCCTGGAGTTCCAGGTAGGCAACAAAACCCATCCAGCTTGGCCATCCCGTGGCAACACCACTGCAGCCCCCCAAATTCAGAAGTGCAGGCTTGAAAATAAAATGTTAAATTCTATCAAGGGCTGGGTGTGACTGAGCACGAGCTGGAATGTTTTGCTGACTCCGAGCTCTGCTCTGGCAGAGGGCAGGTATTTATAGCACAGGTGAGTCCCACCCCAGCTGAACCAGCACTTCCCAAAATCCTGGTGTATCCGGGAGCTGCCAAGAGCAGCAGGAGCTCCTCAGGCTGGGATGAGGGAGCCAGGGCTGTGTCCTGCTCATGCCCAGCCTGCTGCAGGTCCCCAGGGTTGGGAGGGACCTTCCAGACCACCTCATTCCAGCTCCCTGCGATGGGCAGGGAACCCTCAACCAGACGAGGTTGATTTAAACCCCTTCTCCATGGCTTGGATTTTAAATCCTGGCTTGGATTTTCCCTGGAGCAAGCTCAGGGAAGGGTTGTTCCCCACCATTCCAACTGCTCCTGCTTCAGCCATTCCCAAATTACCCCACATGGCTGAGACCTGTACCTGCCAGAGCAGATCTGAATCCCACCCCAGCTTAGGGATGCTCAGCTACACCTGGCTCCAGCCCTTCCTTAGCCAAACTCCTGCCTGACCACGTCCAAGGACTGAAATAACCTGGCAGAACTCCCTGGCAGCTCTGCAGGGAGGGTTTTACACTCCTTCCACTGCCTCTTGTGCAAGCTGGAGCTTCTACACTTGCAGGTGACATCTCCCACTGCCCCTGGCCCCAGAGGGCAGGAATTTACTGAGCCTCCACACGACTTTGGGTTCAATCCAACTTTCACAGGTTCAGTGAGGGTGGAAAACCCTCCAGGATCGCCGAGTCCAAGCTGTGCCCAATCCCCACCTTGCCTGGAGCACTGAGTGCCCCATCCAGCCCTTCCTTGGACACCTCCAAACCTCCCTGGGCAGTCCCTTTTCCATGGAGAAATTCCTCCTGGTGTCCCACCTGAATCCCCCCTTTTTCTCAGGCAACAACAATTTATTGAAGACAGCGAGCACCTCTTGGCTGCCCTTCATGTCCTACAGGCTCCACGCTGCTCCTGGAATCTCTGAGATACCTGGACACCCCCACCACGGAGCCAGGAATGTCACCAAGGGCTATTTATTGTCACAAAGGCACCTGTGGGCTGTAGGAGGGTGACAGCAGCACAGCCTGTTCTCTCTCCTGGCATTCCTGCCCACAGGGTTTGTGCTCCCTGCCCTTGGCACCGCTGCTGGAAAAGCAACCAGAGGAAGGCAGGAAGAGCTCCTGCTCTCCATGGCAACACCCACAAACTCTGGGAGCTGGGGCACTGCCAGGGCCCCGTGGGCTCGGGTGGTTTGCAGGACGTGACCTGAGCTCCTGGGCGAGTTCCAGGGGTGCCCACAGCTCGGGCTGCCTGTGCAGGGACACCTGGGCTGGACAGAGCCCCTCAGTGTGGGAGCAGAGCGGGGCTGGCACAGAACAGCCTCCTGCTTCATTACCCAGCAGTTAATTAGCAGGGATGAGCTGCCTCGGCAGCAGCAGCTCCAGCCCTGGCACTGCTGGGGGACATAGGAACACCTGGCAGGACCAGGACCCATCGCAGCACTGGGAATATCTGGAGTGTTTGTTAGTTGCACAAGGAAAATGAGCACAAATCTCCCGGGAATCAGAGAATTATGGGATCACTAAGGCTGGAAAAGCCCTCTAAGATCAAGTCCACCTGTTAATCCAAAACTGACACTTTGCTTCAAAACCATGTCCCAAAGTGCCACACCCACACATTTTTTTTGACACTTCCGCAGATGGTGACTTCCTGGCCAGCCTATTCCAATGCCTGACCACCCTTTTCTTGAAGAAATATTCCCTAACATCCAAATGAAATCTTCCCTGACACAACTTGAGACCATTCCCTCTCCTGTCCCTGTTCCCTGGGAGCAGAGCCCGACCCCCCTGGCTGTCCCCTCCTGTCAGGGACTTGTGCAGAGCCACAAGGTCCCCCCTGAGCCTCCTTTTCTCCAGGCTGAGCCCCTTCCCAGCTCCCTCAGCCTCTTCTGGTGTTCCAGACCTCTCCCCATCTATGTTCCCTTCCCTGGACTCGCTCCAGCCCCTCAATGTCTTTCTCATCATGAGGGGCCCTGACACCGCTGTGAGCCTGTAAAAATGTGTTAAATTACCTGCCTTCCACCAATATAAAAAGCCAAGGAAAAAAAACCTCCTGGAGAAGTCTAAGTTTACGTGAAAATCAAGCCAAACAGGTTTTTCTCCCTTTTTTTTCTGTGTGCTGCTCTCACGAAGCGAGTTTGAATGTGGAGGTATCAAGTTCGCAGCAGTTTAAAAGTTAAACGTGGCCTGGAAAAGCAGAGCTTTCTAAAAGCTTTCATTGAGCCTTGTTTTCCCCTGCGCCGTCTCCCCGCTGGTGGCACGGGAGGCCTTCCACAAGTGCTCCATTCATGGGGACCCAGGCCACCAGAGCCCCCAAAACGGCTGGGCCAGCCCCAGTGGCTCGGCCTCATTAAAGGGTTGGTGTTTGGGGACGTGCTGTGGGTGCTTTCATCTCCCACACTCTGCTCAAGGTTATTTTTACCCGTCAGGTTGGAGGGCTGAGCCTCAACCCAGCCACCTCTCAGTGCCCTGGGTGTTTGAGGAGCTCAGCCCAGAGCCAGAGCAGCCTCAGGGCTTAATCCAGCCCCAGGATCCTCCCAGATTCAGGAAAACTCACCCAAATAAACAAACCCCAAGGTGCCTGGGCTGAGGGAAAGCCTGGAGGCAGAGGGCAGCCACCAGCCCATCTGCTCCTGTTTGTGCCTTGGGGAGCTCTGCTGGGCAGAGATTTTGCCATATTTATGTTCCATGGTTCATTCCGTGGGGTTTTTATATCATTTATACTGGTTTGTGTGGGATTCCTTCCTGGTTCTTCCCCAGGAATTTCTCCCTGGGAGACAAGGGAGCAGAAAATTCCTTTCTCCCTTCCCAGTTTCCAACCTCCCTTCGGAGAGCAGGGACACAGGCATTGTCCTCTGTGCTTCTGCCAGGCTGGAGACAGCTCTGCCTGCAGCTGGGAATCACATCCCATTTCCCCAGAGACCCAGCTCTGCTTCCTGAAGATGCCTTTCCCTGGATTCTGGCCCTGCAGCCATGCCAGGCTGGGTGCCAGATGATTTTTTTTGTGCCTGCAGGTCTCTGGAACAAAGACAAGCCACGTGCCAGGAGCACAGGCTGAGATTTTCAGGTGAGGAGCTGGGTCCTGCCAGGCTGCTCCCAGTGCTTCCCTGGGCCTACAGGGATCCTTAATGTGCTTCCTGACTTTAATGTGCTCAAAAAATTCCAGAAACTGCACAAACGGTCACTGAAATTGGTGGAACCCACCTCTCAAACCTCTTTTTCTCTGCACTCTAAAGGTCAGTGATAACAACTCCCAAATTTCATTAAAAATGTCTTTTCTCAACTTGACCCAAGAATCTGCATTGATGTCATTTGAGGAACCCTTCGACACCTGGTAAGTTAAAAACCCCTCTGAACTGGATAAACTCTTTCTTAACAAAGACTTAGTCAGGTTTTTCAAGTTCTTTTTTTCATCCTGTGCACCAAAACAGAGAGGCAGCTTATGGAGAAAACTATATGAAGAAAATATACAGAAAATACATTTTCTGGTGTAAAAATCCTGCAGTCAGCTGAAACTATGGCATTTCTGAGCTTTGGAGGCCCCTGTTTGCAGACTAAATTGAGTCCACTGCTCTCTCAGACCAGGCAGGACACAAATTCTAAATGACAATGAGTGAAATCATTGTCATTGGTAGAACCAAGTTGTGCAAACCAACCAAAGGAGCTCAAACCCTCATCTGTGTCAAGGCAGTTCTGAAAACACAATTATTTTTCACAAAACCTTCCTCATCCTTTACCAAAGTGTTCCTACCACACCTGAACTGTTACCCAGGCTGTGCAAATCTGATAATCGAGGCTCAGACCCCAATTTTTCAGTGCAAAGTGTGTGGGGAAGCCTTGGTTTGAACCCCAAATGCACAAAGAGTTGCCAGTTGTCCTTTTCCAGGGTGGCTGATCCATGGATGGGGGTGTGGATAAAGTGACACCATCCCCTGGCAGGGCCAAGGGACACACAGCAAGCCTGGAGCCTTTGGGAGTTATCCCAAAGGGTGGGAACACCAACGTCCACCTGCCAAGGTCTGGATGTGACAGCTCCAGGATGAGCTCCATGTGCAAAGCTTTCCCTCAGAACAGAACAAAGTGAATCCCAAGGAATATTCAGGAGTCTCACAAGAGAAAATAAACATTTTACAGTCAGGTTTCCCCTTGTTTTCTCTAATCCAACACAGAAATCTCCAAGGAAATTAACTGTCTCGGAGCAAACATTTCAGAAAATTAATATAAAATATCCAGCAGTTCTGCCAGGATCCCCTGGCATTTTCCACAGCTTCTGTTAAGATTTCTGCAAGCCTTTTTCCGGGGGCTGCGTGTGTAAAACGCTGCCTGTACCTGTTTTCCCCACGGTAAATCTGGCCCAAAGAGTGAACTGGGATTCCCTGCTGGCTCCTGGCCTGGGTGGAGGAAAGGCCTGGTGGGATCCTGGCCACCCCCTGCACGTGGGACGACAAACACGGCAGTGACGTCCGCGTGGGGAAAAAGAAAACATCAGGAAATGTCAGCGAGCAGCAGCTGGTAAATCCATACGTAGGAAAACAAACAAGGCCCAGCTTTGATTGTCCAAGTTCACAGCAGAGGTTACTTTACCTTGGCAGAGCCACATCCACGACTTGGGCTCGGAATTCCTTCGGCAGAGCTAAGCAAAACCATGTGTTCTCCTGGAAAGAGGGGAAAGTTGAACTCCAGCGCTGGGCAAAGGCAGGGATGGAGAAAAGGAGGCTCAAGGGGACCTTGTGGCTCTGCACAAGTCCCTGACAGGAGGGGACAGCCAGGGGGGTCGGACTCTGCTCCCAGGGAACTGGGACAGGACAAGAGGAAACGGCCACAAGTTGCACCAGGATGGGTCCAGGTTGGACAGCAGCAGGAATTTCTCCATGGAAAGGGCTGCCCAGGGAGGTGCTGGAGTCCCCATCCCTGGAGGTGTCCAAGGAACAGCTGGATGTGGCACTCTGGGCTGGTGACAAGGTGGGGATCAGGCCCAGCTTGGCCTTGGAGGGCTTTTCCAACCTCAACGATTCTGGGAATTTGAAAGAGGTTCAATAGGATTTTGGGAAATGGCACAAGGGATGTTTTTGGGAAAGCTAAAGAGAGCAGAAAGAGGGGAAATAATGTTTACAAAAGAGGTGTAACAACGACTTGACAGGGAGAGGCTCTGGCAACTCCTGCTGGGCAGGAAAATGTGGGATCAAAGCAGTGTTTAGGGAGGATCTGCTCCTTTTCAAAATACTCCAAGGAACCATGCTCAGGGAAGCTGATAGTGGTGAACTCCCTGGCCAGGGACCTGCCATGTGTCCGTGCTATTTAAAGATGTGTCAGGGTTAGGATAAATATAGGATCTGCTCAGAATGGCCCGACAAGTCACCTTGAGTTCTCATGGGAATGTTTATTGTGAGCTGGAGCCGAGGGCAGCACAGCCAGAGCTCCCAAGGGAAAACCTCCCTGAGCCACTGTGGAAAAGGGCCCTGCACGGGCTGGAGCTGGGCTGGGGCTGGAGCTGGATCTGGAGATGGAAATGGAGCTGGAGCTGAACTGGAGCTGGAGCTGGAGCTGGGCCTAGGCCTGGGCCTGGGCCTGGAGCTGGAGCTGGGGCTGGAACTGGAACTGGAGATGGAGATGGAATGGGACTGGAGATGGGGCTGGAGCTGGAAATGGAGATGGGGATGAGCTGGGGCTGGAGCTGGAGTTGGAGCTGGAGTTGGAGCTGGGGCTGGAGCTAGAAATGGGGCTGGGGCTGGAGATGGGGCTGGAGCTGGAGGTGGAAGTGGGGCTGGGGCTGGATTGGGGCTGGGGCTGGATTGGGGTTGGGGCTGGAGCTGGGGCTGGAGCTGGAAATGGGGCTGGAGATGGGGCTGGAGCTGGGGCTGGGGCTGGAGCTGGAACTGGAACTGGCCCAGCACCCAGGGACACCTCAAGCTCTGCTCCCACTGCCCTGCAGCTCTCCCAAGGGACAGAGCACAGGGACAAAGGCCACTCGTGGTCGTTTTGCAGGAGATGGGGTGACAACCCCAAGGACATGGACAAATTCCAGGCTGTTTAATGGCTTTCTGTCCCCCTGAAGTCCTCTGGCGCTTCCCTTTGGGCGTGCTGCTTTCTGCTTCCTGCCCTGGATCCCAGTGCAGCCAGAGGCAGAGTCCCCTGGGCACGGAGTGAGAGCTGCTGGAAGGTGCTGCCGTGATTGGGAACTCGCTGTACTCCAGCCCTGCGAGGAAAATCCATCTGCAGCTGCTGGGCTGGGATATTCCTTCAGCTCTGCCTTTAGCATGGACAGGGGTCAGCACATCCCAGCAGCCCCCACATCCCCTCCTGCTCTGAACCCACCTGGAGTCCAACTGGGAACCAAGTGTGGTGTCTCAGAGCCCACTTCCCTGACCTTCCCAGCCCTCCCAGGATGGGCAGGCCCGGGGTGAAGTCTGGAATTGAGCCATTTGGCGTTTTGGCTGCACGAGGTCGATCCAAGCCTTTTCCAACAGACCCAGAGTAGCTCCATCAAAGCCTCAGCAAACCTCAGTCATGGCTGCATCGCTGCCCAGCTGAAAACTGGGACAATCCTCCCAGATTTCTTCTTGCTGAGCAGCAGATCTGTGCCAATGACAGGGCAGGGATGGGTGAAAGGGTCCCCAAGCCCATGGGACACACTCCAGGCAGCAGGAACCATGGAGCTTGGGCTGCAGGTGCTGTTACCAACAAAAAAAAGCATCCACTTATCCCCCACTCCTCAGCCAGTTTGGCTTGGGGGAGCCCAGTGTGATGAATAATTCGTGAAATTGCATTGCCAGAAACAAGAGAGCAGCAGGAAAGGCTTCAATCAGACTCTGTAAAACCAGAGGGGTTGATTTGCTTCAGTCTATTCCCTGCAGTCGATACAACCACGATTAAATGTTGAGTGAAATCCTTGCTTTACATAAATCCTCTCCCAGAGGAGAAGTAAGACAGCAAAGGAGGGAAGACACAAACCCAGGAGAAAATCCTGTGTTGGCTCCAAGTCACAGGAGGTGCAGTTCTCCTTCCCTGATCACTTAGGGGGGATAAAATGGGAAGCCCATGAATTATGAGTGAGGGGCTCACGTTTCATGGAGAGCTGTTCCATGGAGCGGGGGTGGGATGGGGCAGCCACGCCTTCCCCAGGCTTGGAAGGACATCAGGAGTCCACAGAGGAAAGGTAAAAGGAAAAAAATAAATAGAGGCATTGCCCTGTTGGGATTGCCTTCGTCTTTAAAACGGGAAAGGCTACAAAAGGAATTCCATAATTCCATTCCTATCTGGGGAGCTTCTGGGCAGGGAGGCCTTTCCCTGCCATGGTGAAGCTCCTCTTCCCTCAGGAGTCCAAGTGATTTTAGCAAAGCAGCTTTTATTTGGTTGATCTCCTGGATTTCTTTGCTTGGTGCTCCATTTCCAACCTGGTGGCCTTGCAGAAATTCCCATCTCCTGTCAGGGGACTCTATGGGACACCACACAGCCTGGGCAGGAATTTTGGGTCATGAACTACAAGCTTGGGGATGAAACTGAATTTTAGGCTGGACTTCCAGTGGATGCCAGGCTGGAGAAGGGAGGGTGGGAAGGAAGAAGGTCAGGTCCTGGTGTGCCAGGGTTGGGCTGTGAGGGCTCCCTGATGAGCATTTTGGGGCCATTCCCAAGGAAATGCTTATCTGCCTCTTCCAGGGATGTGGAGTAAACCCAGGCCTTGGCTGCTTTGCCAAAATCTTAATTGCAATTAGTGAGGCTGAGGCGAGGCCAAAGCCCCAGCAACAACTGGAGAGCAACAGTGAAGCGGTGGTGGCTTAGCACAAATAAACCTGCTTGGATTTGCATAACACTGGGAGTTTGTGCAGCAGCAAAGCTCAGGCTGGGCAGGATTAGCTCTGCTAATGAGCTTTGCTAATGCAAGTCCTACGAGAGAGGCACAATTTGGGCGTTTGACCCTGACTGGGCACAATCACAGAGCTCCCCATGAGCTCCAAACTGCCTCATTTTGGGGTTAAATGCAGAATCCCAGAGTGGTTTGGGTGGGAAGGACCTTAAAGTTCATCCATTGCCACCCCCTTGGCAGGGACACCTTCCACTGCTCCAAGTTGCTCCAACCTGGCCTTGGACATTTCCAGGCATGGGGCAGCCACAACTTCTCCAAGTGCCAGGAGAAGTTTGCAAGGAACTTCAATCTGTGATCCAAAACCAGTCACTTAAAGACATTATTAACCCAACAGCAGTGCTGTGCTCCCTGAGGATTGAGAATTCCCCATGCTGAAGGATTTCTCTCCATGCCATGCACACCATGGTTTTGTCTGGTTTTCCATTATTCAGCCCATGTGGCTTTTACCACTTCCCTTGGGAGCCTCCAGCGAAGCCCAATCTCTGCATTGTTCCAAACATTTCCTGAGATTCAGCTGCTTCTTCCTTCTATTCATGCCCAGCAGAATTGTGCTCCTGCCTGGCTGTGCCCTCGATTGTTTGGGGTGCTCCCAGCCCTTTTAAACTGGGAGGTTTTTGCTGTCAGAACACAGAATAAATTCCCCGACTTCTCATGTCCTTGGGGTTTGTTGAAATTTAACCTCCCTCCGTGCTCCTGCCCGGGAACAGCAGCCAGCCCTGGGCTCGTCCTCTCTTGGTGTCTTCTGCATTCATTTCTGCCCTGTGGTGGCTCCCCATCCTTCCCAAATATTTGGTGAAACTCATTTTCCTCAGGAAAACACCAGCACTTGCTGATGTCATGTTCCAGTTACAGCCTCAGCCCAGGGAAGCTGTGAGGGATGAAATGTGGATGTGGGATCTCCTGCTTGGGAGGGATCCTAAGGATCATCCCATTCCAACCCCTCCGGATGGGCAGGATCACCTTCCAATCCACTATCCCTGCCTAAAATCCACGCCTGGAATTGGAGCAGTCACCAGGATTCAGAAAGGAACCGATAAAGCAGCTCAGCTTCTTCTGATTTTCATTAGAACTCCACTCTGCTGGGTGGGAAGATGAAGGGAAATACTTTGGGCACGGCCAGGCAGGAGCAATGTCCCAGCTCAGGAATCAGGCCCTGCCCAGCTGGGGAGGGCAGCTCTGCTGGGAAACACCTGCTCCCTTTTCCAGGGATAAGATTTCGGAGTAGCTGCTGTCAAAACAACAGAGTCCATTCCCACCGGGCTCTGTCCCAGCAGAGCTGGGCATCTGTCCCTGAGAGCTGGAGAAAGGAGCCCTCAAACCCAGATCCCACAGGAAATACAGACCTGGAGAGTTTCTGAGCTCCTTCTGGAGGACAGAATAACCAGGAATTTCCTCCCTGGATGGGATTTCTGCAGGGAGACATCGTGGGCTTGCTGTGGTTGTGCTTGGAAATCTCTCTGTGTGATGGGAAAGATCAGGAATGGGTGAGAAGTCTGCAAAATGAATCCCTTCTCCATCAACAAGAGAAATTAAAGGCTCTGAAACTACTCAGACAACCTTGGAAGAGCCAGATTAAATTCCTGTAGGACATGGAAAGCAAAGGAGCGAGGAGTGCTGGAGACTGGGAGAGGACTCTCTCCAGAGGGATGACTCTCTTGGCTTATTTGGGATAAAATAAAAGCAAAGGTTGAGGACAAAATGGGATTTTTGGAGGGATATTCAAGTCCAGGCCTTGGTGCCACCAGAGGTTTGGATTTGCCTGACCCAGCCAACAGCACAAATTTCTATTTTACCTTTTCCCCAATTTCAGCAGCTCAGGATCCTGCCTTTGCTCAAGTGCATTAAATACAGAAAGGCCTAAACATTTGGAGGAGAAATATCCTGGCACCTATTGGCAAAAAGTTCTCTTGGATAGGAAAGTAATGGAACGTTAAGTGCTGATAAATAAACAAATTGGGATTTTTAAATGAGGCCTTTTTAAAATTGCAAGGGGCGGCTTCAAATGGACACTTGCCTTTTGTTTTTCTTTTTGCCTTCCCTCTACAGCACTTTAAATTATTTAAAAATTCTTCTAAATGCTTATTTAAAAAACCCCAAAACTGAAAAGATGATGCTTTGCACTTCCATTTGATTCCAAAGGGATTTTTGGTTGCCGTGTTATAAAACTTTTCAGGAAAGGTTTCAAATGGAAGCCCTGACAAACCATGGAACACCAGGAAATTCTGCAGCATTAATGAGCTCTTGGAAGGTTGGAGAATCATGGAATTGTGGAATGGTTTGGGCTGAATGGAACTTAAATCTCACCCAGTTCCACCCCCTGCCATGGACAGGGACACCTTCCACTATCCCAGGTTGCTCCAAGCCCTGTCCAACCTGGTTCTGCTCAGGAATTTCCCTTTAAAACCTTTCCAGCACTGACTGTGGTTTCTGTAAAGTGATTTTTTTTCCCCTTTTTCCCCAGGAAAATCCCACTATTGCTTATTATATCCTTTAGTTTTCCTGGCAAAACCCTCAACGAAACACCCTGTCCAAACACAATTAAATCTGTAGATTTAATCACCTCAATAATGATCCTTTGGGGTCACCCAGACACTAAACATTATTCCACAGGAGCTGTGGCCTTAAACCTGATGCTTTAAAAGTGTGAGACCTGTAGAAGCTGTGCCACAGGTTGAGAGAACGAGACAGGATATCATGGAAGCTTTGCAGGCAGCAAAAAATTCTAAATACAACAGTTTGAGGCACAAAGTTGATGTTTTGGGGACGGCAGGGTCCCTAAACCACTCAGATGCCACCAAGCCACCCCTGGGTGCTCCATTTGTGCCACCTGTTCATGGATTCTATGGTGGGAAGGTCCATGGGAGTCTCAGGAGGAACCAAAGCCATGCAATATTTCAGGCCCAAACCCCAAATGAATTCTGCAGGAAAGGACAGGAAGGAAAGGAGCAATAAAGGAACAAAGTTAATGCCCCAATCATGTATATTCCAGTGGCCTCCAAGTGCCAGCTGGATTTGGGTTCTGCTCTTTGGCTCCTTGGAGGGCTCCTAAGTGCCCTGGATAGGAAAATTGGCACCAGAAAGCCTCAATCGACTGCAAACACTCAGCAGGTTTGACAGCAGAAGAATTAAGTGTTAATCACCAGGAAATGCAACGTGCTGGTTTTGCGGGCAAAATTATCCCGTAAATTCAGGTGCTCCTGCCTGGCTGAAATCACTGGGAATTGCACATCCCAGTCCCAAGCAGAGACAGCCCAGGAGTGTCCTTTCCATGGGGTTTCTGTGCAAGGGGCAGCAAATTCTGCAAAGAGGGGGTAAAACTTCTGCTCCAACACATTGTGCCTTCTCAGCAGCCACGCTTTCCAAAAAGATAACAGCCCCGTTTCCCTTGTTTTCCAAAATAACTCCAGATTATTGATGTCCTGCCAATGTTTTAACAAGGAGAGTTCACTAAATCCCACCCTGTCCCAAGTCTAGGATGAACACCATGGGATCAGGGTGGGGACACCAATGGGTTGTGCAGAGATGAAGAGCCCAGGAGTCCGTTCCTTGTTTTTCCATTTTAAAGCAAACACTCTTCTGTAACTGGAACCAAGAAGAGAGGCAGCCTCCTCCTTTCTTCATGTTTGGCAAATAAACCTCTCTTAAGGGCACTGTGTTGGAAATGTTTGTACTTTATTTATTTTAAAAAAAATACACAGAGTGGGTTGATAGCACAACATTTGGCCTGTTTAGGAGGAGAGGGATAAAGGCATTCACGTATTCCTCTGAGTGCCTTGGAGGGCAGCAGGAAATATTGCTCTGGAGATGTTTTCTTTCTCATCAATACCCAAAATTCTATGTTCCATAGAGAAAAAGTTGAAATTTTCTGGGTTTTTGTGTGATGTCTACAGGTTAAAGAGCAGCATTATGGCACAATCTATAGATTGCACTTTTCCAGCTTCTAGTTTTGGCCATAGCAGAAAAAGAAAGAAATCCTAAACCTAAGAAACCTTCCTTATAAAAGAAAAAAAAAAATCCTAAACCAAGTAGTGACTGAATAACCTGCTCACTACAACTTCTGGATTTAATGGATACAAATGGGTATGAAGCTGGAATCACCACGGAGGTTTAGAAGGATGGACTCCACAAAGAGCATAAATCCCATTCCCAATCTCCTGTAACATTTTAAGGAGTTGCTCTCCCAGCCCTTGAAGTTCCCAACAGCTGAAGACTTTTGTCAGGAGAGTTTAATTAAACCAGTAACTCCGGGGAGAAAGCAAACATCCCAGCCAGGCACAGCTGCCTGGGTCCGTTCCAGCAGCAGCAGAGTTGGCACAACCACCACATTCTGCCTAAATTCTGCAAGAGGCACAGAAGTTTTGGGTTAAGATTTATGCTGCACTTAATCTTTAAGGGGCCATCGGCCTCCTCTCTAATGGATTTGCCCAGCCCGGGCAGTTTTGAAGCTCAGACTAAAGATGTTAATCTGCTAAAAAGTTTCGGTGAGCTCATTCCTGATCTGTGTCAGAACACCAAGGTCCCGATATCCTTCTTGCCCTAAAAAAAGCTCTCGAATGGCGCGGTGTTGGTCACTGGGTGCCCTCTGAGAGCTCCCACCCTCGCATGAGAATGGGTGTGAAAAGCAGCCGCATCTCCCAGGGATCGGCATTTCCAAGCAGCCGCCTGAAAAATGCCCACAAGCCCCGAAATTGGGTTTCTGTCTGAGTTTGCTGGTGACACTGGCGGGTTTTCCACCGGTGACAGCGATGCCCTTGGCCACCCGGCCACCATTCCCCCGCATCTTCTTGTCCCTGCTTTTACCAAACAAACCAAACGGACTTTTGCCCGCCGGGGGCAGGAAACATCTGCACGGCCGCCGCTCTCACTCCGAATCCACGCTCCTGTTTCTGCCTCTCGTTCAAAGCGGAGCTCGCAGAGGGCTGCGGTTCAGCAGCCCGGAGCTGCTGGGCTGTTACATGAGATATTCAGGAAGTTATTTGCATGGAGGGGGATAAAAGCCTGTGGCAGCAGCGGGGCGCGCTGCAGAGGCGACTCAGCCGCCGTGGCCACCAGCCCAAGGAATTGCACCCATCCCAGGCTCACAATGAGTTGTTTACTGGCCTCGGCTGCCTGTGGGAAGAGCCAAGGAGAGCGGAGGAAGAGGAGAGACAAACACAATGCGAGCGAGACGCGTTAGGGGGGAGGCTGGGCTTCAGCAGCAGCCCCGGCGCTTCAGCCCCATGGAAGCAGAGAGGGCTGAAAAGGGAATAAAATGAACCATCCGCCGCCTTGCTCCTGCTGCCACAAGAGCCTCGTCCCTACCTGAAGGGCTGATATCGAGGTAAGAGGGGAAAAGAACCATTTTTTTCAGGCGGAGGGCGGGTTCAGCCCGCGGCTCCCGGGGGCAGCTCCCCGGCAGACGCAGCCACGCTTCCCTGAGTATTTGTAATTACGGCCCTGGAAAAGCAAAGCTGAGTGCTTTTCCAGCAGGAATCCAGCGCTTCCAGGGCAAGAGCTCAGACTGTTGCCTTCAGCTCCTCTGAGAAGATTTGAAACAAAACAACAACCCCCAGCCCAGCAAACAGCGCCTTTCTAAATCTGCTTAGGGAGATATTTGATATTTTCTTTTCCCGGCCAGCGTTGCTCTGCAGCTTCCCAATCTCACCCTGTGCTTTCAACTCCCCCCCTCTGCTCCTCACTTTTTTTTTCCCCTTTTTTTTTTAATTGGAAAGCAAAACAATTACGGCCGCGGGAAGGAAAAACCGAGCTTTGAGGAGCTTTTCCCTGCTCGTTCCCATCGGGCTCGCTCTCCCAGCCCGGCTCCCCCGGCTAATTGCTCAGGAAATCCGCGCTGCTCATTGTCGGGCTGTCCTTAAGCTGCTAATTCCGAGCTGGGAGAGGCTCTGGAAGGGACTCCATGGATAGAGCCCCGCGAGAGGGACCCAGCGCAGAGCCGGGGCGGGGCGGGCTCGGGCTAATAACACATCCCTGCCCAATGGAAAGCGTTTCCTATGGAGACCCCCAGGAGTTCCCCCTGCCCACAGCCCCTGCCCAGACATTGGGCCCATTCTTGCGTCCCGTTTTCCCAAGACGCGATGGCAGCGGCGCTCGGCAGCCCCGATCCCGCTCGGAACAAAGGCCGGGCAGCCGCCCCCCCTGCGCGGAGTTTGAGGATGAGCGGCTGAACTTGGACAAAGTGGGATTTTCCGCGTGGGGAATAATCGCAGGGACACAAAGGATCGCTGCGGGCTGTCAGGGAGGGATCCCGTGGGAGCGGCGAGCCCTGGGAATGCCGGCGGTCCCGGTAAGTCCCCGCTCCCCCGGGCAGGAAAAGCGGCCGGAATTTCATGGCAGCTCCGGGTGGGGATTCTGCGAGCTCGGGGGGATGTGGGGGATGAATCCAGCCGGGTTCCACTGGACATCAGCGGTGCTTTCCCTGCTCTTCCTCCCGCTGGGGCTGCTCAAAGGCAGAAAGAGGAGCTCCAAGTTTTGGGAAAGTAATTCCGGTGGGAGCTGCTCCTCCGGATTTGCATGGAAATGGTTCTAACGCCCACCGCGATTCTCCATCCCCATGGCGATTGTGGCTGTGGCATTGCAGGTGACAAGTTTAGGACTTTGCTGTCCCGTTGTTTGTTGTGTGTTTGTGAAAAAGATCCCTTGGTTACAGCTTTCTTTTGTGTCATAAAGGCACTTCAGGCTTGCAAATGGGATGGGTATGAATGTGGCATAAATTAGACTTTTCACCTTCATTTGATGGAGGGCTGGTTCCTACAAACTGTACTAAAAATTAGGAATTAAGTTATAAATATTATACTGAAAACCTTAAATTTCGATTTATCACTTTGGCTCCCATTCAGCTAAAATCTCCTCCTTTAGAGCGCAAAATTCAATGAGAAAAATTCAAAGACAGCTCTAAAAAACAGAGTGGCAGAAGTAAAATGAACAATGAACATAATTTAAAGATTTGGCTGTTTGGAAGAGAGAGGATTTAGCACAATGTAAGCGCATGGCAGAAGAATTTGCAGGAAAACTTTGGAGGTTTTAATGACATTCCCGAATCATTGTTTGAGAGGAGACAATTGTGTGTGGTTTTTGTCCTGCTGCCCTATAGGAACAGAACAGTCAAATCCAGAGGATGGGAAGTGCAAAGTTCACAGCTCGGTGATAAGGACATTCCCCCTTGTAGTACTTTTCCATCTTCTTGCCCTTAGGAGCATTCCCTAAAAACAAAACAGGCAGGAAACCCTGGCACTTTGCGGGGTTCAAAGCCCCTGCATTTTAAAAGAAAGTCCTGAAACACACAGGAGGGAGAAAAGGGTGGGAGAGGAGGCCGAATGAACATTTCACTGGAATTCTTTGAGGCTAAAAATGAGAATCATCCTTAACTGATAAAAACCAGTGTCTTCCAAATTCCAGGCTCTTCCAAATTCCAGGCTCGGGAGCTGAGCTCCACACAGACAAACACCACAAATGCCCCAATTCCCCACTTGCCCACCTTTAGGGCATTGCAATGAGGCACAGAACTGCAGAGCTGCTCCTGGGGCTGCCGAGGAGCAGGGACGGGAACATTCCCTGGGCAGGGAGAGGATGCTCTCCCAGCTGGAGGATGGATCCCTCCTCCAGCAGTGACCTCATGACTGAGCACAAGGGCAGGAATTGAGGCAGTTTTACCCGGAGCTTGGGCCAGATCCTGAGGATGGGTGCACTGTTGGGGGGGAATGTGGCAAAGCCATTTGGAATTGTGTCATTGTGGCACTTGGAGCCATCTGGGTGGGCCATCCATCCATCTGGCTGCCCCTCACCCTGCTTGCAGCATATTTGGGATTTGGGGCTCTATTTCCCAATGTCTGAGCGTTCCTGGCCGGGGTTCTGGGGCTGGAGTGGCGTTCCCAGCCCCACGGTGCTCCAGTGATGCCTTTTCCTGGTGTTATAAAATGAAGCCAGACATGGTTAGAGGGGTTGGGGTCGTTATCTCAGTATTTGAATCAGGATCCTGTTTGATGCATCCACTTCCCCCAGGTGCCAGCGTGGCAAATGCACCCCCGTCAGTCACACACACCAGTTCTAGACTTTACACAGCCCAGATCCAACAAGGGAGCCCAATGCTGGGGCTGGGCTGGGCTCAGCTCGAGTTTACAGAATCTGTCCTGCCAGGAGACCTTGGGTTCCTGAGCCAGTGGGAATGTTTGGTGTCCCTGGCTCTGCAGCTCTGGGCTGTTCAGTCTCAGGGCCTGTAGGGCACTCACAGAGCACTGAGCACTGAACTCAGTAAAAGGTTACAAGTGTGCATGGTGCTGATACTTGTGGATACACAGAGCTGGGTAAAAGGGATATAAAAGAAAAGACAAAAATTATTCCGGCATCACCGGGATCCCAAAGGATCCCACAGGAGCCGTCCTGGGGCTGGGCTGGGTGGGGATGGCTCCTGGAGCACTCACCAGCCCTCAGCAGGTCCTTCCAGGTCAAGCGTGCGTGCAGAGCCTCACTCTGCTCCTTCACACGTTGCTCCTCCTCCCTAAATAAGGATCCGATTTAGTCCCGGGGAAGGGGAGCCACCACCTTGCACAGAAGGGAAATTCTCTGCCTGAAAAGAGGAGCTCTTTATTCCCAGAGCAGACAGTGGCTCTGCAAGGCTTCCTCCTGCACCAGCTCCCAGCCCAGCCCCATAAAAGGGGTAAAGATCCACCCTGCTCCGCAGCCAGACCAGCCTGAGCTGACCCCGCTGCAGGGAAATTTGCTGGGTTGTTTGGAATGGGTCTGCTTGGTGGAAAAGGGAAGATCTCTTTATCTTGGCCAGTGAAATTAAGGGGCATTCATCATCGCCAGAGACAAAGGTGTGTTCTGGCAGCAGAGCAGCTCCTTTCCCCGGACAGAACATGAGCTCATCAGGCTGTGAGATCCTGTGATGCTGTAAAGGCACAGCCACAGCAGACCTCTTCTTTTCCTCTGGTAATATTTCCATTTTCCTTTCCTGAACCTGCAGACAGCTCACCCCCTCCCTCCCCAGCATGTGTTTTACAGATGGATAGCACCATATTTAGCAGGAAAAGCAGCATCCAGCCCTTGCACGATGCCAAAACATCACTGCCCTGCCCTCAGCCCATCATTAGAAATCTGATTTCTAAGAAGCTTCACTGCAGAAGCGTTGCTGGCTGACCAAGACTGGATATTTCTGCATTGTGGAGTAATTTCTTACTTATTTTAACACTTCAGAGAAAAAGCCAGGTTGGACAAGGCTTGAAGGTGGAAGGTGTCTCTGCCCATGGCAGGGTTGAAACAGGATGAGTGTAAATTCCCTTCCACAAACCATCCTGGGATTCTGCAATCCTCAAAACTTCCCCTTTTCCTCACAGGATAAAGCCATTTAAGAGAATAAAACCCTATCAGATCAACCTCCTTCTGTAAATAAATGCAAGGCACAGATCCCTCGAGGTCCCAAGCTCGGATTGTGTCCAACCCCAAGGGAGGATTGCTGCAGCACCCAAAGAATCCAGCTCAGCCCTTTCAAGGTGAAACTGGAGTTTGTGCTGGGACCTTCTTGGTGCCAAGGAACAGAAAAAAGTCCGTAATTTCTGGATAATCAGAGGAGAAAGTTCAGACCTCCAGTTTCAGCAAAGGGAATGAAGAGGATCCAGTCCGATGGGATGAGGATGGGGTGACAGGAGGAGCTGAGGAAAAGCAGCAAGGAGCCCAAAAGCCACGGAATGGCCAAGGAACCACTGGGAATTGTGTCAGGGAAAGCGAAGAAAGGCAGCTTGTTGGGCAGGCTGCTGACTGGGAACCTTTTGGAGCTGTGAGCAAATAAACCCAGGCCTGTTGTTGGAGTCCCCGGTGGCTCAGGGAAACAGGAGTCTCTTATTTTTTATGTTGGTTTTTTTTCCTTCCCTTAGCCACACTTTGTAATGAACCAGAGCTACATCAAGGACACGGCAACCTCCACCACAAACATAATTCCCGGGTGAGAACAACCTGGTCAGGCAGGGTAACTTCGCTTTTCAGCACTTCATCAGCTTTTCTTTGCATCTAAATCTTCCCCATTGAATCCAGCGCTGCCATTATCCAGCAATCCCCTCTCAGTGCGAGACCAAACAAGCAGAGCTCCCGCACTCCTCCAGCACCAAAGGCCGCGCAAAAAGCCCCTCTTAACAAGTGTTAAATAATGCAAACCTCGCCGAGGAGTTTGGGGTGAATTCCGTCGTTTCCTGGCTGCGGCCCAGCCCCTCTGGAGGCTGCTGGGGATGGGGAAAGGCAGAGCACGCCAAGGGTTAAAGGGTGATGTAAATGGAGAGAGACATTCTCAGTGCAAACAAAAAGAGAGTCATGCCCTGAGGATCAGTGGCTGAATATGGGGTAAGGCAGCTCGCGATTCTCTTCTGAAGGAAACATTTTAATTAGCTCAATCCAAAACAGATACAGCCCGGAGAAGGCACCACGAGCAGGAAATGCTTTGTAAGTCTCAGAGGACAGTGAGGAGACAACGGCGGTGCTGAGCAATTAAAAAAAAAAAAAGAAAAGAAAAAAAAAAAAGAAGGAAAGAAAAAAGGAGAGCGCCTTTATGGTTCGGGCTGAGAGGCTCAGGTTTCCCTCCCTGCTCCATCCTGGAGAAGAATTCAGTCGGGGTCCCGCTGCAGTCCGTGCCCAAGGAAAGGAGCTGTTGAACTCGGGGGATGTGAGGGTCCCCAAGAGCCAAAGCCAGCTCAGAGCAGGGGACAGGAGCGGCCGGGGGCTCCCACCTGCTCCGGGCGCATCCCTGGGCTCACTCCTGTGACAGGCGAGCCTCCCCAAGCGGCCCCACGTTTGGGGTTTTCTCTCCCAGAGGATTTGGAGCTGCTGGAGCCCAACTGAAGCGATTCATCCCCAGGGCCACCTTCCCGCAGGTGCGGGGGCGATGTCGCAGCGCAGCCGGGGCTGGGGAGCGCCGGGCCCGGTGACACCGAGCACAACAAGTGTCAAAGCCATGAATAAGAGCCTTCCTGCCCTGTCCTTCCCGCTAATCACCCGCAAACGTCCCCTTTCCCCGCATTCACTCCGATAAACCGGGCAAGAATGGCCCTTTGAAGCCCCACAAACCTCCGTGGACTTCAAAGTGCCACTCCTGTCTGCTCCCTTCCCTCTGCTCTCCAGTGCATCACTTAGGATTAGGAAATGAAAGAGATTAAAGCGTTTCTCCTTCCCGGCGCTTGGGATCGTCAATGGAGCTTTGTTTACAGGCTCCGCTTCCACCCTCTGATCCCGGCCTTTCCCCGCTCCCACCGCACCGCGAGGAGAGCAGGAGAAGGTTCCTGGGAATCAGGAGGGGAGGATGGAGCACCCACAGGCACTCAGCGAGCTCAGCCGAGCCCAAAATTGGTGTCCCGAGCTCTTTCCCATCCCGACGCCTTTTTCTGGAGAAGCCAGGACCAGCATCACCCGCTCCAGGTTTCCATAAGGCCACGCTGGGGAAACAGAGGCAGCACCAGCTCCTGCCCTGGCAGCCTCCGACAGGGAAAAATCAGCCCCAAACTTGAGGTTTGTGCCTAAAACTGCTGCCAGTTCGCACTCTCAGAGTTTTCCACCACCGAAACCAACTTTTATTGAAAAAAAAAGGAAGTACAAGTGGAAGTCCCATTGCAGGAGCTGAGATACATTTAATTTTCAGGTAGAAAACGTTTCTTTTCTATACAATAGTTCTGATTTTATCTATGGAAACAATTGCCGTTTAAACTCATTTTATCTACACTCACCAGTCGGGAAGAACCCAACCTTACACAGAATTATCATCTCTGCAAAGATCTGCCAAAACCCACACAAACCCTTTTTTGAGCCTTCTGCCTGATTAAAGTGGAACTAAGGAAGGAAATAAACCCCGAGAAATCGCAGAGCTGAGTTTGTTGTAAAGCTGTAGGAGAAAGTTACACATCCCACAGGCATTGCAGCACCGGGCTGAGGAGCAGGGAGCTGCAAACCCTGCAGGGAATGGAGTTCCCCTCAGCAGAGGGCAGAAATAAAGCTCTTGCTGTGCCCCAGGAAAATCCCTGGTTATTTCCAAGGTCAGGGGCTGAGACACTTTGAAAACACAAAAAGTGGTGCCACAACCTGGGACAAACCCCAGAGAAACCTCCCCAAACCCCACTGTCCTGCAGGCTTTGGCTTTTCCACCCATAAACCTTTGTTTCTCCAGATTTAAGAGATAACCTGAGTACACACCGGGATAATCCAGCAAAGATCCTTCAGCTTTGGGAGCTTTTCCCATCAGGGCTGTGCCAGACCTCCCAAACCCAGAGTTCAGTTGTTCAAATGAACACCCAGGGTGTCCTTCACGTCCAGACAGATAAAGTCCCACTGTCTGACATCTCATGTGACTAAAAGAAAACGTGATCGTGCTGAAAATGCCAGCCCCAAACTCTTCACTCTGGTTTTCCTGACCTCAGTTTGCTGCACATGTGGAGAATGGGATCAGCATGGAGCAGGAAGATGGAATAATTTCAAATTTGGGTTTTTTCCCTGCAGCAATTGCTGTCCTAACAAACAGCTGCTCTGGATGGAGCTGCAGTTTGGAGGTGTCTTGGGGTGCCAGGAGGAGGAAATACAAGAAATGTAAACAGGATACTCAGGCACCATAGGAAGTAACACCAAGTTTTCCTCTCTTTTCAGTCCATGGAGGATGGGATATTTCTGCACTAAAAGAGCAAAGCCTGGAGTAACTCTGCTGAATTTCTCTCTGAATATCAGGGTTATGTGAGGGATGGTTGCTGCAGGTTTGCTTGCACCACCCCTGCTAGGAGAGAGAATATTCTGAATTTTATCACACTAAACGGGGTTTATTCTGTTACTTTCCTCCCCTCCTGGACTGGCTCCTGGTTTAAAGATAGGATTTAAAGCTTTGCCCTGCCTGAAATATAAAGAAAACTGCTTTGTATCCTGTATTTACTTAGCTTTTTAAAATATATCGCTTTATTTTCCCCAGCAAGGCAGCAGCAGTGGTGACTGTGGTGTCCATGAAGAGCATCCATAGTGCTTGAATCCATAGTGGAAAGGAAGGAAAGGGAATTTTACACTCGGAAAACTCAATCTGTGGACTCATCCTACAGAATTTCAAGCACATGGCTGGGTTTCAAAGCCCCTTGTCAGCTTGTTTAAACACCTCAGGGTTCCATAGGTAAACAAGGCGGGCTGTATTTTAGAGCCCATAAGTTAACTCGACAATTGCTGGCAGGCAATTCCCAGAGATTAGGCACTGGGAAAAACGGGGTTTGACCTTGGGGCCGTCTGGAGCAGAGCAGGGAGAAAAGAATCAGGTGATGGAGCACCTTTTTTTCCTGTGTGAGGAGCACCTGGGCCAGGCAAGGAGCACCTGGTCAGGGGCAAAGGTGAGAGTTCCAAAGGCACCTTCCCAACTCTTGAGGAGCTGCCAAAATCCAGGCCAGGTTGGGAAGTGGGGTTTCCATGGGGCTCTCAGGCTGTGTGAGGTCTCAAAGGACACCCAAGCCCTCTGAGATCTCCCCAGCAGGACCCAGAGTGAAGCCTGGAGCAGGGAGTCACATTCCAGCATAAACACAAACTCCTGGTGGAGATAACGGGAGTGTCTGCACTGGGAGGGAGCTGCAAGCCAAGATTTAATGGTTTAGGCTGAGGGTTAAGCCAAGGCTCAGCTATTCCTGTTGGAGCTCATGTGAGTTTTCCAATCCAACTCAGCTCTTGTTCAAAGGCATTTGAGCTTTCAGGCTAAACCTCTCCTGATTTACACCGCCCCAGATCCAAAGAAAGTGAGTTCAATCCCACATTTGAGATTTTATTCCTGTTCTTCTCATAAATTTGAATATTTAATATCTTTTTCAGCTTGTTTCTCAATAAAGCTCATTTAACCATGCATTTAGTAGGAAAAAAACCTCCACAGGAGAGACCTCCAAGTTCCAATTCCTATATTTGGCCATCCAAAGGATGGGAAGGGAGATCTGGGCATCCTCCTTTCCTGCTGCTGTGCCAGGTGACAGGTGAGGTGCCTCCAGGGGCACTGCACTGGTTTTCGGGAAGCCTGTGGTTCTCTGGGCATTCCCAGGTGAGGAACTTGCCCCTTCCACCTGGCAAAGCCACCCCAGCTTTCCCAACACCTGCCATTTGACCAGCAAGGCTGACAGCTTGCATGAGAGAACTCACAGGAGGGAAAGCATATGGAAAACATCTGGTTTTGATCGTTTGCATCCCAAATTGTCCCGAATCCACGCTTTCCTCTCCATTTTATTTGTTTATGTGTTGCCATTACAACCTTGAGCACAGCTCAGTGACAGGTTTGGAGCTGAAACTCCTCTGTCAGGGGATCGCTCTGGAAAGGATCCCACCCTTCACAAAGCTTTCGCTCCAAATCGCTCCCAGTTGTAGCTCCTAAATTTCTTAGATTGCAAGGAGATTCCAAACTGGCTCCCATTTAGTTGGCTGGAGTTTATAAGGAAAAGGTCTTTGCCGTCATGACCCAACTTTGCTCCACATTTCTGAGAAGTGCTGAGCCCATGATCCAACTCACAAACCTTCCTCGCTCCAACGAGGAGACTTTCCAAGGGATTATCCTCACAGGCATTAAAAATACTGAAAATAGGCAGGAGAGATGATCCAGGCAGTTCAGGAAGCACCTCTGTCCAAGCAAAAACATGTTCACTTCAACTCCACGTGACTCCAAAGCGTGTGGAGTTGGGACAAAGCCTTACAAGAGTGTAGTCCATGAGATTTCCCAAATTCCACATTCCAAACCCTGACAAAGGGCAGGAATGAAAAGCAGCTGTTGGTACAGCTTAGAGGAATCTTTCTTGGGAAGGTTTTACACTTGCTGAAAAAAAAAATCCTTTTGGAAGTAATCCCGTATTTGCGGACATTTTTAAGGGAGGAAACAGAAAGCAAACATGGTTTTGGGAAGTGTTTTTGATAAACATTTCCGAGGCACAACAGTTTTCCACTTTGGAAAACACGTGTAAGGATGCTCCTACTTCAGTTCAGGGGAAAAAGGCAAAGCAGGTCTTTATTATCATCAATTTTGGGTTTTTTTTCCAATAGTTTTGAATCTAAAAAGGTTGAAAATAGATATAACTGTCCTTTCTGCACAGTTTAAAGCAAACACTACAACTTTCAGATTTCTCCTCCTGTCACAGGTTTAGGGGAATATTTCAGATGTTTCATTCTGGTAAATTTCTTTCCAAGCACACTGAGCCATCTTAGACTTCAAAGAAAAACCTTTGCAAGGGGAAAGCTGGAATTATCATGGAATGGTTTGGGTTGAAAGGGACCTTAAAGCCCCTCTTGTTCCAAGCCCTGCCATGGACAGGGATGCCTTCCATAGACCAGAAAAATCACTCTCCTTCTGACAGGAGGATGAGGGAGTGATGGAAGGAAAGGAAAGGCCAAATTCTGTCTTGAACTCTGAAAATTCCCAATAATATTGGAATTTGTAAAGACTCGCTTGAAAACGAATTCCTGCTCCTGTTTGCCTGTCCATTAATTTGGGAATGTCTCTTGCACAGCCACTTTGGGGAACAGGCTCAAGACTGATGGCAATTCTCTCTGTCTCTCCTTCAGGATGAGAGGATCCATGAGGGATTCACGGTAGGAAGGAGTCCAGCCACCTCCCTGGAATGTGCTCCTTCGGGAAGGGACGAGCTCCCTGCCTTATTTTATGGATGTCACTGAAGTAGACTTTGAAGGCCTTTGGAAGCCCATCCCAGACTTGGCATGGGAAACCACAGCAACAACCATACCTGCCTGACAGACGATTCCTTCAAGTACAACCTGTACGGAGCCGTGTACAGCGTGGTCTTCATCCTTGGCTTGATCACAAACTGCGCCTCCCTCTTCGTCTTCCTCTTCCGGATGAAGATGCGGAGCGAGACGGCCATTTTCATGACCAACCTGGCGGTGTCGGACTTGCTTTTCGTCTTCACCTTGCCCTTCAAGATTTTTTACAACTTCAACAGGCACTGGCCCTTTGGGGACAGCCTGTGCAAGATCTCGGGCACGGCGTTCCTCACCAACATCTACGGGAGCATGCTGTTCCTCACCTGCATCAGCGTGGATCGCTTCCTGGCCATCGTGTACCCCTTCCGCTCCCGCACCATCCGCACCAGGAGGAACTCTGCCATCGTCTGTGCTGGCGTTTGGATCCTGGTCCTCAGCGGTGGAATCTCGGCCTCGCTCTTCTCCACCACCAACGTGTCCAACACCAGCACCACCTGCTTCGAAGGGTTCTCCAAAAGGATCTGGAAAACCTACCTGTCCAAGATCACCATATTCATCGAGGTGGTGGGATTCATCATCCCCCTGCTGCTCAACCTCACCTGCTCCTCGCTGGTTCTCCGGACTTTGCGGAAGCCGGCCACCCTGTCCCAGATTGGGACGAACAAGGAGAAAGTGCTGAAGATGATCATCGTGCACGTGGCCATTTTCGTCGTGTGCTTTGTCCCCTACAACTCCATCCTGTTCCTGTACGCGCTCGTGCGCTCCCAGGCCATCGCCAACTGCTCCCTGGAGAGGTTTGCCAGGACCATGTACCCCATCACCTTGTGCATCGCCACCCTCAACTGCTGCTTTGACCCCTTCATCTACTACTTCACCTCCGAGTCCTTCCAGAAGTCCTTCAACATCAAAACCCAGATCAAAATGGATTCTCTTTTCAAGACGGAGGTGCCGCTCACAAAGACGGCGCTGCCGGCGCCGCAGGACGAGATCAGCGACCAGGCCATCACCAACGGAGGGGATCCCACATCTGAATCCCATTTCTAGGGAGATGTTTACACAGGGAGTTATCCCCCATTAACTCCTGATTAGCCCCACGTGGCAAAGAGCTGCTCCAGAAAATTGGGGTTCACACATGGGGTTAATGAAGAAAAGCTGCTGGGGGCTGACAGATCCTCACTCTGGGATGGTCACATTCCACAGGTGAACACGAAACACAAAAATCCCAATGGATCGCCCTTTGGAGATCATGGATAGGCTACAACACATGCATCAACTCGGGAGGGAACAGAACAGCTTCTTTAACCAGAAGATGCCAACATTTGGCATTTTTCCCCCTCAGCAGTTGACATGGACCAGTTGGGAAAAAAAGAAAATTTCATTTTCTTAGAGATTCCTGCCAATATTTCCGCCTTCCGGAGGTGCATCCTCATCCTCATATGTTAACTCAGTAACCTCCCACAATATGTATGTTTGCTTACAAAGGCATAATAAAAGCTTGTGGCTTTTCCTTACTCCGCTGCCAGAGTGTAGAGCCTGGTTTTCCTAGAGACTGGAATCCATGGAGAGGT
Organism: Petroica traversi; assembly: GCA_025920805.1. NCBI lineage: Eukaryota > Metazoa > Chordata > Aves > Passeriformes > Petroicidae > Petroica > Petroica traversi. Next base: position 4,872,205 of record JAHLSL010000024.1, on the reverse strand, counting down.
TTAAAGTGTAAATAATTGTTTAGCAATTAGGCAAAAGAGTTGCTTGGTGACAGAAAAGATAATAAGAAAAAAAAAAAGATAATTAATGCTACAGTTTAGAAATATGAAGTTTCACTTTTATCAGGTTACGCTGTCGTTTAATTTATTTGATTATTTTTAATTCCACATCTGGGGAGGAGTAAAGAGCTCCTTAATGATCTGTTGCACCTGGGCTTTTATATCCCAGGGGATTGCAGGACTATTTCTGGGAAGGGCTGGACTGTAAAATCAGCTGGAGAAGGGCCTGAAACCCCAGAGTTTTCCCAAGGGCAAAGCTCCCATGTGGAAGCTGAAGGCCCAGGAGTGCTGATCCCACTGAAATACAGACGAGTGCTGTCAGAGAACCCAATTAAGGGATGATCTCTGATTGCTTAATGACTTTTAGGGCCTCCAAGTAACTCAAAAACCAATGTGCTGCACTCTTTTCTTAGCTGGTTACGGCAATATTGTCTTGTTTTCCAATTAATTTATTACCTTCCCTTTTATAGATTACTGAAATATATGGAAAATTAATTATTTGTGTGTGTTGCATTTTACCACCTGGTTCCTTTCTCCAGCTCTTGGCTCGTGTTTGAAGCTCTACAGCCCTTCCCAGGCTGGTCCATTTGTAAGTGTAAGATACAGAAATGAGGAGAACAATTTAATTTGAAAAAAATATAAAGTTACAGGTTGTTAGCTCAGCAATCTACATTTCCATGGTACAGCTACTTCTAGGATTATATTGCCAAAAAAAGAGACAGATTAATAATTGAGCAGATGTTTTCCACTCAGCTCTATTTTCAGTCTCTCTCTGATGAAGCCTCATGAGATACGAGAGCAACACCTCAAATGTGATCATTTAAAGGAACAGAGGTTTAAGTGTGAGAAGAATTCAGCTGTAAAATGTTAATGCTTCCAAGGGAATATTTATTTAGCACTGCATTCACTTTGAATAAAGAAGTCAGTGGCTAACCAAGGCTGAGAGACTCCAAAAATGATTCTATTTCAGCCCTAAAATGTCATTTATTGGAGAAAAGCATATGATCAACTCATTATGCCCAGAGAGCATGAGAGCAGCCAAAATATTCTATTTCAGCTCTGAGTTACAGCAGAATTTACTGGAAACCTGCACACAGGACTGGCCTGGGAGGCTTTTCTGGAGATTAAACCCTCACACAACTGCACTTTGGAGCAGAAAAATGTGAGAACAGGGAGAGACCACTGAAAAAAGTTGGTGGAATGAGGTTGATGTGGTAGGACAAGGGACAGGCAGGGACAGGGAATTTGTGGTAGGACAAGGGACAGGGAATTTGTCAGCAGCTGGGACAGGTTCACCTCCAGCCCAGGGTATGAGCTGGGCTTTAGGAAGGAGCAATATTTGCCATTTAACCAGTGCCTTGTCCCTTTTTCCTGCCTGTGCCCCTTTCCTGCTGGACCCAAACTCTTCAGAGGGATTTTTAAAATCCCTATTTCCCTTGGCTGATGGGCCCGTCCCAGCCCTTGCCATGAAAGGTGTGCACTTCAGAGGAGCTTGTCTCGTAACTTCAGATCAAAAGGCAAAGTGAGGGATTTGCCAGGCTCTCCCTATGGAGCAAATCCTCACCCCATGGCAAAGAGCAGGGTTGGGAACCATCAGCAGCTCTGACACAGCCCAAACTCTGAGAAAGGGGGCACCCCATCTCAAAACCCTGCCAGGAACTCTTGTTAATATTTGATTTAATGAGGCACAAGCTGCATTTTTAGGGATGAGAGAGAGAAGGAATAAGAGTGAGAAGGATTCACTAAAAAACGGAGGGTGCATTTAGAGCCACAGAATATCCTGACTCACAAGGATCATGGAAGTCCAGCTCAGGACAGCCCCAAGAATCCCACCCTGTGCCTAAAAACACATCTTGCTATTCGCAAGAAAAATATTTGGAACATGAGAAAATGCTCTTCTCTGAGGCAAACCCCTGATTAATTGAGATTTACAGAGAGGAGAAACCTGTTTACACTCAGCTTGTTCTCAGTGGGCAACATCCAGCTGCCAGCTCAGATATCTTCATTTTAAAGCTGCAGCTCAAGAAGAGATTCCAGAGTTTGTGGGGTTTGGGAGCTCTGTGGGACAGGGCTGTTCTCATGTCTGGTGGCTGCAGAATCTCTCATTTCCAGAGCCCTGAGACACCTTCTGCTCTGGGTGTGCTCCACAGACCTTCCTCTGCTTAAATCCCAGGGAAGAAAGAAAAACCCAGGCTAGAAACCACTGTCTGGGCTTCTGAAGGAAATGGTGAAAGAGAGGAGGGAAAGAACTGCCTGGGACTGGACAAGCTCCAGGCTCCACATCCATGGCCTGCCTGTAATCCCAGCATAATGGGTGTCTTTTTGGGAGCCAAACCAGTGCCAATGCTTACAAATTTCTGTTTGCAGTTTTATGGGGCAAGAGTTGCGGTGGATATTCTCACATAAAATGTAATCCTGTCATCCTGTGCCAAAATGCCAACAGAAAAGATCCATTATTTTGTAATTTAAGACCTCATAAATTATATGGAGATCGCATGATGACTGACACTCACATCTGCTGGGACAGGTCTTGACTAATCTGGTTTTTTCTAGGTCAGGTACACTGAGTACACACTCTATGGTTTGTGGATAAATAACCAACTATGCATTCAGGGAGAGGAAAAGTCATTTTCCAGATGTCAGCAAAGCCAAGCTGGGAGGAGAGGGTGGCAGAGAAGTGGATTCCCAGTTTTTCTGGCTGAGGGGCAGCTGAGTGTTCCTCCCCCCAATAAAGAGCTGCTGTCAACAAAGACAATGCCAAATTTCGAGTTTAAAACAAAATCAAATCAATTAAAAGTCACTGCCTTTAGCTGAGACTGAGGCAGGGCCCAGAGATCCTAAACAAACATTAATCATGGATTTCCTTGCTCCCAGCCAGCTCCCTGCTCCCATTCCCCAGCCCTCCCACGACATTCACCACCAGCTTTGCAGCCCACTGCCCAGCTGGGAAAGCTGCAGCTAAAAAAGGCTCCTGAGCCCTCTGTCCAGCCCAAACCCACCCTGGGGTGCCCACACCTGGTGACATTCTGTGCCAGTCAAGGCTGTCACGGCAGGGGACAGCAGGGCCTTGTTCTACAGTTCCAGGGAAGCTCCTCTTGGTGCCACTATGGGCCCTGTGATGAGTGAAAGGTGCCAAGTCCCACGTAAATCTTGTGTAAATCTTGTGTAAATCTCCACCAGCGTTGCACAATCAGTACAAATTACCCAGAGTCACATCTATGAAGCACAGGGGCAAAGAGGCAGCACAAGTCCTGTGTAAAAGTCATGGATGAGCTCTTGGATAGGCCTGAGGGATGGAAGGAGCATGCACACCAACAGCCAGGCTCTGCTCCTCCTGTCCCTGCTCCCTGCCTGATCCAGCCTTGAAATCCCTCTCAAACTACCCTTGGGGTGATTTTTGGCTGTTCTCCCTAAAGTTCTGTATGGATGAGGGAGGGAGGCTCTGCTCCCTGCCCAGCAAAACACACGGATGACCCAGGAGGAATTTCCCTGTGCCAGAGAGATCCAGCACTTGTGACAACATCCCCAAAAGCTGTGTCCCTACAGAGCTCCCCCGTGACATTCCCCACCACTCCCAGTCTGCTGTCCTCAGGCAGGGACTTGTCCTGTGAAAGTGTCCTTTGGTGTGACCTGCTGGCCACAGGGAACCCCAAAGCTTTGCTGTGCCCAAAGAGCTCTTGGGGCAGGATTTGGGGGCAGGAACAAAGCAGCCCTCACTTCACTAAGCAGGTTTTGGTGCTCAGCATTAGCTGAAGAAAGAGGCAGAGTTGTTCTCCGTGGATTAGCAGCCCAAGCCTTGTTCCCCCTGTAATTCCAGGAAAGCTGTAATTTTCATTTCTGAACGCTGCCCCCAGGCTGACCCCAGAGGCCAGGCTGGGTCTGAGCTGTGCACGTGCCCTCTGACACTCCAAGGACCATAAATCACCCCTGGAATCATGGAATTAAGGTTGGAAACATCTCCAGGATCATCAACTCCAACCATCAGCCCCCAAACCCGTGTCCCCAAGTGCCACATCCACACATTTTCTGATCACTTCCAGGGATGGGCACTGCACCACTTCCCTGTTTCAATGCTTGCCAATCCTTTCTGTAAAATAATTGTTCCTAATATCCAATCTAAACCTCCCCCGGCACAACTTGAGGCCATTCCCTCTCATCCTGTTATGATATTTGTACATATCTGCTGGATCCCCCTGAAATTCTGTGCCATGGAGAGGCCACTTGGAGAAAATTAAGTTTGTGGGACGTTCAAGTGAGGAAGATCTACCCCAAAACATCTTTGCTTCCCACAGGAGTGGGCAAAGCTCCTGTTTTCTGGGTACAGATTCCAACCACAGTAATTTCCTCCTTTTCCTGGTTGCTCTGTCAGGGTCTGGGCAGGTTTAAAGGCCCGTTCTGCCCCATGCGAAATTCTTGGAAGTGTCCAAGGCCAGGCTGGATGGGGCTTAGATCATCCTGGGATAGTGGGGGGTGTCCCTGCCCATGGTCTTTAAGGTCAATTCCAACCCAAACCATTCCATGATTTAAGACAGTGATTTTAAGCCCTAGAAAATGTGCACACTTCACAGCTGAAAACATGGAGCTATTCCTGTTTTTCATTCTGGAAAACATCACTTCACTTAAAACTAACACTGAACACTGCTGGCTGTTCTCGATTTTAATTCTTGAATTTAATTTCTGTGCAAAACACCAGAACACTCACACCCCTAAACCACTGGGACAAGCCAGGGGTGGGGTGGTTTCTTTTTGGGATTGCTTGGCATTTGTTTTCCAAGAAAACTGTCCAGTTCCTAAGAAAACCCTGGGCTGGCTTTTCCCTGCCTGAGGGATTTGAGAAATGTAAATATTGTATAGAATTGATCAACGCCCATGTTTTGCACTGTTTGCTCTTTTCTGGATCTCTGTGGATGTGTGTGGATAATGAAAAAGGAAAGTTTTTTCCGGCAAAACAGAACGTGTGAGTGTGCTCATTTACCCTGACTTACATAAATACACAATATTAGCTGGAATAATATTTAAATTTCACTTTCTCTGCAGCCTTCTCAAACCCTGAGCACATCCAGCACACATGGAGATTTTCCTGGAAACCCTCAGCATGGAAACTGGTCATTCCTTTTCCTAGGTTTGTACAAATCCCCCTCTTTCTTCCATCATTAACCCAAATCACCTCTGCAGTCATGGAATACTTTCTTGGAACTCGTTCCCTAGATCACTTCCCAGCCCACAACACACAGAAAAAACCCTAAATCAGTTGCACTGAACCTATTTTAATTTATATTTCCCCAAGTTCCCATCTTTCCTGCACAGGATGACACATTGCTAATGGAATAAAATTAACCTTAAAAATATCTTTTGGCCACTGGAAAGGCTCTGCTGCTTCCAAAGCTGCTCTTGTGTGTGTTATACCTGGAAGTGCCATGGAATAAAAGCCCTCTCAGCACCAGGGAGGGTTGAAATCTTTCTCAAGGATTCTGAGGACCTCATGGACAACGCTGAACCAGCAGCTGATCCCCAGGGGAGGTGTTATTTTATATCCCAAATCAATATCAGCCGCACTGGGGAGCTGAGGAAAGTGCTGTAAAAGAGGAGTCTCGGATCTCCTGCTGCACAGATAAAGAGCCTTGGGAAATAATTTATAAATTTTACATAGGTCACACGGATTAAAAAAAAATTCACCTGTTTGAGCAGTGGCATTATTAACATTATAAATTCTGGGTGCTCTGTAACTGCCCATTACACACTGAAAGCCTGGACTAAAGAAAAAAAACTTTAAAGAAGGCCTGGTGTAAGCCCAGACTATGACCCAGCAAGGCTGAGTTGATTGTGCAGATCGAGGGAATATTTTGTTTTTTATAACATAATCAGCACCACTCAGAGCTCTCAGTGGAGCTGAGATTTGCTCACACAACTGCAGAGCACCAGAACCCAAATTTACAGCCCATGGGCAAAATAATCTCCTTAAAACCAGGATTAAGCCAGGCCTGAAACTATCTGACAGATCCAGGAAGGGATTTGAGACCTTGCTTCATTTTCAGGTTTGGGCAGGAAAAAGCTTCAGATTTATTCAAGGACAAATCTCAAGCCCAACAATCCCATCCTGGAATAGCTGGAGGAGGAATTTTCTCTTTCTGGCTCGGGGTTGCTGTTCCCCCCTGGCACAGGGACAGCTGGAGGCCACAGACAGGGCCCAAAGGATCCCACTGAAATTCCTCCACTCACCTCCAGATTTTGCATTGCAAATGATTTCCTTTGAAAAGCTCCTTCCCTCAGGGTTACTCAGGAAAATAATTTGCATTTTCCAACCCCATTCCCACTTGTGAGAGACGACGACTTGGGAGATGGATCCATCCCAACCTGAGGGAAAGGGGAATATTGAGGAAATTTGTCATGGTTTAGACATAAAAGTGCCTTTTTGGCAGTTCAGATTCTTGTCTTTTCCCATCTGTTATTTCCTCATCCTTCCAAATTAGCAGAGGGATCACAGGTAGGATTGAGGGTGGGGAGATACCTGTAAAACCCTGTCCTGCCACAGCCACTCCTCCCCAAATCTTTATCCTACAATTCCCCCTTTAAGCACGACTCTTTCATTGATGTTCCCTAAATCCAGGGCCCACAGGACATTTGTCCCTCTCATTATTATTTGGCAATAATTTTGGAGGCTGCCTCCCTTTCTCCTCTCCACATCCCCCTGTGGCTCCCCCACTGAGCTGCACAACCCCAGCTTGGGAGGGCCCATTGTCCCCCAGATCTCTGCAATACAAATTAAAATCAAACAGAACTCTGATTCCCATCAGCTCCCCCAAAATGAGGTTTATTTTTATCCTGGATCTTTTAAGCTGGGAACAGTTTTACCCCACCCATCCCTGTGCTGACCATGGAGGGAGCACAGTGGGAATTTCTCAGCCTCACAGAGAACAAACAGCAGGGATGTGCTGAAGGTGGACTTTGATTTCCATGTGAAGCCTTAAATACAACTCCTGAGCACTGAAACTCCCTGGATGACACCTCAAAGCCACCTCATCCTCATAGACCTGTGGTTTAAATCAGAATTTAAGGGTCATTCCCACATGATTTCACCTCTTACTCCCATTTTTATTTCATTATCTGAGGCTGTTTGGGTTTGCACTCCAAATCTCACAACAGCAGAGTTCTTTCTGCCACCAGAGCACCCTGCCCTTGGGAAGGAAATGAAAAATACTGCTGAAAGCATCCTTTAGTTGTTGGGAGGCAGCAGCTGAGGAGGGACAGTTATGTCTGCATTCCTGGTAGACAAAGCAGGACAGATTGTGGGGATCAGTCACAAGGCAAAGAGGGAAAAAATAATCAGGATAACCCCTGTCCAGCAGTGAGAACAAGTTCCCGAATTCCTGGGAAGTCCTTGACTTGCCACAGCCTTAGCCAGACTGGGACTGGTGACAGAAGTGTAGGACTGGGCATTTTTAGGGATTTTAAATCACACATTTATTTGTCTGTTACCAGAAATGCCATAAGGTTTTCCCATCCCCATGGATGGAGTGCATCCTTGTGTCCCAGCCTGTCTCTGCTCAATTCTGGAAGAGCCAACATGGCAGAAAGGGGAGCAGGAAGGGGTCCAAGATAACTCCACGTGCAACTCCAGGAACAAAGTCAGGGAATTCTAGAAGGAGTAGCTTGTCCTACAAAGGAGGGTGAGGATTTGGGGACAGGGTTTGTGGTCGTGCTCCTGGCAGCACTGGGTTAATGACTGGACTCGATCTCAGATGCCTTTTCCAACCTAAACAATTCCATGATTTGGAAGGAGGAAGGCTGAGGGAGAGGAGGGAGCTGTGTGTCAGAATTAGCTCATAAATTTCCCCAAATAACTCCTGGACCTGAATCTTCCACAGGGGTCACCTCCCGTTGCCAAGCTGGCCAGGAGCCCGGCAGCTCACACCTGAACCTGATCCTGCCCCAGCACAGCTCCAGCTTTAATAAATCCCGGGATTGCTGGCCAGGGAACAGGGCTGAGCTCACACAGCCCCGTTGTTTCCATGTGGAGCTTGGCTCACACCTGGCCAGCCCCAACATCTGCAGGAGCCTCCAGCCCCAAAACCTCAGGTGCTTTTCAAACACTGCAATGGGGTTTTGATTACAAACAGGACTTTTTTCTTTTTTTTATTTAATCAGAAAAAGCTGGGAGCTTGTTCTGCTAACGAGTTTTATTGTCTTCAACTGGGGGTTTTATCGTCAGCATCTCAGACTGGAGGAGGGAAAAAATCCCAGCCTGTTGCCAAAGCCATTCCCCCTGTCCTGTGAGTCCCAGGTTTGACCCAGCCTGGTGGGACAGGAGCCATCTGACAACAATGGGAGTCTGGCACTTTGCATCCCACAGTTCAACGAGCACACGGGCCCTAAAAATAAACCCTGCTAAGCTGCTGAAGCTGGATTTTCCTACCAAATTTCCTGCTGAGCCCATCCAACCATCGTTTGTCCACATGGATAGACCTCCTTGGTTATGGGCAGGGAGATTTAATTAGGAAGGAAGGAAGCAGGGAATTCCTGTTTGGGGTTTTTTTTTTTTGGAGGGAAGAACAAATGAGACAAAAAGAATTATGAGCAATGGACATGTTTTCCTGACATTGGAGTTGCCGCAGAGCACAAGGATGCTGTGAAACATCTCCTTCCTCCTCAGGGGTCTCTCTGTCTTTCCTTCCCTTCATCCAGCACAGTTTAAATAAAGAAACATCTGCAGAAACTCCCCCACAGACCAGCTCTAATCAGGGAAAGATAAATTCGAGTTTCTGGGCTGTGTATGGAGGTGTAGGATGCCAAGGGCCTTTGTGGGAATTGGGTGCCAAGTCACTTGAGCTGCAGATTAGAGTTGGCAGGGATTCCACAGAGCCTGGCCCCGGGAAAATGTGCTGCAGGACAGACACAGCCTTGGGAACACTCACAGGAAAGGACACACTGAGGTACCACGGCTAGAAAGGACATTTTGGTGACAAGGGAAATGTCACCAGTGGATCTGTGTCAGAGAGGGATGGAAAAAATCCTGATTAGGCAGAGAAACCTGGAGTTTCTCCACACCTTGTGGAGTGGACAAGAGCTGGCATTAACCTCGAGCTCAGGATCCCATCTCACATGTGGGAGCTCTCAGAAGCAGCTCCGGGCAATCTTTACATCTCTGTCTGTATTTCGGGGAGAATCCAAGACTTTCCACACTGGCAGGAGCTGTTTGGGAAATAAAAGCTGCTAAAATCCCAATCCCAGCCAAAGGTGCTCCCTGGATGCTTTACAGGCTGGACAGGCCTCAGAGCTGCCTGGGCTGTGGGAGGTGTCCCTGCCCATGGAACAAAATGGGTTTTGAGACCCCATTAATCCCCAGCCACCCTGGGATCCTGTCAGGGACACAACCTGTGCTCCACATGGCTGTTCCCAGTGTTTCCCAGCAGAATTCCCTGGCCCTGATTCCTGCAGAGCTCCCTGAGTGCTGTCCCATCCTTGCAGATGACCTTTCCCAGAGCTCACCCAGAGCTCTGTCCCTGCCCCAAACAGGAAATCCCAGCCAGCACCAGCGGGCTCGGAGCAAACCGGGACTTTTCCAGCAGCAGGATTTCCACACCTCTCCTGGGCTGCTCTTCCCCTTTGCTCTTCTGCTCAGCATTTCAAGGGGAAAATGGATAACAGGGGAGATTTAAAGCAGTTTCCCATCAAACCAGCTCAGTTTCACAGCTCCAGCAGGAAAATCTCCTGCTCTGAGGCTGAACAGGCTCTTGCAGCTGGAGCAGGGAGACCCATGGCTTCACCAGGATCTGTTTTTCCTGGCTTTGTCTCACTTGACTGCTCCAGAAAGCAACCTAAGGGCTCTAGGCAAGGAGCAGAGATCAAATTTACTTCCTTTCCTTGCAGGGTTTGAAGTGAAAGATCCTATTCCACAGTGCTCTCTTAGGAAAACATATCAAGCATATTTTTACTCCTTTTTTTTCCCCCTCCCATCTATTTTTTTTCCTTTTTGCAATAAGCTCTGGATAAAGCCCAGAGCCAGGGCCTGGTGTCTATCTGGGTCAGTGACACACACGGGATGAGCTGAGCCTGTCCCAGTTTGAAGGGTGCATTCCCAGGGAGAATCCAGCTCATTTTGGGGCTCTGGGAGAGACCTGCAGGCACCTCCTGGAGCTGCTGAAAGCTGTGGCTCAGCTTTGTGACACCCTCTAAGCCAGGCCTGAGGAGGGTTTATCACACCCAGGCAGATTGAGCAGCTCAAGGTCACAGCAGAGCCCAACTGCAGCCTCACACCAGGAAAAAAAATCCTCCCACCTCATTTATTTCACTGTTTATTCATCTCTTTGTTGTTCCCAAACCTCCACCTGCCCAGGGATTTTTGTAGCACTGGAGCTCAGCAACCCAAAAACTGGCTAAGAACACGTGGGCTCAGAGGCTGCCACTTAATTCCTCAGGTAAAAAAAAAAAAGCTGGTGGCAAGTGCAGATTTCTGATCCTTTCAGAAGGATTTCCATGTAGGGATGGGATCCCCACAGGGAAATGAACATTTTACCTAAGGAAACACAGGCTAAACCGAAACACAAAGGGATGCAAATAACTCAGGGCTTGAGCTGTGTGTTGGCCAGCAAGCCCCCAGTGCTATTTTGGAGCCCATCCTAAGAAAAAAGCTGTTTATTCCCAGCTCCATAGCGACCAAAAATCCCTTGTGTGAGCTGTGCTTGTCCTGCAGCCAGGCTGGTGTCTCCAGCAGGAAACCAGGGGAGGAATTTTGATTGCAAGTGATCACTGCTGAAGATGTGTATTCAGATAAAAAGGACTTTTCATCCAGTTCCCTTTGTTTCTCGATTCCTAGTCAAACTCTAATCCTATGGCAAGTTGGAATTCCCATAGCAACTCTTTTTAAGCAGGAAAAGCTGGCAAAGGGGAAAGAGCATTATTTAAATACCTGATTACTGACTTCTGCAGCAAAGCTGCTGCCAAACACCCAAGAACAACTTCTTTTTAAGCTTGGGCTAAAAGTGAAAACTCTTCGAAGGTGAAAATCCAATGTGAAAATCCTTCCTTTTAGGACCTGCAAGTTCCTGGTCTGCTCCCACTGCCTGTGGATCCACTTTTTGGAGAATTTATGATCCTGTATGTCACTTTACACTTGTGCTTCCTCATGCAAGAGGAAAAATGGAAATGGAAATCTTTCTGCTAGAGACGCAAGGCCAGAGAGCGAATGAGGATTTATTTTCAAGAGAGTCTTGCAGAAATACTTTCATTAAGATTCTCTGCTGTAGCCCCTGATGTGAAAGCAGTTGTTTCTTGTAGTCACTGATGGACAGATGAAGGGCCAGGGCAGCTTGCTGACAAAAACCCGATTTCCCTTTAAAGAATCTAGAATTCCCCCATTAATTGGAGGGCTGGAATTTGTACTGATTGCTCAGAAATACACAGAAAAGAAGAAAGCCAACCCACACTGCTGCCCAAATCCATTTGGGTTGAGCACAGCCCAGCAGTGGCCTCAGCTCAGGGCTGATGTGACCCCGGGACCCTCCTGAAACCATCCCCAAATCCAGAGGGATGGAGCAGCCTCAGGGGCTCTGCTCAGTGGCCCTGAGCTGTCCCAGCCCTTCCCCACATTCCAGGCTTCTCCCAAACCATGGGAATGACACAGACAAATTTTCCATAAAATAACAACCCCCCAGACATGGAGCTGTACGAGCAGAGCAGAAATCCAGAAGAGTGTGCAGATTCCTGCACTTTGGACACCTGGAGCACAGAAACAGCCCTGCTCCTGCACAGGGGATTTCATGGACACCGTGGTGCCCCTCCAAAATCCCAGCTCAGGTCCAATGCAGCAGTGGGAAGGAGGCTGGGAATATCCAGCTGTGCCCTGCGTCACTTTGGGTGGCCACTGCTCCAACCACAGCCATCCACCCGCCAGCCTGGAGTGCCAAAGCAGCTCTGCCACCTTGGATTTGGTGTGGGAGCTCAAGACAAGAGCTCTGAAATGATTCTGAAATAACAAAAATTGGACTTCTAGGCACTCTCAGTGTTTCTCTTTGGGCCTTGAAGCTCTGGTGTACATTTAAATTGAGAACTCAGGCTAAAGCACCTGACTCAGGGCTCAGGGATAACTCAACACTCTCCTGTGTCCCTTCACCAGTTTTCTTGTGTCACTGGGATGGCTCAGGAGACAGCACAACAAACAGAAATGCAAATTTTTCCATCTCAGATAAGATTCTGGAACAGGGACCACCTTTTGTTCCATCTTCCAGGAACAGCTCAGACATGGCAAACCCAAAATGGGCTTTGCATGTTCAGCAAGGGGCTCTGGCTCCAAACCTGTGACCCAAGGGCACTCACAGGGACTGGGATGTGACTGGGGACAGAAGATGCTCCTGGGTCACTGCTGATCAGCCTGGATCAGCCTGGAGGTCATTCCAAATTCCTGCTGAGGTCTGGAGTGGCTCCCTGGGAAGGAACTCATTCACCAGGAACCTGTGTCTGTGCCCTGGGGACACAGGGATGACACCCACTGCAGGCAGGTCCTGCTCGCAGATCTTGGGCCCCTTTAAAGGTGTGATCAGCCCCAGTTCTGCCCTTCCAGCACCCTGGGAATCCATCTGGATATTGCCTGGCACCTGCTGCTCCCCAAACATCCCCTCAAGCTGCCCTGAGCGTGGTTTTACCAGTTAAACGTGATACCCTGTGTGAAAAACCAGAGACTGGGATTAGCTAAGATGGGCTGGAGGCTTTGCCTAATTAAAAACTAGAGGAGACAGAGCTCAAAGTCCTTCTGTGATCCCAAGGGGATGGAGGATGCAAGGAATAACGAACAGAGATGAAAAGAGGATGTGCAGACAACTGAAGGGGTAAAAATAAAGAGATGAAAGGAAGGCTCTAGGAACCAGAGGGAAGGACAGAGCTGGCAGAGAGCAGATACAGCAGGGCAGAAGAGGAAGGTGATGCAGGGCAGATGGGGAAGAAAAACCCTAAACAAAGCATGAAATGCAAAATCAGTGGCACCAGCATGAGTCACTTTGCCAAAGCTCATCTGTCACATGCTGGAAGTGCCTCTCCCAGGCAGCAGGCAAAGGGCAGAGGCTCTGAGGTCCAGCACTGATGATCTCACCTCCTACACAGACATTTCTCAGACAAAAAGCACCCACACCCCACAGCCGTGCTGCTCCCTGCTGCAGAAATGACTCTGCTGAGGTGACAGGAATTAAACACAGCAAAAAATCAGCAAAGTGCAGCTGCTTTGCGGGGAATTTTGGGCTGAGGGGGCAGGCAAAAACCTCCCTCAACTGCAGGCACAAGCAGTGAGAGAGCCTGGCCCAGCTCTGCTGAGCAGGATTCTGCTGAGCTGCTGCTACTACAAGTTTACAACAGCCTGAACTGCCTGAGAGCCCAGACCCCACAGAGCAGATTGCTGAGGAGGCAGCTGCTCATTTACTCTGAGTTACTCTGAAATCACCCAGAGCCCAGGCTGCTCCCTTGCTCAGCAGCACCCCCAAATCCCATTTTCTGCAGAATCCTCTTCCTGGAGACTTTTGGGATCTGGCTGCTGTGACCCCACAGCCCTGTCCCATTCCAGGCTCCTCAGGATCCATCAGCATCCAGATCTGGATCCCTCAGGAGAGCTCTGAGAGCCAGGGATGGGTGAGAGAGTGACTGACACCCCACTGCCCCCAAACCTCATCTCCTGCAGCTCTGAGACTCAGCAGCACCCAGGCAGAAGGTGCTGCTCTCTAACCCCTCTCCAAGGATTTTCTCCCCTTTTCTGCTCAGCCAAACTTCAGGATGTGTCATAATTTCGCTATTTACAGATTCTGATTTCCCCTCCCTGCTGTGTGTGCTGCAGGTGAGGGGTGCACCACTCCTAAACTGGGAAAATAAAGAGTTTTGCAGGGATCTCTCCTGTACTTTACTGCAAATCCAACTCCTGTTCTCTAAAGTGCCACATACTGAATTCACAGATTATTCAGCGAAACAAGAAATTAACATCAAACCTTAGAAACCAGGACTGTTTGAGACCCCTTTTAGCAATGCCAGAAAGGAGGTTTTGGCATTATTTTTCCCACCCAGGGGACTGGAAGGTGGCCAGGGCTCTGTGGGAGCCCTGGGGCTTTGTTTGCCTCAATTCCCAGCAGGCACAAGAGCCTTGTCCCCTGTCCTGCTCCTCCTGCTGCAGGAATTCCGTGTCAATAAACTCAGTAGCTCTGCCCTCACTGTCATTAGGGCTTGGGACTCATTAATTTCATTAATTAACCTTTTCAGGGTGGAAAGTGCAGCACTGAGACCTGGATTCCAGTCCTGGGATTTCAGGCCTCTCCCCAAGGCAGGCACGAATCCCTGCTCCCTTACCCAAAGGGCAGCTCTCAAAACAAAGCTCACCTTTCATTTTTTAGGGCAGTTTTTGTAAAAGTCTCACCCCTGAAGGTGCCAAAGGATGCTCCTCAATTTTACTCTTCCAGTGATTTGGGTTCTGAGCACAAGGAGAGCTTTCTCCAGTGATAAATAATCCCATCCACACCATCAGATCTTCTCTGGGGCTCAGAAAAGCAAGAATATGCTCTTCACAGAGTTTATTTCCCCCCTTTCTCCTGGAAAACATTATTTATTGACAATTAGATAAATATGTGCACTCAAGGACAAAAATCTCCCTTTTAAGCCTTGAATTTCACAGGCTTTTTGCCTGTTATTTCAGTCACCTTGAAAGGCTGAATCCAAGGTGCTCCCAAATTCCTTTATTTGATTGTTTGGCTTTCTGGACTAAAAGCATCATCCCACTCAAGGGAAGAGAGTTTTAATTGCTGCATAATTAAAGAAAATGGCCACTTCTTGTGTTGCTTTTTTCCCCCCCCGTGTGAAGTTCAGTGCACCACAGAATTCTTTTACACATTAAAAAGACAACAGGAAATGCTAAATTAGAAGGAAAGGGGTGCAAAAACAGTGAAGCACACAAGTGTAGTTGTAAGAAACCACATTTTAGGGAGGAAAAAAAATCTGTTATAACAAAATGGTGCCTTTAATAGGCATTGTTCATTGAAATCCTAAATTATACTTTCAAATGCAGTAATGGCACAAGAGAAGCAACATGAAACAAGCCCTCGGTAGCTTCAGGCTATGAAATCTCTCTGAAAATCTGCTGAGTGACACCAGGGAGCTGCTCGGGGTTTAGAGAGCACCAGAGGGCAGCCGTGGAACACAAAATAATGTCCTTGGAGCTCAGAGGAAGCAGGAAAACACAGCAGAAAGAGCTGCCTTCTGTAAATCCATCCCCGACAGAAAAAAGCTGAGGGTATTTTGCAGGAAAAGCATCCACATGAGCTCTGTAAGTAGAGGGAAGATAAGGAATAAAAACCAAATTCATGAGGGCTCTTCAAAACCAGCTCATCCAAAAGCTGCTTATCCTGAGAGGCTGCAAATCCTCTGCCATTTATTCACATTTCTGCCCCTCCAGCTGCTCTGGGGGTCCTGCTCTCCTGGGACACCTTCTTTATTCCTGACAGAGTCCTTTGATGGAGGGTTTGTTATTCCCGTGCCAGGAATGGCTTTTGCAGTGTCAGTCAGAGCCCAGATCTGGGGTATTTGCACAAATCCCACTGGGATCCAGACAGGCACAGCCCCAGGGGGAAATTCAGCAGTGTCAGGGAGAAGGGCAGAAATTAATTAAATGGGGAAAATAAGGGATGGGTTGCATTTTTGTAAGGGAAAGGGGGAGATTTAGGCCCCGGGGGATAAATCCTTTATCTCCTACAAGCTGCTGCAAAGGAAAGGATTAGAACTGAAGAATCCTGGAATGGTTTGGGATGGAAGGGACCTCAAAGCTCAGTCAGTGCCACCCCCAGTCCCACGGGCAGGGACACCTCCTACTGTCCCAGGGTGCTCCAAACCCTGTCCAGCCTGGCCTTGGACACTGCCAGGGATCCAGGGGCAGCCACAGCTTCTCTGGGAACCTGTACCAGGGCCTGCCCACCCTCCCAGCCAAGAATTCCTTCCCAAAATCCCATCCCAGCCTTCCCTTCTTCAGCTCAAAGCCATTCCCTGTATCCTGTTCCTCCATCCCTTGTCCCAATCCCCTCTCCAGCTCTCCTTCAGGCCCTGGAAGGGGCTCTGAGATCCCTCTGGAGTTTCTCTTCTCCAGGCTGGGCACACCCAACACTTCCAGCCTGCTGAAGTTTGTTTTCCATTAGTCCCACAATTACCTGGAACAAGCAGTGCTGAGGCTCTGCTGCCATCCCACACCCTGAGGAAAACAGGCAAGAAAAGGAACTTTTTGGCAGCTCAGAGTGGGGTGAGAGCTGCTCTGCTGTGCAGCCCCTTCAGGCCATCAACATCAGCAACTCCCTGGCACTGGTGTTTGGGGTGGATTTATTGCCCCAAGCAGCTCAGACTGTTCACACAAATAAGCTCTACAATATCCCTGCAGAAAGCAAATTTCTCTCCAGGAACACTGCTGTGCTTCCTCAGGGTGTGGAGCAAAGCCTCTCCTCAAGTGGCACCAAGAGAATCCACAGGAGGATGGTCAGAGCACAAAAACATCACCCAGAGCTACCCTAAATCTGATTATTAAACCACTCATCACAAAATCATCTTCTCCTGATGTCCCCATCCTGGTTCTGAGCTGAGGATGATGCTCAGGTGTGGAACAAACCCCAGCTGGGCCCATTTCCCTCCTTCCCTCCCTCCACTTCCCCTCCTTGCCAGGAGAAATCACTCATGGATCTCAAACTGCCTCAAAACTGCAGTTCTGTGACTCTGAGACAGCAGAGCCACAATTCCAGAGGCAGAAATTCTGGGAATTAATGTGAGACCCTAAAAATACAGGTGCTGTTTTTAGTGATTTTCCTCATTAATCCCTTTATCCAGACTCAAAGGGAACCCAAAGGTTCCCTTTGAGTCTGGATAAAGGGATTAATGAGGAAAATCACTAAAACTTGGGCTCTCAAAGGGAACCCAAGTTCCCGTGGTGATTATAACAGATTTTTCAAACAATCATAAACAGTTTATGGACATAAAAAGGCTAAAATTCTGCTGTCTTCATAATTCCACAGTAAAACAGCAACATTCCTGGCAGACACAGCCTGAAAATCATCCCATTTCCCATGGAAAGCTGATGTGAAGCTCTGACCTTCAAAGCAGACACCACCGAAGTGGTTAAAAGTACAAAAAAACCCCAAACCAGCACACCAAAAATACCTGTTAAAGTGTCAGCCCCAAAAAGGTCATTTCTCTTTTGAGGTTTACAGAAGAAAACTCTGTCTCCCCCCCCCACCCCTTTCACAACATTTGGAAAGTTATTTAATTCTAATTTCAAAGCATTAATAATGGCATTGGATGTCCCAGATAAATTCTGGGAGATGAATCGTGCCATGGATTCTCTGGGTGGGAAAGGATCCCAATATCAGCACCGCTATAAATCCATTTTTAATTAAAGACAAAGCAGGAGCTGCAGAGAGGAAGGAGAAAAGGGAAAATGAAGCACTTGCTGAAGGAAAACTTTCCTTAAACCACTCAGGTTTGTATTTACTGCTAAAATAAATTCCGGTAGAGTGGAAAAGTCAGATCAAAAGTGGGGAAAGTGCTTTGCATCAAAATTTTATCAGGTTCTTTGTTTCAATAAAACATCTTTTCCTCCTCTCAAATCTTCTCAATAACTTTTCTTTCCCTACACCTTTCACTCTTGTTTTCATTCCAGCCAGAAAACATTAAAAGTTCATTTAAAACTACTTCAAGTAGGGGGTTTTTATGTGATTATTTTATTTGGTTTGGTATTTTTAACAATTAACATTTTCTTCTATTTCTTCTCCAACTCCATTTTATTCCCAACTCCACATCCTCAGACTCCTGCATTAAAACCTCCAGACAGGATCCAGATTTTAACAGCACATTTGCAATGTTTTATATGGATAAATTCCTTCATTTCATTGCTTTTCAGTAGCTGATACCTTCCAGCCTGGGGCAAATAAGGGCTTACAGAAATTTTACTATCTCAAGTGGAACTGAAGCTGATTGTTACAAATAGTCCCATAATGAGGTTAAAAGGGCCATAAATCTTCACAAATTCAAGTTCCTTCCTGCTCTGAAGGCACATTTTCAGCAAGGGAAAGTCTATTTAGGCAGGGCTTGGAGTTGAAAAATAAACTTAAAATAGCAACTCAGCCCAAGAAGCTTAAAAAAATCATCATTAGAGAAATTATTTATCCTGGAAATGCAATTGTCTGAATTTGGGATGAACACCAGGGAAGCAAGAGATGGGTGGCAGGGGAGAAGGGGGAACCACATCTCCCCATTATTGGGGGTTTCATGCTTGAAAGGATTAAAAAAAAAAAAGCAAGATAGGGCTTGGATTGAAGAAGCGGCCCTGCTTTGAATTTCATGTGCCAGGTCAGAGCAAAAAAGGAATTTTGGCAGCTCATGGAAAGGGAAAATGAGGAGCTCAAATCTTAAGGTGTTTTCCTTTTCCCTGGGAACACGTGGGAAGCACCAACACCTTGTCAGGCCCTGCATCCATCCACTCCAAACCCTAAAATTCCCTCTCCAGCACCAGCCTTGGAGCCCACAAATCCATTATTTGCTCCAAGAGCTTTCCATGGGAGGCAGCAGCTCCCCAGGCACCCTCAGGAATTTGGGTGCAGGAGGCTGCCAGGCTGATCCCTAAAACACCAGGAATCCCTAAAAAACCAGGAATCTGGGATCAAATAACCCTGGCACAGGGAACACCCTCAGCCCTCCCTGGAACCCTCCTGGAGGGGCAGCTCAGCCCCTCAACAGCCCCAGGACTGGAGACAAGGCCACAGTGAGACCCCAAAACTTCCTCCAAAGAGCCAGGGACAAAGCCCAGCCTGGAAACAAATTAAAACGTGCATCCAAGGGCTCATCCCAACTTTTCTTTCCTTTTTCCTTCCCTTCCCTTCCCTTCCCTTCCCTTCCCTTCCCTTCATTTTCCAGCCTCTCTCCTCCCCTCAGCACCACCCTGGCTGCTGATTCCAGGCTGGGAATGTTCTCCTGTGGATCCAGGACTGGTCCTTCCCCTCCAGCAGATCCCTGCTGGGCTCCTCCAGGCCCAGGGCAGGATTTCCCTGGGGATGGGCCCAGGGAATGAAGTTTGGGGCTGGAAGAACAGAAATAGGAGAGCTCTGAGGATCCATCCCTGCTTCCCGCTCCAGATGGAGCAGGGAATGCATTGAGAACCTGCTCCTGAGGGAGGGATTTGGGACTGCTGTCGTCTTTAGGAAGATTAAAAGACCCTAAAATCCGTGAGGATGTTTTGGGGGCTGTGATCCGGCCCATGGTGCATCCACTCCTGGGATCATCAGGACAGGCAGCCCCAAATCAGAGCCAAACCCACAGTGACAGGAAGGGGACAAAGGGACCAATCCCAACAGGAGAAATTAGAAGGAGAATTAAGAACTATCTTAGGCCTTGCTGTTGCTTGAGCTCACCCCAGAGCCTTTCTGGGCGTGCTGAGCGTGGGAAAGGCCACGAGGTGCTCAGATAATTAATCAGCATCGTTACCTAACACGCAAACACCTCTGTCACAACTCGGGGCAGAAGTGGGGACTTGGTGACAGTTCAGCCACAGCTGCACGAAAGCAGAGCAGGCTCTGAGCTGAGAAATGCCCACAAAGAGGCAGAAATGTCCCCACGCTCCTGCTCTGCTCCTGCTCTGTTCCTGCAGCCCCTGCTCGCTGCTGGGCACTGAGGGGAAAGGTTCTGCAGCTCAGGGACACGTGGGATTTGTTCCCATGGGATTCTCCAGCACACAGGGCTGGTTTGGGTTCTGCTCAGGGCAGTCACAGCCCAGGCAAACTCATCAGGATGAGCAGTGGGGAGGAAAGGCTGGATTTGTATAAAAGGATGGAGTTCCCAACTCGCCACTCCAAAGTGAGCATTTCCTAAGGAATAGGAAACCCCAGGGAATTCAGGCAGGCTCCTGTGCCTGTCCCAGCAGCCTTTTGCCCAAGTTTATTCTTCTGTTTAGAAAAAAGCATTTTTCCCTCCAAGATGTCTTTGGTGACCTCTGTGGGCACCCTGTATTCCCTGGTGACCTTTCCCTCAGCAAGGACACTCCCAGACACTCAGGCTGAAGCTGGACAAAGGACTTGGGATTCTTAAGAGTGCTTTTGGTGAGAGCAAAAACAACTTGGCAGCAAATAATTGGCATTTCCTGCCTGCAGGTTCTGCCTCACTTCACCGGCACCTGACCCTGGGTCTGTCCCTGTTCAGGGGCCCTGGTGACACCGGGTCCCTCCCTTCACCCGCCAGCTCAGGACACGATTGTCCCTTTCCTGCACCTCTCCAACTCCAGCATCTTCCAGCACTTCTTGCTTTCTGGGCTGTCTGAGCATCCCCAGCGGGTGCAGCTGCTCAGCCCCTCCGGCTCCCACTGGAATGTCCCTCCTGCCCCGGGAGCTGCTGTCCCCAGGGCAGGCACAGCTCCCCTTCCTCCCCAGCATCCGCCAGGCCGCTGACAAAAGGCAGGATATGGTTTTCCTGAAGCCTGATGTCTCTGGCTCTGCAGAAATCTAATTAATGCATGTTAATGAGGCTAATTCAAAAGCCCTGATCCAGCCGCTGCCCAGTGCTTCTTCCAGACTCCAGTTCTCCTTCCAGCAAGAAAGAAAGGAAGGAAAAAGGAATTAGCAGGGCTGATCTTTGCACCTTGACACCGTTAGGGTTTCACTGATGTGTCTCAACCACAAACCAGCAGTTCTCTTTTTTTGTTTTTTTGTCACCACCTGTACAAGGCTACTCAGAATAAAATGATTGCACCATGAATTTATGAGCTGCAGCTCTTCCGGGCGAGGTGTTTGGCCGTGTGGTGGCTGCAACGGTTTTTGTATCCAGACACAAAATTGATGAGAAGTCCTGGGAAATGAGAGATAGGGCTGATATCGAGGTGGAAGAGGAACCTGGGAGTTACTGACGAATCTGGGAAACACCTGGGTTCTGCTTACAAAGAGAAAACAGGAAAAAAACCCAACCCCAAAACGTTTTATGTAAACTCAGCAAGCAAAAACACCAAACCAGACCCAAACAAAAAAAAAACCCCAAACCCCAATAACTCAGCCTGAAATGAGAAAGTGAAAAGTCCAGTTCTAATCCACAGGTGGCTATAATTTCCCAGTCAGAGCCCAGTGCTAACTGGGATTACCTATGGCCTGATTTATGGGAGAATCACAGGGCTGTTGTGAATTCTTCCACTGATTTCAGGGAGGAAGGAAAAGAAGGAACTCTGCTTTTAGTCTAAAATTAGATGTTTTAAGGAGCCATTCTGAACTGTTTTTCTCTCTCACTTCTCACTGGGATGTTCCACATGTGGAGCCTCCCCTCTGCTCCATTTTCTCAACGGGTCTTACAGCTGGAGGAGTTATCCCAACCCCAAAAGCCTCTGCTCAGTCTCCCAAATGGATTCTCAAAGGTTCTCATTTAAAAGCAGCAAAATTTGAGTGTTCCAATCCAATGAAAAGCCCTTGGAAGTTGGTGGGGTATTTGTTCTCTCCAGGGAGGGAGGGCTGCTGGGATCTGCTGCCTTGAGGAGGTATCTCAGCTAAACTGCAAATTGTTTGTGGGATGTGTCTGCAGGAAAAAAAACCTTAAAAATGGGATTTTGCCAGTTAAGGTTTGGATTTAGCCCCAATAAAGTTGTGATACTGGTTCGAGGGGAGTGGAAGTTGTGCTTTTCCACTCCAAGTACAGCTGGAATTGGGGGAGAATCAATTTAGACTGACTCAAAGGCAGCAAAAATTCCTTCTCCCAGCTCCTGGATCTGGGAATCCATGGTTAGAAACATCCATTTAGAGTAAATCCCTTACAGCAACTGATACCCACCATTCAGAAATACTACCCAAGGAACTGGTAGTTTGAGTTAATCCATATTATGGATAGAAAATGAAATTAAAGAGTGAAGCATTAAGGGAAAACACTGGAGAAATAGGGTGCAGCTCAACTGTTGTGGGATCCCAGAATCTGAAGGATTCTTTCTGCAGTACTGGAATGCTGCAAACACAACTTAGATGTGATTGTGCTGCGTTTCCTCCCCAGGTGTCAGAGAAAACTGAGGAGTGAAAGACAGATCTGAAAGAGAAAACAGAAACAAGGAGTGAACCTGAACACAGAGCTGCAGGAGAAAGCGCCAAAACAGGAAGCAAAAACCCAACAGGGCCAATGAATTTGGGCTGCCAAGGAAATCTTGACTCCTCCATCCAAAGGAGCTCTTGGAAGAGTAAAAACTGACTCATCCTTTCCTCCACCCAGCCGGATTTAACATCCCTGTGGGATGTGAGCAGCGCTCTCCAAGATGGGAAGAAGGCTCCAGGAGCTGCTGGCTCCTGCTCTGCTCCTCCCACCAGCTCCAGGAGACAAATCCACCTTGTGGGATTTGATCCTTCCCAGCTCTCCTTCGCTGTTGCTGAGAACTTGCTGGACTGAAGGTCTGGAGGGTAAAAAGTTGGGGTTTGTGCCTGGTGGGGCTCGGCTTCAGCAGAATCCAGGCACAACCAGGCGCTTGGAGCAGGGCTGAGAGCTGACTGAAGATCTTTATAAACCAAAAACCCACAGCAGAAGATGCTGAGCTGATGGTTCTCAAGAAGAGCTGAGCTCAAGCTGCTCTATCAACATTTCACACATCACTGCACCTCTGCTGTCAGGCAGGGAAATCAAACCAGCTCCCAGGACTTTGTCCTGCTCGTTTAGAATCCCGGGAAGCAGTGACAGAGCAAAACCATCCCGTGGCTTTTCATTATTCCAATCAGCCAGTGAAATCTGGGCTGCAGCTGCTGTGATCTGTAGGTGCTGCCAGTGTTTCTGATCTTATTGAAATGATGAAATGTCTCATGAGGCTGCTTTCTCCCAGGAATAATTTCCCCTGGAGTCCTTCCCCATCCAGGAGCACCCAGAGCAGCCCTGAGACACAACTGCTGCTGTTCATCTCTTGCTGTTAGTTGTTGATGGTACTGAATTAAATTCTTTCTCTGAGCAGATTTATATCTTAGGCCTGGCCTAATCCTGTGTTCCTGTTTGTGACAAACCCCACACGTGTCCTATGTGGCACATGACTGCTTCCAAATCCAGGCTGGATGAGGATTTGAGCAACCTTGTCTGGGTAGACACCTGGAAGATGCCCCTGCTCATGGCAGGGGGTTGGAATGAGATGAGATTTAAGGTCCTCTCCAGCCAAAGCTGTCCTGTGGTTCCATGAATAACCTGGCAAGAATGAGGTCCAGCCTGGCCTTGGACACTTCCAGGGATCCAGGGGCAGCCACAGCTTCTCTGGGCACCCTGTGCCAGGGTCTCACAAACCTCACAGGGAAGGATTTATTCCCAACACCCCGTGTAAAACTCTCCTAATTATTAAATGCCATCAAGTTCTCTCTTTGCTGGAGTCTTTGGGGCTGTTTCCAGATGAAGTGAAAGGAGAAGCAGAGCCTCATGAAGAAACTGTGATGAAGAACATGAGTGTGGTTGATCATATTTCTTGGGAGGGAGTTTTCTGGTCCTGGGGATTCTCCGTGGAGTTCATTGGGTTTGTGTTCCAGTTTTCATGAGAATTCTCTTCATGAGAATTCTCTTTGGGTCCCACCAGGATCTCAGACGAAATTTGGGACGTTGGCTTTTGGATCACAGAATCCCAGGATGGTCTGGGATGTGTCCAAGGCCACATCACGACTCTCACACTTGTCCTGCCACCACAGAGGGCTGGGTCACCTGTGGGTGAGAGGTGACAGAATTCCAGGTGATGGAATTCCAGGTGACAGAATTCCAGGTGACAGAATTCCAGGAGACACTTCCAGGCTGAGTTGGTTCCCTGAGCCTGATGCTCCAACAGCAGAAGCTCCTTTTGCTGGAAGCTCTCAATTAACAAATTGAACCTTTATGTTTAGTTGGATCTCACCAGATTGTGCTGGTGATTCTCCTCCAGGAAAGCTGAGCAATGATTTAACATAAAGCCCCAGAAGGAACACAAACAATGCTCTCAATTCCCTGTGCACGTACGGAAAAGGAATTTCATGTGCCAGCTCGTGGCAGCTGCTCCGGGGCAACTCACCACTCTCTCACCCCTTGGGAAGAGAATTTTTGCAAAGAAATTAAACTGGGCAAAGAAATTAAAACCACCACAGGCAAAACTAAGAGTTCGTTTTCATCCCCAGGTCCCTCTCCCTCGAAATTCTCATTTATCCCCACCAAAAAGGCTCCTGGAATCTGTCTGTAACGGATTCTGAGCTGCAAGGGGTGAGGGAGAAGCTTCAGCAAAGAAAACCAGGGATTATTTTTAGCACCAGCTGCACGGAAAATACTTCTCGGACGCTCTGGTTGGTTAGAGGGGAAGACACATTTTCTCCTTTTTAGTTCCTGCTATAAAAACAGAATTTAGGAAGTGAATGACTCTGACAAAGGGCAATGGTTCCAACAGGCAAATCCTTGTGGCAAACCCTGGATCTGCCATTGGAAAAGCTCCTCAGGCTCTCATCCAGCCCCAGGCCCTCAAGGTGCTCAGCTGCCCCGAATAAAATCCAGGGCTTTGTCCACCAGCGTTCCAAGACCTCCTTTCTCTTCCTGCTGTCAGGCAGGAATATTTTTATTCCTGTGGAAACCCTTGGGGTTTTTTTGTATCCCCAATTCCAGGCGCCCACGGAAGGGAACGGCTGTGGTGGGACGCAGGGATGGGCTGAGCTACCAGGCAGCTCCGTTTGGAAAAGTGGCTGTTTTGAATTAAAAATCGATTTCTTTGGAACAGAATCAGCCTCTCCTTTGGACAGGAGGGACGTGTGTGTCTGTAGTGGGGGCCGAGGAAATCGTTAATGACGTGGGGCAATTGTAGCTGTGGAACAGCAGAGAGAGAGGCATTAATGAGCAATGATATTTCAGGGGCCAGAAAATGTGGGTAATTAGAAGTTATTCCTCACAGAATAGCCCGTCCTGACTTTTTCCATGTGCCTCCTGCTCCTTTTTGTTGCGAGAGAAAAAATTTTTGTCAGCTTGAGGCCCAGAACCAGAAACAAAAGGGAAGAATTTTGAAATGTCTGTCATTCTCTGTTCCTCCTTCTGTTATCTGATTTATTAGAATAAACACCGTTATGTAGTTTAACCTCCACATATACATTTCACTCTCCTTTAAAAAACCCTTTACATCTCCATAGGAAGAATCACAGAATCAGGATACAATTATTTATTTTCTCCTAGTCAGAGTACAACTTTTGACAACTTTTGACAACTTTTGACAACTTTTGACAACTTTTGACAACTTTTGACAACTTTTGACAACTTTTGACAACTCAGATAAATTTTTGGTGCGATCCTTTGTTGAATATCTGCTTTTCCACACTCCAAAAGAGATTTGACGTGAAATCTAAATCTTTATGTTATTTATTGGCTGCTCCATCCAATATTATTATTATTTATTGGATGTCCCATTCTTGGAAGTGTCCAAGGTCAGGTTGGACAGGGCTTGGAGCAACCTGGGATAGTGGAAGGTGTCCCTGCCCATGGCAGGGGGTGGAGCTGGATGGATTTTGAGGTCGCTTCCCATCCAAACATCCTGGGATTCTGTGATTTTAGACTATTTTTAATAATTATATATCATTATTAATATTATCATATTAATAATATCACATAATGTGCTCTATTAATATTTACTAATACATTTTCATAAATTACATACCTATCTCAATAATAATTCAGAAATGCAGCTGCTTTTCCTCTGGCTCCCGCTGAAGGGCTGTAATTTGTTTTATGGGAGATTTTTTTCCCTATTTGATTTCTCCTCTTGTAGATGTGGAAAACCTCTAAAAAAAACAGTTACAATTCTATGGACTAAACCACAAAAAAAGTCACAGAGAGCCACTTAATTTTGGATTTGGGGAAAGAACTTGGAAAGGAAACAGAAGCACGGAAAAGGCATGGAAACTTCTTTCTATTTGGGATCACTGCACATCAAACCCAGCTCCTTAACAGCAAACAGGCAAAAGTGAGGCTATTTTTGTTTTAGTTAAAACCATGGTATTGCTCAATTATCTGTCACATGATGATGGCACCGAAGTCCAGGTGGCCTTGCAGGAGCCAAGTTCTCCTTTAATCCACGTAATTACAGTAATGAATATTTCTGGGAAGCCACCAGCAAGAGGAGGAAGAGGCACAAACAGGAGTTTTACCCTCATAATGAAGGCAAAGAGTTCTGTAGGGAAATTCCATCGTACCCAACATAACTGTCTGCAAAATCTCCGGGCAGTTCAAGTTTATCAACAGAAAAAGCCACTTCCTGAGCCCTCGTGTGCAGGATAACTGATAAAGCACCCAGTGAACAGGGCTCAGACCCTCTGCAACTGCTCTTAAGAAGAAACTCAACAGGATATTCTGCAGGTGCAATGAGTTGTGCTTTTAAATTTCCTGCGTGGCCCTAAAGCTGTCACATAACACCCTGCCCCAAACCAGAACAGCTCATGGCCATGGGGAAGGGCAGGAGCAGCAGATACAGATCCTCCCTCTCCTTTTTTTAACCATAATTGTGGCTTTTGCTCAGATCAGTCACGTCTGTCCTGGATGGAGGTTCCTGCAGAGAGATCTGCACAAGAGCTGATAATGAGGATGGGCAGGCCCTGGCAGAGGCTCCCAGAGAAGCTGTGGCTGTCCCTGGATCTCTGGAAGTGTCCAAGGACAGCTTGGATGGGGTTTGGAACACTCTGGGATGGTGGAAGGTGTCCCTGCCCATGGCTTTAAACTCCTTTCCATTCCAAACCGTGCCATGATTCTGTGACTCTGTAAATGTTTGTTTTCCACAGATGCTGGCGGGGTCAGTCAGGGAGCGGCTGTTCCCGAATTCTCAGCTTGCCAGGCTGCAGCGTGGGGCGATTCTATGTGAAAGACAATTTTGTGATTGGAGAAATTCCAGCAAATATGTTTCCATTGCTGAGGGGAAAAAAAATCAGCTAAACAGGATGTGCTGATAAACACTGCAGCACGGGCCAAAACCTCACTATTGCTTTGCACAAGGCCCTATATAAATAATTTAAAAATAAACACGTGGCAAACTCCCAACTTCTACCAACCTCCTTTGACAACTGATGGAAACGGGAAAAGCACAGCGCTGCATTTTAGGGGCTGCTCACACAGAATTGCTCAAATGTGAGCTATCAGCTTTGGGTTTCTGAGGTTTCTGAGCTGCCAGACATCAACACTTGCATTGCCCCCATGTCAGGTAGGAGCTGCTGTGGTGATTGACTTCTCAGTCTCAAACCACAGCAGAGTTCAGCTGGTGAGGACAGGGACAGTGGAGTGCTGAAAGCCAGATCCCAGAGAGGCAAAGCAGATTCCTTGGTGGCTTTCTGAAAATCCAAACAGTGAGATCCTCCAAAGGGGTAAAGCTGTAGCCTCAGCTGTGTATTTATCTCCTGGGATAAGGTGAGGCTGGATCTGTGCCCGTTCCTTGGAGCAATGTCAGAAGTGCCACCCTCGGGCATGGCTGGCAGGGAGATCCAGCGAGTGTAAACCGAGCTGGGGACTGATTTAGTGCAGGAGAAATGTCAGGCAGGGCTTCCACTGTGCTAAAAAAAAGCCATTGGGAAGTCAGACCTCATCCACAGGAGGACTGGGCAGGGACAGAGCACCAGGAGGTCCCCAGCCCCAGGGACAGGAGGGGACAGCAGGGCTGAGCTGCCAGGCAGGAGCAGGCAGAAACCTCAGGAGTGATTCCATGGTCTGCTCAGAGCTGGGCTTGGGCAGGAGGAAGAGCTGGAGGGGAGGAAGAGCTGGAGAGGAGGAAGAGTTGGAGGCGAGGAAGATTTGGAGAAGAGGAAGAGTTGGAGGGGAGGAAGAGTTGGAGAGGAGGAAGAGTTAGAGAGGAGAAAGAGTTAGAGAGGAGGAAGAGTTGGAGAGGAGGAAGAGTTGGAGAGGAGGAAGAGTTGGAGGGGAGGAAGAGTTAGAGAGGAGGAAGTGTTGGAGGGGAGGAAGAGTTAGAGAGGAGGAAGTGTTGGAGGGGAGGAAGGGGTGCCCTGCACCCACCTCCACTTGGGGTTTTTCTGCAAAGCCACAGGACAGAAAACACCTGGGGAAAAGGCACATAACCCCATTTTGGGGTCATTGCAGGGACACCTGACCAGGACTGAGCTGGCAGAGCTGAGGGCAGGGCCGGAGCCGAGCACGGCCAGGAGCAGTCACCTCTTATGTGTCACTCAGGTCCCCTCGCTCATGTAAAGAGTGGTGCAGGGGACATTTCACTTCCTCCTCAGCCCTCGGCTGCACTGAGCTCGGCTCTGCCTGCCAAGGTAAGGCTGCTTTAAACCTTCTCCTTGGGATCTCCAACCCCCCCCCGTGCTGCTTCCTGCACAAACCTCCCTCTCCCCCGGCTTTTCCTTCGGGGCTGGCTCTGCCAGGGGGAGATGTGTGGCACCTGGAGCCTGCAGAGCGCTCTCCTGGTGTGCCAGGCTCTGCTGAGCACATGGAGGGGTTCAAACAGCGGCTGCTGCGCCTGCAAAAACACAAATATCAGGCGCGGGCAATTAGTGGTGTTCCAGCTGTTCTCCAGTGCCATTAACAGGGATAATTTCCATCTCTTGCCTGATTCCTCCGGGAATATATTTTATTTTAGAGTAATACTTGACAGGGTAACATGCAAATTTGTTTTTTTCTGAGTGATTTATATTGCTGTAAAATCAAATGCATGTGCTACCATTCTTTGTGCCATCCAAGGCATCCTATCAAAGCAGCAGGAAATTAATAATAGTGAGGGGACACGAGATGACAAAAACAGTGGGATCGCTTGGGCTTGCTTTTGCTGGTCAGAATCCTAAAGTGATTTTAATTCCTAATTCGGACTGCAGTCACTGCTTTGGATTAAAACTTCACTCTGTAGACTGAAGGTTTTGAACTTCACTTCATGGGCTGACACTTAAACTTCATGGGCTGTAGATTTTAAACTTGCCTTCATGGGCTGCAGGTTTTAAACTTGCCTTTATGGGCTGCAGATTTTAAACTTCATGGGCTGCAGATTTTAAACTTGCCTTCATAGGCTGCAGATTTTAAACTTCATGGGCTGCAGATTTTCAACTTCATGGGCTGCAGGTTTTAAACTTCATGGGCTGCAGATTTTCAACTTGCCTTCATGGGCTGCAGATTTTAAACTTCATGGGCTGCAGATTTTCAACTTCATGGGCTGCAGGTTTTAAACTTCATGGGCTGCAGATTTTCAACTTGCCTTCATGGGCTGCAGATTTTAAACTTGCCTTCATGGGCTGCAGATTTTAAACTTGCCTTCGTGGGCTGCAGGTTTTCTGCTAATTTTATAAAAGGTGTTTTCCTGCTGGCTTTGCTTTCATTTGCAGTAGCAGCAGCTCTGCCCTGCTGAGAGCCCAGCAAACAGCCCGTGGGGACTGGCACACGCAGGATTTAGGGTGGGTGGCCCCTGAATCCGGGATTTCTGCAAGAGGATCCAGAGGGAATCTCATGGAAGATGAGTGGGGATGTCAGGATCTGCAGGAGGGGATTCTCAGCAGGCTGGGCAGGGACAGTGGGCTCTTTCAAGGGCACGTTTTTGGTGTAAAAGTGCTGGGGCTTTGGCCAACATCACCAACCATGGGAATTCTATCCATGAGGGAAGAGCTCCTGTGGGACAAACCTTGCCCAGCCTGGAGCCAGCGCTCTGAGGGGGGCTCTTGGTGCCTCTGCTGGAGCTGCAGGAGGGAATTCCACCAGGGCTGCAAAATAAAAATACAGCAGACAGCCCAGATCTGCTCTTTTTCGGTGAAAGAGAACCACAAAAAGCACGTTTAACTGTAGAATGTTCCACTCTGAGTGCAGAGGTTTCACCCAGGTGTCGCAGCCGTGCACTGAGGGCAGAGTGGGGAGCTGTTTGTGCCCCAATCAAAACAATTAACCTGGCTCTGATGGGCACCTCAGACAGATCCAGGACTCTGGAATGACATCCCTGTGCTTCTCAGCCCATCCAGATGAACATCTTTTGCCTAGAAATGCTATGTTTTGTTTCCAAAGCTCCAGTAATAATATGCTCACTTTTATATCCTGATTGCATCAGCATCAGGGATACAGAATCCCACAAAAATATTAAAAAATAGCTGTTGCATCTCAGTGTGTTTATTTGATACCATTAAAAAAAAAAATTCATATCCCGAAAGCAATGTTGCAGTGGGAACTGCATCTCTGCAAGATGTAAATGAGCACTTTATCTCAGGGGAGATAAAGTCTACTGGAGATTTCAGTCTCCTGCAGCCTTTGCTGCACACCCACCATGCAGTGAAGGACTTTGGAGTTGTAATTTTGGGATCCTCAGTGCTATCTCGAGGGTCTGCTTTTGGGAAGAGAACGGGTTGGTGTGGGATTAAACCTCGGTCTGAGTCAAAGTGAGAGGGAAAGGCAGAAATTCAGTAATTTGTGGTGTCTTGTGCGTGTCTGGGTGCATTTTATTTAAAGAGATGGTTTAATCTCGTGATGTTTTTATGGCTTGGTAATGAAATCACTCATCCTCAGAGGGGGCCCTGCTGATGAGTCAGCAGACACCCTGTGCATATTAATTGTGTTAATGTTTTAATTGTGTGACTCCAGCCAGGTCACCCTGCTCACACCCTGAGTTCCCTGGATGCAGAGAGGGATTTTCTGGCTCCAGGGCATCCACTTGCTGTTCCCTGAGTTAGATCTGCTGGGTGGTGGGGCTGGGACATCCCCTGCAGGGTGGGTTTTATAAACCCAGGGTTCACCTCAGTTCCATGATCTCCCTCAAAGTGCAGCTTTTCAGGACTCTTCTACCCGTAAATTGAATCATAGAATAATTTAGGTTGGAAAAGACCCTTAAAGATCATCAGCAGAGATATCAGCAGCCAGGCCCATTTCTGGGAGCAATTTTTTTTCCCTAATATCAGTCATTCAGCAACACTGGCTGTTCTCAGTTTGGTGAACTCATGAGAGCTCCCACTGCTGCCACTCAGACAACACTTGGGGGTGAGAAAAATCGTTGAGAGAGCCAAGAAATGAAATTTGGATGAACTCTGACACCTTGTGGACAATTAGCAGATGAAGGTGATGGACGAGGGGGAAGCTCTGTGAGCTCTGGGCTCCTGCCTGGGCAGGGTTTGTCCAACCAGAGAGCCAAGGCTGAGCTCGGGTGGAGTGAGTGCCTTCAGCACCACCTGTATTCCTAAAGTTTGACCTAAGTTTGAACTAAAACCTCCCTCAGAGCCCAGTTTGAGTCAGCAGCCCCTTCACCCATCACCCCAATTGTCCTTAGTGTCACATGAGATCCAAGTCACAGAATCACAGAATATTCTGGGTTGGAACAGACAAAATAACTCTATTTAAGGACCTTGATAAAAATTGGCTGCTGTCACTCATTGGTCAGAAGAACAAGCACACGTTGGCAGGCATTTAATTAGATAATGAATCAAAAAAGTCTTTAAAATATAACATTTTGCAAATGTGTGGCTTTAATGGCTATCCACCAGCTCCGTCTGGAGGAGCAGCAGGCAGGCCATCCAGCTTTGATATCCAAGGAAAACCAGGCACATAAGGAGTTGGAGAATGGTTTCTTGGCAAAGGGGGAGGTGACCTGAAGGGACAGAAGGTGCAGAGGGCAGTGCTCTTGATGAGGCCATGGCCAGTTGGACAACAGCTGGAAAGGGATGGAACCTCTGGAGCAGCAGAAATTCACAGCTCTCCCAGGAAATGGGGTGTAGCCCACATCCATCACTTTGAGGGCAGGAACATCCCCGTGCTCAGCTCCATTCCCTGTTCACCCCCTGTCCTGACACTCCAGGATGGAGCAGCTGGAGGCCTCTGGTGCTGCTCCTCAGGGGAGATAAATCCATGAGCCAGATGAATCTTTCTCCCGTGTTTCCAGCACAGTTTGAGCCCGTTCCCTCCTCATGGGCCTGTTCTGCCTCTGGCAGCAGCAAGGCTGGGGTGTCCCGGGATGGGGAACACGGAGCATCCTGCCCAGAGCTGTGCTGAGGGAGCTGGGACAGCTCTGAGGGGCTGGGATCCTGATTCAGGGGAAAGAAGGGGATGAGCCAGAGAGGTTCCCAAGAGCAGCACTTCCCTGAAGCTGACGCTGCTGCAGGAGAAAAGCACTCACATTTTGCTTTTTAAAGGCTGTGGGAACACGAAAGAGAAGCTGAGAAAGGAAAGCAAGAATCCATTTGGGGAGCCTGCAGGAGCAGAGTTCCCTGTCCCTGCTCACTGCCCGTGTCCTCTGTGGGACCTTGTCACATCTGGGCATTTTGGGGGCTGAACCCCAACCCTTCCAGGGCAGTCTGGAGCAGTGTCTGGATGAGCTGCCAAGTGCAAGCACCACAAGGATGAAAGGGCTGAAAACCCAGCTATTTGTGCTCTGTGTCACTGAGAGCTCTAAACTCAGCTCTTTTGGTAACACAGAGGAAAAAGCTTTAGTAACAGGGTAGGAGTTACTAATTTCTACCTACAGAGACAGTTTTTCTGGCAAGTGCCCCTTGCAGGAAATGAGTCAGAGGAGTGAATCAGTGTCTGCAGTGCCACATGCAGCTGATTTTCAGCTTTAACCGTTATATTCAACACGGGAGGGAATCTCTGTAATGAGAATTATAACCCTGGGAGGAAAGCCCCAGTAAACCCCAACTCGTCCTGCCTGTGCTGCCTTTTGAGGATAAGTCACCAAACTTACTGGTCCCAGTTCCAAAAGCTGGCAAGAGAAAGGTGGCCCAACGGTTCAACACATGGCATTTTGCTGGCGGCCAAGAGGCAGAAATTGGCAGTACCTAAAAAATAAAATTATCTGACGGAAAGTAGAGTCAGACTGAGGCTGCCATGGTGATGAGAAATAGAAGTTGGTGGCGTGACCAGGTCTCTGTGTGTTCCATCAGCCTAAATACATTAACAGAACACTCCAGCAGCTCTGGCTGTGTTCACAACAGTCACATTTTCCGAGCTCAGTCCCTGCTACGCTTTTCCATGGGGGCTGTGCCCGTAATGCCTGAGAAATTGGGTCCATGAGGTCCTCTGAGGGACTCAGGAGATCTGACACCCACATAATGCCCAACACAGCCCAACTTATCCCTGGAAGTGCTCAAGGCCAGGTTGGATGGGGCTTGGAGCTGCCTGGGATAATGGGAGGTGTCCCTGCCCATGGCAGGGGGTGGCATTGGATGGGCTCTAAGGTTCCTTCCAGCCCAAATCATTTCATGATTCTGTGCTTGATCTGATCATTGGGCCATGACCATGACAGAGGCTGGGATATGGCCATCCTTTCATCCTTGTGCTCCTGCTTTGCTCCCAGAGACCAAACCCCCAGAAACCTTGAGGGGATGGCCAAAGGATGGGCAGCTCCTCCTGCTGCCCCTGGTCAGTGGGGCACAGCTTCCCTGGTGCTCCTGGGACTGACCAGGAATGGGCTCCAACATCTGTGGGATCAGTGGGATCTCTGACAGGGGCAGCTCTGAACGTGACTCCAGGATGTTCCTTGCAGACATTCCCAAACCTCTGCTTTGTGCGGGAATGCTGTCCTGGTTTAGGGCAAATGCAGGCACTGTGAGCACTGACAGCTCCCACAGTGCCTTTGCCTTCACACCCCGTTTTTCTCTCCACAGCAATGACCCACCCTCCCTACAACACCACAGCCTCTACCAGCAACCCAGTCATGACCCAGAGCAACCAGAGCTGCTCCGAGCAGGACATCCCCTTCAGGAGCAGCCTCTACGCCACCACCTACACCCTCATCTTCATCCCGGGGCTCCTGGCCAACAGTGCTGCCCTGTGGCTGCTGTGCCGCTTCATCAGCAGGAAGAGCAAAGCCATCATCTTCATGATCAACCTGGCTGTGGCCGACCTGGCCCACGTCCTCTCGCTGCCCCTGCGCATCTACTACTACATCAGCCACAAGTGGCCCTTTGGGGATGCCCTCTGCCTGCTCTGCTTCTACCTGAAGTACCTCAACATGTACGCCAGCATCTGCTTCCTCACCTGCATCAGCATGCAGCGCTACTTCTTCCTGTACCACCCCTTCCAAGCCAAGGGCTGGAAGCGCCGCTACGATGTGGCCATCAGCGCCCTGGTCTGGCTGGTGGTGGGGGTTGCCTGTGTGTCCTTCCCCATCATGAGGAGCCGCGGGCTGGCTGCCAACACCACCTGCTTTGCTGACCTGCAGGTGACGCAGATCAACAACAAGGTGGGCACGGTGCTGATGATCGGCGTGGCCGAGCTCCTGGGCTTTGTGTGCCCACTCGTCATCATCTTGTTCTGCACCTGGAAAACAAGGGACTCCATCCGGGGCTTCCACATCCCGGAGAAAAACAGCAGGGAGAGGCGGAAGGCCCTCAGGATGGTTTCCATGTGTGCCATTGTGTTCTGTGTGTGTTTTGTTCCCTACCACATCAACTTCTTCTTCTACATGTTGGTGAAGGAGAACATCATCACTGACTGCTTCCTGAGCACCATCACGCTCTACATGCAGCCCTTCTGCCTGAGCCTCGCCAGCTTCGACTGCTGCCTGGATCCCATCATCTATTTCTTCACGACCTCCGAGTTCCAGGAGCAGTTTTCCAGGCACAGCAGCCTGACCAGCATGACCATCCTCAGCCGGCTCACGAGCAAAGAGAGCGCCTTATCAATGAAGGAATGATGAGAAAAAACTGAGATATTTCTCATGAAACCTGACACTGGTCTGGGATACTCCATTTCCAACTCCGTTGTAGCAGATCCTCCAGGTTTATTCAGGGTGTTTTGTGGCAGTGGGATTTTTTCAGGGTATAGAAGATAAAACTCCATCTAAGACTGGTGTGTTGGAATCTGGGGAGTGACCCAGTGGGTGTGACTGTCCCCCCACTGTGCCACCCCCACCTGACCTCACCAGACTGGAAAACACACAGGAGGGAGTGAAAAAACTTTTGCTGGGAAATAGTGGAAAAATTCCAGGGCTTTTCTTCTGTTTTCCCAGTTCCAGGCTCCATGATCAAGCCAGAGACAATCCCACATCCATACACTGACATCTGAGAAGGATCCTCTCTGGGAAAACCACACAAGAACCTAAAGCTGGCCAGTAGCAACCAAAGGACCCTGTGGTTTGTGCAGTGGGGCTGTGGGCAGCAGAAGGTGTGCAAATGGTTCCCATGTGTTCCTGGGTTTGGTGCATCCCACAGATCACCAGTGACCTCTGTTCCCCATTTCCACACTCACCCTCTGCTCTGCTCCTCCTTTCCCTCCTCATCCAGCTCTGCTTGCCCCCCCAGTTGCTTGCTGGTGCAAGACCCTCTGCAAGGCAAGCTCTCCTCAAACATCCAGAGGGTGACACCTTCCCTTGCTCCAGGTGACTTTCTTCCACTCCAAGCTGGCCGGGGGGACATGGGCAGGTGGCTTCTGCCTTTGGACCCCTTGGGGCAGGACCGTGGGGGTCCTGGGGTCGCTGCAGGTGGCTTTGATGGTGCTGGTGGTGCCACTCGGTCCTCACTCCCTTCTGTGTGTGGTGCAGAGGAACCTGAGATGAATCTGCCACAAAAATGCTCAGCTCAACCCATTCACCTGAGGCATCTTTTAAAAAAGAGAGGAGCCCTTGCCAAGGGGATTTCACTGACAGAGCAGAAGTTGTCTTCATAAATGATTTTTTTTCCACCTGGTCCTGTCGTGATCTTAATGTTTACGTTTTTAAGTAGCTCTACAAAGCATGACAAGAAAGGATTCATTTACCTCTTATTTTTAATTAGTTACAGCTCTTCAGCCAAGTCCACCCACTCTGGAACTTCAAGAGTATCTCGTGATACCTGAGAATGGATTTGGCTGAACAGACACCAGTTTATTGCCTTTGGAAATCTGTTTTCAAAAGAATGTGGACAATTTGTACAGTCTTGCAACAGTTGCTACAAAACCAGAATACCAGAAACACTTTCTATGTGTATTTTAACCCAAACCACTCCATTCCACTGAGTTAAATTGTAACTCAGCCAAATATTTCCTGTATATTGTGTTTTCCCACTTCTCTACCAAAAAAAGAAAAAAAAAAAAAAGTGAGGAAAAGCCAAGAATTAAGGTTTAAACAACCATTTCCCTCTCAAAGCCAATGATGCTGATTAAACAAAATAAGCTCTCATAGTTCTCCTCCCAGATGTGAGAAGATGACTTTTGGGCTGAGGAGGATGCACTGGAGATGGAAATGTTCTCTCTGATGTCACTGACACAATAAATGTTTGCACACTGCGAGGAGTTCCCTTCCAGAGGGGTGGATGCTCAGGGGCGGAGTTGACCTCACACAACTCGTCAGCCCAGCAGTCTCTCATAAGCTACGCTCTGTATGAAGCTGTCAGGGGGTGAGGGCTCAGTTTCAGCGCTTGTTTTGAGGATTTTTATAGACCTTGCTCAGCCTCCACGTGTCTGGGAGCTGCTTCCTGTCCCTTCACTTTCGCACTCTTCTCCTTTGATCAGGTAGAAAACAAGCTGAGGGCACTTACAGGAATTCTGCAGCTCATCCTGTGGGTTTGAAGTCTGAAGAACTGATGCTAAATAAATAAATAAATAAAGGCTGTTTGGCAAACATCAGATGAGTTCTGTAGTTGTCACTGGTACCTGGAAAACTGCTTGGGATCAGCTGCTCCTGGGATCAGGGTTCAAGCGATGGGGAGCAACTGTTATTATTCTGAAGCAGATTTGTTGCTTGTTTTCACTCTGAAGAGTGCTTATTTATTTAGTTTTTAAATCCACCACACAGATTTAGAAGTACTTTGAGGATAGGAAGGTGTCCTAGGAAGTGGGAGATGGACATGGCATGGGAACACCTGCTCCAGATGCTGCGTGTCCAGGAGTGACCTGGGCTCTTCTGCCCATAACCTTAGCATGGATTTGGTGTCTCCCTCAGGGATAGCATTCTCTGTCTCCGTGATGAAATCCCCAAGCACCTCAGTCCCCACATTTTCCTGCCTCACTCATCCTCTGAGCTCCCTCAGGCTTCCCAAAATGTTCCTTTTCCAGACTGCAGCCCTGACCAGAGAGGAAAGGTCACTCATTCAACACTTCCAATCCTGTGGGGTGCAGGGGAGCAGACAACTCTGCCTGGAGGACTCTTCTGGGGTGGGGGAAAGAGCTCTGGGTTTGGTTGGGGTGGAGCTGCACCAGCTCTGTGAGGTTCTGCTGCCAGATGGGATTAAACTGAGTGAGGATGGGCCAGCCTGGAGAGCAACAACCCAGAGCAAAGGGAGATCAGGGAAAGCTTGCAGTTTCCCAAAAGCCCAAGATGATCTGTTTGGCCTCCACAAGCTCATGTGAGAAATCCAAAGCCTGCAGTTCAGGCCTTCCAAAAGCTCAGTGTGCATCTCAAGAGGAGAACAGGCATTCCAGTGAGGGGGGGAATATTCCAGCTGCCTTCCCAGCTGGCTGGTGCTGGATGTGGCCCAGGACCTGGGCTGCAGGGGCTGCTTTGCCTCACACAGCCAGAGGCACAGCAAGCCTGGCTCAGGTTCCTGTAATTCACCCCATTTCCTGTGACCAAAAAACATGTTTATTGTTTTGACAAGAGGAAATATAATTTCACCATGTTGCTCCTGGATTATCTCTTGTGCTGGTCCTGCTGCTCAGACTCACCAGTAGAAAAAGGGTTTTTCTTCTTGGGCAGACACAAAAAAAAGCTGTTTTAACAGAGATGCCACCGAAAGGCAGAATTGAACCAAATCCAGAGGTTGGGAACAGCTCCACAGGAGTGTGAAAGGATCTGAAGGGCTCCTGGGGTTGGAGCATCTCACCCTGAAGGGAACTGCTCGGGGTGGGGATCTGGTGAGGTCTCCGCACTGGCACAGAGCCCATCTCTGGGCAAACACATTTCTTTTCCTCTAGAAAAATTCACCTTTTAGCAAAGGAAATGTGTTTCTCTGCAGTGCCACCCCATCCTAACCAGGAGCAGAGGTCTGGTGCCACCTCTACTGCTTGAGAGAGCCCTCCTGTACATGACAAAAAGCAAATTTGGAAAAAACTCCTGTGGCATTTAAAGCCTTTCTGCAGCTTCAGGTTCTGAGCTGCAGGATCTTGCAGTGCCTCTCGCTTCCCTTAAATGAAATTACCAGCTCTCTGCCCAGAGAATAAACAAAATGTACTGGAAATGCAGGATAACAACTCCACAGCTCAAAAACACGAAACCACTTCACGCACTTAAAAGATTTTGGGGGTGACTGGCACATTTTAACCAAAAATGCCGGGTTTGTGGGTTAGACGAAAGCTTAGTCCAAAAAGTAACAGAGACACTGACAATTCTTTGCTGTAAAGTAAATCAGAGCTTCCCAAAAGGCTGTCCTTGCAGGGAGCTCTGTGTGACAGCTGAGGGACAATGAGCTGGGGCTGCTCAGCTCCCTGCACAAGGGTGAAGCTGCTTTGTGAGAATGAACATTTGTGAGAATGAACCTCCTCCTCCTCCCCCTGCTTTTCTTACATCCTTCAGGTGCATCCTGTCAGATACTCAGTGCTGAGCGCCTGAGAGATGCTGATCATCTGCACTTGGCCCCCTGCCCACAGGATACCAGGCTGCAGGAGAGGAGACCTTTATCTGCAGGCCCTAGATAAAGTCTCACAGTTATTCAAGAAGTTATTTTAAAAGCTCCTTTGTGTCCCCTGCCTTTGGAAGCAGGACGTTGCCAAGTGTGCGAGGCACGTTGGCGCTGGGGGTGAGCCAGAGGGACAGAAATGCTGAAACAAAAATGTGCCCAAGTTGAAAAGGAGAATGGAGAGGTTGATCCCTGTGTGTTGAAGGATGAGGTTTGAGGCTTGTCAGCCCCTCTGCTTTTCATGGCCAGGAATGTTGTGTCCTCTGCAAAAGGTCTCCAAAAAGCCCAGGAGCAGAGGAAGGGCTCAGTTTGGCTACAAAACCCTCCCTCAGGTCTGACATCCACTGATCTCTCCTCCCCAGCAGCACAGCTGGAAACAAACACCTAAAAATAGGCTCAGGGATGGCTGGATGCGCTGCTGCAACACAGAAATAGGATGTCCCAGGCAGGATATCCCGATAAAACAGCCCCTTCACTCTGGGATTAACCCCTGCCCTCTGGAGAGGCCCAGGCTCAGTGCCAGCCTCCCTTCTGGGCTCTGGGAGCAAAACACACCAGAGCTGCTCCTTCTTCCCAGGGGCAGCACCAGCTGCTGCCAGAGATGCACAGCAAGAAAACTGGGAATGAGAAATGGCTCTTGCACCTCCCAGATCCTCTGAGATGAAAACCACGGGGATTTAGGGTGCCCAGAGAAGCTGTGGCTGCCCCATCCCTGGAAGTGTCCAAGGCTGGGCAGGGCTTGGGACAACCTGGGATGTTGGGGGGGTGTCCCTGCCCATGGCAGAGGGATTGAATCAGAGAGTCCCCAGTCCGAACACTCTCAAATTCCACAATTTCTTGGCACAAGGAGCTCTGGTGCACTCCTGATCCCAGCCCCTGAGCTGGTAACTAAAGGTTATAAGATGTTCCTCCTTTCCTTTCTCTTCCACCAGCTCTGTTCCTGTGAATTTTGTGGGGTCACAGAACCACTTACAAAAAGCAGGGTAAGAATATTTCTATTTTTACGTTACCTCCAGGAAGGGAAAGTTGCCAACAGCCAAATTATCTCCACAAGCCCTGAACTGTGAGATGTGACCCTGGATATCAAGTCAGGCTGCTCAGCTGGAAAAGAGGCAGCTCAGAAGAAGTCACACCATGATGTTACACCTCTTCTTCAGCCATGCAGAAAAACAGCTAAAAACTCTCTATATGTGCACACATCTGGAGGGGAAATTAAAGGAGGCAAAAAGAAAAAGATTGGGAATGATGCACGTTATGGTTTTTTCAAACAACAGTATTTTGAGAAAATCTCCACCTTAAACCATCACCTCATTTCAGGAATAAAGCCCAAACCCTCCAGCTTCAGCCCGCAGCCCTCATAGTCTGAGGCTAACCAAGCTTCCAAGAAAATGAGGGAAAATTACTCCCTTCCAGTAACTCGCACTGGCAGGGTGCTCGCTTTTCCTTCGGCGAGCGCTCACTGGGAGGTTGCTTCTGTATTTTCCAGCTCTTCCCAGGCACAGTGACCGCGGAGAGGAGCAGGAGCAGCCGGAGGGAAGGGCACCGTCCCCTCCCACCGCCCCAGCGCCCAGAGGGGACAGAATTCCAGGGTCTCCAACCCGGGGCACCGAGCGACGTCACCGCCTTCCCAGCGGCTTGAACGTCATTAACTGCACACGTTTGGTGCGGAGACGAGGAACAAAATACAGGATTTCCTGCTCTGCGACCACCGGCTGCAGATGCCGGCAGGATTCCAGCGCTCCGAGAACATGTGGAAGTCGAACGAGGAGGCGCTGGGATTGCCGAGAGCAGCAGCGGGAGAGAAAAGCGGGGCGCTGGCTGCTCCGGCTCCCTAGCACGGCTATGACCCCTCCGGAGCATGGGAAGCGCAGCAAGGTGAGTGGAATTCCTGTTCTTAAATCCAGGACGCTGAAACCGCCGCAGTTTTAGCCACTTTATGGCTTCTTTGTAGTTCATTCAAGAGATGGTGTCGGGCAGGAGCTGCTGCGGCATCCTCGCCGCTGCTGCGGTGCCCACAGATTTCCCCCCGAGGGTGGGAAAGGGGAGCCGGTGCCTGGCGGAGGCTGAGCTGTGGGGAGAGGCTGTTTTGGCCAAAAAAACCCTCAATTTTGTCCCTACTCACAGAGGCTACCGTAAGCGAACGGCTCTATTTACGCATTTCCTATTAGTGCCTAGATTAAACAAACAAACAAACAAAATATTGCACACAACCCCAGTGCCAGAAAACTCCACTGCTTAAACCAAGACCTTATGGACTTAGGTTGTTTTTTTTTCCCAAGCCTGTTTTCCCCTCCAGCATCCCAACGCTGAAGGGAGGCAGCTCTGCTCCCATCCCCCAGCTCGGCCTGGAGTTCAGCTTTTTTGGGTTGTCCAAGCAGCCCGTGGAAAAGATGAGGGCGAGTTTGCCAGTGGATCGGGAGCAGTAAATGCAGGAACACCCCGGTGGCGTGGGGCTGGGTGGGGCACGGGCTGATTCACAGGAGCCGGGCGGTTTCCAGCTCTGACAGCCACACCCGCCTCCAGGAACACTCCAAAAATCAGCCCCGGCTGCTCCAGGAGCTGCCTTGGCCTCCTAATTAATTGCTGAGTTATTTGATGTTGAATGAGTGGCGGGGCTGCATCCACAGCCCGTGCTCTGGCTCCTCGGGTGCTGATATTGAGCTCCCTGCTGGAATTTCAGCTGATTCAAACTCAACTTTGCCAAAAAAAAACACCCACTCCTTGTTCCTGGGTTTAAATCCATGCGTGGATGAAATGGGAAAAGAATCAAAGGATGGCAGGAATGTTTTATGGAAGATTTATAAAGTCCCTGAACAAAACTCCAGACAGAGCCCACGGGAGCATCTCTGTGCTGACACCACCAGCAAAGCAGGGGGAAGCTGGAGGGATTGGGAAAAACTGGAAAACAATAAAACATTTACAAATGCACCTTCCCAGGAATTGTTGTAGCGAACAAGCCCGGCCTGACCCCAGCCCAGGGCGGGGATCTCTGCGGCTTTCCTGCAAAGAGCTGCCACCAAAGCTGTGCCGGGTTCCAGGAGTGCCACCAGCCCTCCCGCCAGGACCAGGCGCCCCTGTGCTCCCGGGAAAAGGCAAAACTCATGGAGAAAACCAGCAGGGAGGCTCCGGGGAAGAGGTTTAGGATTTGGGCTGAGTTACACGGCAGGGACAGCGGGTGCTGTGTGACCCTGTGACCCCGGCCCAAGTGCCACCTCTGTCACGGGACAGCAGTGACAAGGGCTGGGACAGCTGCATTCCCCACACTCCCTGGCAGATTTCCTTCCCTTTTCTGCGGGGATTTGAAGGCAAATCCTGCCATCCCTTTCCCCGAGTGCAAAGGGCACAAATCCCTCAGGGATTTTCGGGCAGGTGAGGAGCACAGGGACACGGCAGGGACGGAGGAGCTGCTTCCCAGTATTCCCTCAGCACAGATGTCCCCTCTCCCCTGCCTTTCCCAGCTCGCTGGAGCAATCACAAACCTCTGGTACCGTTGGTGACCGAGAGGTGCCCTCACCCAGCAGCTCCGATTCCGCTGGAAAAACAAGGAAAAGAGAGAAGGGAATTTGGGAAAGGCTGGGTTTGGAGAGCAGGGTGTGAGCACTGACCCTGCTCACATCAGAGGTGAAGCTGGGGGACAGCCGGGTGAGAGGCCAGGGCTGTGTTTTAGATATTTATCTGCACGTAAAACAATAAAATATCTAAAATAATGATTTCTCCCTGAAAATGAAAGCGTGGTAACCCTGCCAAAGAGCTGCCCAGGTGAGGAGGAGGAGGAGGATGCAGGAGACTTCATCCTGTACCTTGAAGCACTGGAATGGATTCACTCCTGGAAATCCATCCCTGTGACAAACACCAGGCTTTGGGAAACAGCACTGTGGCTGCTTCTTAATTAATTACCACTTATGAGGGGCTGGGTGACAGTGGCAGGAGGTGCTGAGGGCTCTGCCAGCCCCAGGTCCGGGCAGGAAGGGCGGGACAGGCTGCACATCCCTCCCAGGCTCCATTCCCAATGGGAATATCCCACTGATTGCTTCAGATGATGCTGCAGCCCCTGGGTTTGTGTCCTGCTGCTGCCAAATCCCCTCTTCCCAAAAGAACAGATTGTTTCCCGTGGGATCTGCTCATGAATGACAAACTCCATCAGCTCTCCAGAGAGCAGCAGGAGCACCTGAACTGCCCCTGACCCCCAAATAAACCCCCTCAGCCCTGGGTGAGCGGGGATGGGTAAATGGAGGAGAAGAATTCCTACTTTAACTAGAAGGGAGGTGTATTTATCTCCCTGCATGTCCTGAGCAGTTGCTGAAGGATAATTCCTGCTGCTGAGGGATAATTCCTGCTGCTCCAGCACGATGCCTGCACAATGTGCCGGGAGTGCTGGAATTGAGTTAGCAGGACCAGCAGAGCAACTGGCGTGTGTTTGGCCAGTGATTAACTTATAAACCCAGCCTTAACTCTGGAGCCAGAGCTGATGGATCTGTCTGCAGCTCTCTGCAAATGCTAATTATTGCCTTTGCTGCCGATTCACATCAGATCCCTGCACGGATCTGCGAAGACAGTGCCTAAATCCATTTCAAATCCCTATTTATTTACAGCCCAGCTGAAAATCGCTTGTAGATGTAGAGCACCAGTTGGACAGAGTGTGATGGAAAACCTGATGAAATAAAAGTGGTTCTGGAAAACCCAGGGAGCTGCAGAAGCTCTCTGGCAGTCAAGAGATGGATGTTACAGAGCTCAGTGTTCTCTCTGTAACTGGGGCATCTCACGAGATCCCGCAGAGCACCTCTGCAAGGATAGGGTGGAGGATGCCTGGATGGGCTCCCTGGGAGTGGGGTCACCCTTCTCACCACACACATTGACTTGCACTCACCCCCACACACACCCTACCCTTCTGCCCTAAAGCACATTCACTCCCTGGGGAGATTTTTGGCTTGACAGCATCTTTTCACCCCCTCCAGAACCCCTCCCTGTGCCGTGACCGCCCCATGAGCGAAGAGACCCGGCCAGGATGGAGAGCAACGTGTCCTCCGGGAACTGCTCCGACCCCCAGATGTCCTTCCAGTCCACGCTCTACGCCACCACCTACACCCTCATCTTCATCCCGGGGCTCCTGGCCAACAGTGCTGCCCTGTGGCTGCTGTGCCGCTTCATCAGCAGGAAGAGCAAAGCCGTCATCTTCATGATCAACCTGGCCGTGGCCGACCTGGCCCACGTCCTCTCGCTGCCCCTGCGCACCTACTACTACATCAACCACAGCTGGCCCTTCGGGAGCTTCCTGTGCCAGGTGTGCTTCTACCTGAAGTACCTCAACATGTACGCCAGCATCTGCTTCCTGAGCTGCATCAGCCTCCAGCGGTACCTGTTCCTGCTGCACCCCTTCCGAGCCAAGGGCTGGAAGCGCCGCTACGACGCCGCCATCAGCGCCCTGGTCTGGCTCTTGGTGGGGGCTGCCTGCCTGCCCCTCATCATCGTCAGGAGCCCAGCGCTGTCCAGTTCCATCAACAGCTGCTTCTCGGACCTGGGCGTGAAGCAGCTCAGCCCCGGCGCCGCCATCGCGCTGGTGACGGTGGCGGAGCTGTTCGGCTTCGTCGTCCCCTTCGGCACCATCGCCTGGTGCACGTGGAGGATGTGGCACTCCCTGCGGGAGGGCCCCACGGCGCTGCAGGACGCGGGCGAGAAGAGGAAGGCCCTGAGGATGGTGCTCATGTGCGCCGCCGTCTTCTTCATCTGCTTCACGCCCTACCACATCAACTTCCCCTTCTTCATGATGGTGATCGAGAACGTCATGCGGGGCTGCGCCGTGCGCCGGAGCACGCTGCGCTTCCACCCCATCTCGCTGTGCCTGGCCAGCCTCAACTGCTGCCTGGACCCCGTGCTCTACTACTTCACCACCTCGGAGTTCCAGGCGCAGCTGCTGCGCCACGGCTGCGTGGCCCTGAGGGCGCGGCTGCCACCGCGCCACAGCAGC
>JAHLSL010000024.1:4811777-4822739 GCA_025920805.1 Petroica traversi | reverse complement strand
TCCAATCCTGAGCTCACTCCAATCCTGAGCTCACTCCAATCCTGAGCTCACTCCAATTCTGAGCTCAGCTCCAGCGCACTGCAAGCGAATTTTGCTGCTTCAAAGCCAGCCAGGGAGTGGCTCTCCAAGCCAGGGAGCCGTTTTCCAGACAGCCATGATTTCATCACACCCCAATCCAATTTTTTGCTTCGTGTGCTCAGCCAGCAACTCCCTGCACAGCCCAAGTTTGGGTGTGGTGGGACAGCCCCAGGTGTGTCCATCAGCCCCTCTCAAGCTCCAGGGAGCTGTTCAGGCCTCAGGGGAGAGGATTTGGGAATCCTGCGTGGATCCCATGGCAGGATTCAGCGCTGGGAGGGTGCTCAGCATTCCAAGGAGCAGCCAAGGCCTGGTCCCTGCACAGCCAGCACGTCCTTCCCTCAGGTGCTGCCACCCCATCGCCCAGCCCTGCTCCTCCTGCAGGGATTGTTCTGTTCCCAAAGAGAATTCCCTGCTGCCGGC
The DNA here is from genome assembly GCA_025920805.1 of Petroica traversi. Classification (NCBI taxonomy): domain Eukaryota; kingdom Metazoa; phylum Chordata; class Aves; order Passeriformes; family Petroicidae; genus Petroica; species Petroica traversi. The sequence goes on along the minus strand of JAHLSL010000024.1, from coordinate 4,822,241 downwards.
ACTCAGGGCAGGGAAATGCAGCAGGTTTGGGCCCCCAGCCTGGTGTCAGCAGCCCTGGCTCCACGTGAGCCCTGCTGATGCTGGGAGCTGCATCCATGGACCTGTGCCTGCTCTTCCCAGACACGCTCCCCTCCCCTGGCACAGCCCAGCGTGTGGAGAGCAGACAGAAAACCTCTTCCCTGGAATTATCTCTATTAAATTCAGGCCGTGCAGATCAGAAAGACCTGAGCTGGTTCTCTCTGAGGAGCTCCTGCAGGGTCAAGGAGCACAAGCTTAGATAAACTGAGAACTTCCAGTTCTTATAAGATTTACAAATGTAAATAAAGATAAAAATTATAAACAATACAAGAGAAAAATACAATTTTAAAGTTTTGTTTTACGCTGTTAAACAACTGCTTTGGGATTTGGTGCCCAGCTCCAAAACCTCCTAATTTTTGGTGGCCTCAACTACAGCAGGATTGGAAGGTCCAGCCAGGGTTTTTTCTGGGAACAGCAGAATTTGGAGACCAGCACCTGCCTGCTGGTAAAGGCTCCCTCAGTTCCCAGGAACTCTCCTGGAGTGGTGGGAATGGGATGGGTGCTGGTGGCAATGCACACGGAGTGTGGCACCAGCAAAACAGGATATGGGGTGCTCTGTGAGGCGGTTCTGAACCAAAACCTCCCTCGGTTCCCTGCCTGAGCTCAGGCTGACTGCTGTGCAAATGGAGGTGAAACAGAGAATCCATCCCGTGCTGGAGTGGGAAAAGCAAAGGAGCCCATCCCCGAGCCCATCCCTGAGCCCCAACGCTGCTCAGCCACAGGGATTGCTGATTCCTGGCCTCTGTTTTATTGTCCATTAAAGTCACCTCCAAACCATCCCCCTCCATCCTTGCGGGAGGCAGGGAGGTCAGGGGGAAATGCTGGAGGAGCAGGGGCAGAGCCTGGGGACCCCCGGGTGTCTCATCACACAATTCTGGGGAGAGGAAATAAATGAGAGGCAGAGGCAGCTGCTGGGAGGGGCTGGGAAAGTTTCATATCCCAGATCCTGCTGGAATTAGGGAAACACCCCAGGGCTGAGCTGAGGCAGCAACCTCCACTGCGGGCTCGGTGAGGCCACAGCTCCAACGAGCCCCTTTTCAGCCCAAATCCCCAACCCCACTGCTGCTGGCCCAAAAGCCAAACCCAGCCCTGCACCACGGGACAGCTCTGCAGAGAGGATCCCACGGTGCTGAAAGCCGTGGCTCCCACGTTCATTAAAGCCCATCAAGTCATCAGCAGCTTCAGAATGAAGCTTTAACCAGCAGGAGCATCAGCTGCTGGAACAGGCTGCATTTTTGGGAGATGTGATCCACAGAGCCTTAGAGAGGGGCTGGGCCACCACAGGGTGACAAACTGTGCTGTGCAAGGCTGTAAGAGGCAAAAATCCACTGTAAACCACCATAAAAAGGAGGGTAGAGAGCTACAAACCCTAGGCTGGAATTGTGGTATGAGTAAATCAATGATGCTTTAAAGGAGCAGGTGCAATATAATATAATATATTATATATATATATATATATGCTGTTCTCCTGGGAATATGTGTAAGAGAAATGAAGAAATGCAAATTAAAAAGTTGCAAATCGCTTCAGAACTTCTCTGGAAATGATTAGCAAAGTCGCTTTTTCAAATTAACCGCCTGAATCGTTGCTCCCTCTTGATCTCAACATCTTAACAAGGATTCCGGTCGATGTTCTCCGGCTGGAATGCTCCTCTGGAGAAGCAGGGAAGCGCTGCTTTTGGAGCTCCAAGCACGGCCAGCTCTGCCCTCTGCCGATGGCCGGGGACCACGGTGGCCCGGGACTGTGGCCGTGGGTGACACCACTTCGTGGCACGTTAGGGAGAGAAAAGCCCTTGGCTCTCAGCCCGGTTTGCTCCATGCGAGCTGCGGGAATCCCCTGAATGAGATAAGAATGTCCCCTGAGAACTCGCTGCTCTTGGGGAGCCCAGACCTGCCCCAGATCAGCTTCTGGGGAACCCCGAAGCCCCCCCAAAGCCCCAAGCTGCAGCACAGGGGTGCGAGGGGGAAAGAGCCTTTCCCACAAAGCTGGGGAAGGAAAACAATTGATGAAATCTCATTCCCTCAGCCCCAGCCCTGCGCCTGTCCCTGGGGGCTCTGCCAGCGGGTCCCTGTCCCCAGAGCTGAGGGGTGAAGTCCCCTAAACCCCCCCCCGGCAGCAGCAACAGCTCTGGGGTGACCCCAAACCCCACAGCGACAGCTCCCCAGACACCCCGAGACCGCGACAGCGACCAGAACACCCCGAGAGCACCAGCACCTCCGGGAACATCTGTGAAACCCCAAAAAGAGGGGGAAAGCGGGCGGCTCCAGCAGGAGCCGGGCAGGGACAGCCCAGAGCGGTGTCCCGGGGCCCCGGGTGCCCGTCCCGCTCCGCAGCCGCTCCCCGCCACTTGCGCTTTTGCTTTTGCACAGCGAGGGAGGGACCGGCCGTGGGGACCCGCGGCAGCCCCGTGGGGACACACCGGGACACACGGGACACACCGGGACACACCGGGACACACCGGGACAGCCTCCGTGCCACCAGAGGTAGGGCTGGAATTCCTCTGTCCCCTTCGGGTCGGGCTGGGGGGTTAAACTGGGCGGTTTTTGGTTGTGGGGCCGTAGGTTTCACAGGGCTGGGAGGGGATGTGACAGCCCAGGGACAGCCAGGGGGGGTCCTGGCTTCACCCCAGGGCTGGTGAGACTCCCAAAGTGAACCGCTGGAAGGGAGGAGATGCAGAGTAAGGTGCTCATAATTCATTTATTAAAGAGTTCCTGCCCATGGGGTGCTCCGAGCATCCGAGGGAGAGGAGAGGGATGGCTGAAGCCAAAACCCCCGGCCCGAGGTTTCAAGCTGTGCTCGCTGCTATCACTGAGTTTAAGCTGAGTTTAAGGATTAACCCCAACTCCAGCAATTCCCAGCCTTTGCAAACCCAGCGCTACTGGGATGGGATTTATCTGTAGGGGCCTCTGAGGCCGCACAGCCCCATCCCCTCAGCTCAGGGATAACTGACCCAATTCCCACTGCTCCCGGTTTTCCTCGGGTTTGGCTCCCTCTGCCTGGCCCATGGAAAATCCGTGTGGTGCTGCCTGTGGGGAACAGAGCACTTGGGAAAATCCATGGGACAATTTCCATTTAATTGCAAGAAGCAGGGAGGAAGAGAACGGGGTTATCAGAGCACAGGGACATGGCCGTGCATCCCTGGGGGTTCTGTGGTGATGGTTTGAAGGGGTAACTCCCAAATTCGATGCCAGGGCCATCTCCCAGGGATATCAGGGTGTGCCAGGAGGGGAGAAGGAGGCTGGGGGATTAGGCTGACACAGCACTGCTGCTCCGGCTTATTTTCCCCTCTTAACCAGGATAAATATTAACAAAGGAGGACAAGAGCTTTTGCAAAGGATTAAAAGGCAAAAGCAGAGTGTTTCACATAGCATTAAACCAGAGCATTTATTTTTTTTCCCCCTTCATATTCTTGGAATTTAGTTAGCACAGCAAGGGGCAACATCAGTCCTATGATGAGAAAGAGATAAATCCCAAACATCAACCATGAAACTGTTTCAAGGCAGAGGAGCGTCTTCTGTCGTTTGTTAAAAGAACAAAAAACCAACCCCATGCAGCATTCAGTTTCTGGGTTTATAATTTCTATTTTTGGTTAATACCTTGTAAATTCTGCTTCCTGCCAAAACAGGACAGCAGCATTTCAGGTGAGCCAGAGAGCAGAGTGGGCACTGGGAGGACACCACCCCTGGGCCAGCTGTCCCCTCCCCACAGGGCCCCTTTGGGGACAGAGCCACCCTCACCCCGCCTCAGCTCACGCAGGAAACTGAATTTCCATTTGATGTTTCCCCTGTGCATGTTCTGCTTTTATTTTAGGTTGTGCAGGAGAAGAAGGAAAAAACACACGAGAGGTGCCAGGCCCAGCCCAGCCCAGCTCCCCCAGGAGGGTAAGTGAGCAGGGGACCCCGGGTGCTGCTGCTGTGCCCCTGTCACCCCTGTCTGTTGGGGAAGATGAAAAAGGAAAGCCTTATAGATATGATTACCTTGCAAAAGATGCTAAAAATATGGAAAGTAGAATCGAAATTGAGATGAGGACAAGGTTTGAGTTGAAGAGTAACTAAGAAACAATGGCAGAGCTGGCTGAAGGGAATCCTCCTTCTGGATAGAACAATACCCTCTGCCCAGGCAGGGCCAAAGGGCAGAGCAAACCCTGCCTGCCAGGCAGAGATTCCCAAAAGCAGTTTTTTTAAGGTTTAAAATAAAACCCTGTATGGTAATGTGATGATTCTTGTAGGTTGCATGCAAATGTTGTAGAGTTTGTAACTTGTCTCAGATTGGTTATAGAAAATTAGAATATTCAACAGAGAAGATGATTTATTGTATTGTAAACAGCAAATCACTCTCTTTTTGCTCTCTCTTTTTGCTCTCTCTTTTTACTCTCTCTTTTTACCTCTTTCTCCTTCTCTGGCCTGCTCTGAGCTGTGTCTTGCAGCCCAGCAGCCTCTCACACCCACGCTCTTTCACAATAAACTCCCATGCTCTAAACTCATCTTTAGAGATCTCTCACTTCTATTTTACCCTCATAACCAAATCCCACTGAGCTAAATCCTACACCTGTCACCCCTTTATGTGTTCTTAAAATGTCCCCACTCTGAGCACGGGGGGCCTGAGCACCCCCAGCCCACCTGGGCCAGGGCTCCATCCAGGCCGATCCTTGGGAGAGGAGCAGGAGGTGTTGGCAGATCCCAGCTCCGAGAGGTCCCAGGCACGAGGGGACAGCAGCCACAAGCTGAACCCAGCCAGGAGCTGCTTTCAAAGCCTCTCCCCCCAAACTCCAGCTGGGTTTAGGGTTCAACGCCCAGGATTTGCTGAGGATGATCCATGTTGGCCTGGACACCTCTAACCTGGGTGGGTGCTGAGGGTGTGGGGCAGAGCCCACCTGGGAGCAGGTGAGGGGATGGTCCCCCAGCCCCAGCTCCTGCAGGTGCTCCCATGGAGCAGGACATGGAAAATGCTTCAGCCAGGATGTACCCAGCTCTAACAAGCTGATTTTGGGCTGCCTGCAACCCTTACCTGCTGCTCTCTAATTAGGCACAACTAATTAGGCACAAATCCTCATCCAGTGCCCCAACAGGGCTGATTTGGGAGGTACCCATGGAAAAACCAGGGGGAAAAGCTCAGGGGAAGAAGGAGGCTGTGCCTGGGGAGAGTCTCTCACCCACCCCCTCGCAGTGAGGGGGAAGCGAGCGCAGAGCACACAACCCCAAATTTCCTCTTTCTGGAGACATTTTTAGCACCCTGCTGGTTTTTTTACCCAGCACATGGGGCTGAACTCTGTGATGTTGCTGCTTGGGATTTCCAAGGCACCGTTTCTCACATTGCTGAGCTTTTACAGCCCCTCCCAAGCTCCAGGGGAGCCTCTGGGTGCCCTGGCTGAGCCCCCTCGCTGCTCCTCCTGCCACAGGGAGAGGCAGAAAATGCTGCCAATTCCTCCCTGCCCCAGGGCCAGGCTGCAGGGACTGGAGTTGCAGGAAAGTTGCTGTGGGATGGGGATGGGGAAGGGCAGGAGCTGGGGAAAATACAATGTGCAGGTGTGGAAGGGCTGAGGGTGCACCACGTCCTTTCCCCTGTGTGCCACATGGCCCAGGGAAGGATTTAAGGTGGGTTTTCCCACCTGGGAATGCAGCCAGAGGAAAAGGAACATGATTGAGTCTTCCTGAAGGGCTGACAGGAGTGCCTGCCAACAGGAGAGGGAAGACAAGCCAGTTTAAATTAGTGAGAAAAATTATTAAAATATTACTGTCACTTCTGAAGCATAAAAGGCTCATTTCACAAGCTGTTTTACTCCACTGGTTGGGATAGATTCTCCCTCTGCAGAAGGAAGGAAGACGTCTCAGTCTCCTTGGTGAGAGAGAATACAAAAATAGACGTTTCCTTTTCTAGCAGATTATCTGCTTCCACCCAAAACTACTTCAAAGTTTCGGTGCCATCACACCAGCAAGTGTTGAATGTCATTAATAAGAGTTCACATTTTGTACCCAAGCACTGGAAAAAAAGCCAGCAGGGACTGCAGCAGATGTCTTTCACCTTTAAAATTAAAATTTAAAAAAATGAATTAAAAAAAGAAGATGTTTTAAATTAAGTAAATGTGCCTTTGACATCTGGGTTGGTACCTGCAAACTTCTCTCACTTAGGCCTGCGGAACAATTCTTCATGTGGGAGCCAAAGACAAACCTGAGAGGATTTGGGCAGAGATCTGAATTTCCTCCAGGTTTATCAGATCTGGCTGAGGTTTCCATGTCTGACACATTCAGATAACATCACTCTTTCGGCCAGCAATTTTAAATAAAATCCACCTTAGTATCAGTTCTGATGTTACCAACAGCCCCAGATATGTGCAATGGATAAGGAATGGCTTAGAATAAGCAGCTCAGAGAAAGTCAGAGTGGATCAAATTCACGTAGCTCTGCAAAGGAGGGTTTATGTTCTGTCTATAAAAGTGAAATTAACAGGTTGACCTTGGTTTGGTGAAAGCCACTGACCTGTGACTTCCACCCTGTGACACAGCAGCAGTGGCTGCGCTGGGGGAAAGGTTTGTGTGCTCATGGTTTTATGAAGAGCAGATTTCCTCCTGTCACCTGCAGCTGGGGAGGGTGGGAATGTCCTGAGGGCTTTGCTGGGGAATGTTACCCTCAGGAGTCTGTGGGAGGTGAGAGTATCCCCAGGGAGGGAGGCAGGTCTGGCACTCACCAGAGATCTCAGCACCCACCCCGTGCTGGGACACAGAAAGAGCAACACCCCCAGGTCTGTAGCAGAAAATGAACAGCATTTCTATTTATTTCCTGGTGGTTCTGCACCTCCTCTGGGCAGGGCACGGTGCTTGCTGGGCAGCAGAAGAGCTGATCAACACCAAAGCCACACAGGATTCTCCTGGAGAGATGCTCCAGCTCTCCCATAACTCTTGCTGTTTCATCCATCTCCCAGCAATGCTCAGAACGCACCATTCTGTTTTCCAGCTGCGGGGCCACGTCACAGAACCCCTGTGTTGAGAGAAGAGGCTGAAATGCCACCCAAAAGGTGACAGAGGCCCAGCTCTGGTGAGGAACTGCTCGCTGGGGCTTAGGGCGATGCTCTCCCTGGCTTGGATCCCTCCTGCCCACCCTGCAGGTGACCCCAGCGAGCTCTGACCAGAGCATGAGCAGGGCGCGAGGGCAGCTCTGGAATTAACCCCTCCATGCCAAAACCCCCCCCGATGAGCCCCTGAGCAGAGCCTCCCCCACGGATCCCAGGGCTGGACAGCTCCCTCGGGCTCCTGAGGCTCCCTGGCCTGGGACAGCAGGATGGACACGTTATGGTGCCGGGGCTGAGCGTGGAGCTGGAGCACAACCATGAGCAACAGCTCCAGCTGCAGTGACACAAACCTCAAACCCTACTACGCCGTCACCTACACGGTGATCCTGATCCCTGGGCTCATCAGCAACACCCTGGCCCTGTGGGTCTTCTATGGCTACATGAAAGAGACCAAGAGGGCCGTGATATTTATGATCAATTTGGCCAGTGCTGACTTATCTCAGGTGCTGTCCTTGCCCCTGAGGATTTTTTACTACCTGACGGGCAAATGGGAGTTCGGAGAGGGTCTCTGCATGCTCTGCTTCTACCTGAAGTACGTCAACATGTACGCCAGCATCTACTTCCTGGTGTGCATCAGCGTGAGGAGGTACCTGTTCCTCATCCACCCCTTCAAATTCAGCGACTGCAGGCGGATCTGTGATATCTACATCAGCATCGTGGGCTGGGTCGTGGTCTGCGTGGGCTGCCTGCCCTTCCTGCTGCTCAGGCAGCACCAGGGTGGCAATAACAGCACCTGCTTCGTGGATCTTCCCATCAAGAAGCTCGACCTGCCCATGTCCATCTCGCTGATGACCGTAGGGGAGCTGGTGGGGTTCGTGACCCCCCTGCTCATCATCCTGTACTGCTCCTGGAAGACAATCCTGTCACTAAGGGAGAGGCACTCGGCCTCCCGGGACCTGGGCGAGAAGAAGAAAGCTTTAAAGATGATCCTCACCTGCGCCCTGGTGTTCCTGATCTGCTTTGCTCCCTACCACATCAGCTTCCCGCTGGATTTCTTTGTGAAGACGCGGCAGATCCAGGAGGGCTGCGTGCAGATCTCGGTGTTCCACGCCGTGGCTCTGTGCCTGGCCAGCCTCAACTCCTGTGTGGACCCTGTCATCTACTACTTCACCACGGACGAGTTCAGGAGACGGCTCTCCAGGCAGGAGCTGCAGGACAGCATCGAGCTGCAGCACCTCAGCTACAGCAGGAAGAACTCCAGGGATGTGCTCGGGGAATCCACCACGGAACGCCAGAGCTGCCCTTCCCAAGCAGCTGCCAGCATTTTCAGTATTCATTAGATTTTGGCCTCTGCCACTGGTTTTTGTTTTCCCCTCAGGACGCTGAGAACAACAACTCAAACTTCTGCTTTCAGTGAGGGTTGGGATAAACAAACAACCCAACCAAAAAAAAAAACCCCAAATCTGACCAAAAATATGTTGATTTAATACTTCAGGTGCAAATTTTCGCTGAATATAAATAGGAGCATTTCCATTCCTCAGCTGGGCAGCAGGAGGTCATGGACCCACGGGAGAGGTGACACCACTGTCACCCGTGGCACCACCCAGCTCAGCAAGAAACAGCAAAGATTCGGGGGTCTTGCTGTGCAGAAAGAATTTGATGCTAAAAAGCACTGGATGCCACAGAATTCTCTGTTTCTGAAGCACAAGACAAAGCAGAGACGGATTCTCCAGAGAGTGCCCAGAGCCTGCTCCAGCCATGCTGAGCATGGAGTGAGGGGCAGGAGGTGGCCCCAAAGGACTTCCCATTTAAATAACAAATGAAGCCTCATTTTGGGGTATGGCAAATTCCATCACCCCAAATCACACAGCCAGTGAAGCTTCCACACACGATTTTTCTGCCCTCAGTTCCCACTTCTGGATGCAAAGACAAGGGTTGGGGCCATGCCTTGGGTTTTGAGCCCTGGGGCTGTGAATTTTGAACCACGGGGTTGTGCTTGGAGGGTATTTATTCAAACCAGGTGTCCATCAAGCCTTTCAGGTCCTCTTTTCATCAAAAACGGGGCCAATTATTTCCCTTTCACTGATAACTGACCCACAGCCTTCACATCCACTCCCCATTAGCAGCAGCATCCAAACAGAGGATCCAAATCTTTCCCAAGTCTGCTGTGATGGGAACTCCCTGGAATTAAAGTCAAAGGTGCCACCAGAGATTTTTTAAGAAAGGCTCAAAAGTGGATGCATCTTTAATAATATTTGCTTTAAATTCAAACCACAAAACTTCGGGCTTGACTTTGGTATTTCATTTGCACCTTCTTGTAAAATGTTATTTTTCTGTGACTGTTTGAAACGTTGCATTTGGAAGTCTAAAATACTGTGACAGTATCTTTTTTAATTTATGCAGATGTTGTTTTATAATTTATATAAGGGACACACATATTGTAGGAAAATGATGTGAGGCCCACAGAGTGTCAGAAGACAGGAAGTATTTTTTATTTACAAAAACTTTTTCAGGTAATAAAAGAAATCTCCACCACCTCTTCCCTCCAGGAATCTGAGTCAGTGCCTGATGGCTGAGCAAGCACTGATAATTCATGGAAACCACAAAGCACATTCACAGTAATGAAAAAAAAAATATTTATTTTTATATTTCTTGTTGTATATAATAAAATAATAATTTTTAAAATTTTTTTTAAATGCAGTTCTTGGCTCCTTCTCCTCCCTGCACCACCAATACACACAAACATGTGGCAGCACCTGGATTTGACGCCTCTTGAGCCCCTGTTGAACATTTTGGATGCTTTTCTGAAATTATTTTACCCTTCTTGTTGCACTGGGGAGAAAAGCCAAGGGACAGGTTTCCCAGGAAAACAGGAATTCCTCCAGCTGCAGGAATCCAGCCCATCCCTGTCCTTTTTGGCCCCTGGGAGGGGAGCAGAGTGGCTGTGTCCAACCCTCCCAAAAGTCACTTCTGACTCCTGAGAGGGAAAAAAAGCTGTTACATAAAGAGGTGTCAGAAGTTCAGAAATTGCTCAGTGAGAGAAACCTCAAGCAGCTGAAGTTTTCCACCCAGAAAATCCCGTGGGTGCAGCAGCACCTTCCCCCCCTGCCACAGCAATGGGGCCTTATTCAAATGAGGGTTAATTATCTCTTTTGACAGGAAATTGGTGCAATGGCCGGGGGAAAGCCAGGGCTGGTGACAGAGATGAATTCAGGGGACACCTCCTTTCAGGGGACACCTCCCTCGCCTCCCCAGGGCACCTCTGCTCCCGGTGGGATCTGCTGGGTCACACTGAGTGCTCCTGGTGGGATCTGCTGGGTCTCACTGAGTGCTCCTGGTGGGATCTGCTGGGGTCTCACTGAGTGCTCCAGGTGGGATCTGCT
>JAHLSL010000024.1:4794135-4807985 GCA_025920805.1 Petroica traversi | reverse complement strand
CAGCCGTGCCCTGAGACTCCTCTTTGGAGCACCCAGGGATGCAGCCGTGCCCTGAGACTCCTCTTTGGAGCACCCAGTGATGCAGCTGTGCCCTGAGACTCCTCTTTGGAGCACCCAGGGGTGCAGCTGTGCCCTGAGACTCCTGAGCAGGGTGAGGGGAGCAGGAGGGCTCCTCCCCGCGGGCACAGCTCACGGTGAGGCACAGATGGATGTGATAAGCACAGACCGTTCCTGTGCCCCCGGGCGGGGAGCAGCAGCAGCCTCGATCACCACAGAAGTGTCAGCCCTGGGATGTGTGAAAGTCTGAGCCTCCCGCCCGTTTGGGTTTGGGTTTTGTTTTTTTTGTCATGAGATGAGGAAGAAAAGCTGTAACTGCTTCCAGTTTTGGGCTGGGTGAGATTGCACCCTGGGAAGGGAAGGGTGGTCTGAAGAGGGGCTTCTACATCACTCTTATTTTAATAAAAATTAAGGATTAATTAGTGCAAAGGGCTGAGAATGTGAGATGACAAAAGCTATGACCACCAAGGGCAGAGAATCCGAAGGAGTGAATTATTCATCACCAAGTGACCCCTGAGATCATCACCCCACAAAACCAAACACCCTCCACTGCCCTTCCCTCTCAGGGGATTTTGGGGCATCACGTGGAAGGTGTAGGTTTGTCCACAGAACCATGGAATGGTTGGGTGGGAAGGGACCTTTAAGGTGATCTCATTCCACCCCTGCCATGGGCAGGGACACCTCTCAGTACCCCAGGCTGATCCAAGCCCCATCCAACCTGGCCTTGGATACTTCCAGGGATCCCAGACAGCTTCTCTAGGAACCTCCCCACCCTCACAGGGAAGGATTTTTTTTCCCAATACCCCATCTAAACCTCCTCCTCCATCCATGGATCTGTTCCTGATGAATCCCACATGCTGACACCCTCATTCCAGAATGAAAGCGCTGGGTTCCACACCAGCAAGGGATTAGGTCTGTGGGAAGGACGTTCCTTGTTCCAGAATCAGGTGTCCACCCATGGATTTAACCCACAGCAGCTTCAAGCATCAACAAGCCCTGAAATGGAACAGCTCAGGAGAACCCAAAGGTTTCTGCAAGACACAAACCACCATCCCCAGGGAGAACCAGCCTGCAGACAGGAAATTCACTCTCACATCCGTTAAGGTGGAATTCAGGGCTGTCACAGCACAAAAAGAGAGAAAATACATTCAAGTAAACAGAATTGTTGAACTGCAAGAAATAATTTCCTTGGGAGGTGGAATGGTAGGTGGAGAGCCTCTAATTACTCTCAAGACAGGAAATACACCCATCCTATTGCCTAGGTAATATCACAAATACACGCTCATAATGAAGAAATAATGTTAATGCAATAATGTTACTGTAATTATCCATATTGTAATTATTTTGGTGGCAGCCTGGAAGCTTCAATCAGGGCTGGCATTTGGGCTCTGTGCCACAGCTGGCAGCAGAGCCATCCCCCACCCGGCCTGGAATTAGGACAGGCAAAGCAGCTTTAATCCTCCCAAGCCTGAGCTCGAGCTCAGCCCTCCCAGGGGGGTAATTCAGCCACAAAGTGGAGCTTTTGGGGCTGCCCATTTACTGGTCCTACACAGCTCTGTTGAGACCCTGCAGGGCTGTGCCCAGTGCTGGTGTCCCCATCAGCAGGACATGGAGCTCTTGGAATGAGTCCAGAGGAGGCAAAGTTTTAAAGGGGAATGGAGCATCTCCCCTACGGAGACCGGCTGGGAGAGCTGGGGCTGCTCAGCCAGGAGAAGGTTCTGGAAGAAGAGACCTTTCAGTGTCTGAAGGGGCTACAAGGAAGCTGGAGAGGGACTGCCCATCAGAAGTACAGTGACAGGACAAGGGGGACTGGTTCACACTGGAATTTGGAGGTACAGAAGAAATTCTTCCCTGGCACAGGGTGCCCAGAGAAGCTGCGGCTGCCCCTGGATCCCTGGCAGTGCCCAAGGCCAGGGTTTGGAGCAGTCTGGGACAGTGGAAGGTGTCCCTGTCTGTGGGAGGGGATGGAATGGGATGAGCTTTAAGGTCCCTTCCAACCCAGACATTCTGGGATCCTGGCACACAAAAGTTCTCCTGAGGCCCAGGGTGTTCAGTGCTGAGATTTTGGCCACCCCAGACCCTGCTGAGCTGGATTTTGGGGAGCTCTCTAAGAACTAATGAAGTCCTCAGGAGCAGCCCAGTCCTGGGGCTTTGTCCCCCAGGCCCCTGCACAGACCCTGGCAGTGCTGCTGGGGCTGTGAGTGACACTTTCTCACTGCCACACTGAGCACAGCAGGCCCTGCCTAGAGCCGAGTTTATTGCCAGTAAAGCCTGGTTTAGACAAGCTGTTTATCAAGTCTAAGGTGCTGAAGCTCTTTGCCATGCCAGTCTGAGGCCTCAGAGTGTTTTGCAAAGGTCTCCACACTACCCCTATTTTTTTCTTCTCCAGATCTTCATCTCAAGATATTTATATATGCAAAGAAGTTCAATTTTTATAGATTTTTATAATCAATAAATATAGAAGAGACTGAAGCTCTAATTTAGACTATTACGTGCTCTGATGGAAGAGTCTGTCACCACAGCCACCCACACCTCAGCAGTCACACAGAGCAGCAGGTTCTGCAAAGGGCAACAGCACCTCCTCTGAGAACCAAAACCAACTGTTCTTAATAATTATTTCTGATGTGTTCTTCTGATAAAAAAACCCCAAACGAACTCACATGTAGAAGAGGAAATTGCATTGCCAGCTTCACGGTGATAAAAGTATTTGAAATTTACATCTAGTTCTGAATTTATAGGGTCAGAAATGAACGTGTCAGCCCCCCCCAGAGTCCCTGCAGAGATCCTGCTGATTGCCCTGTGCCCACAGGATGCTTCTGCAGTAAACACAGATGTAAATGAAGCTCTTCCAGTAATTGAATTTGCATTTGCATCCCGGCAGTGTCACCCTCTCCGTCACCACACCCAGGGCTGTAGGATAGTTCCTACACAGTTACAGTTTATTATATAAATGTTTCTTACTGTAGATAAAAACTAAGCAAAGAAACCGAGCACCAGCTGGAGGAAACTTCAATCAATCCATTTTTAGGTTTAATTTAAGTAAAAAGCTGAAAAACTCTCTGTTGGGGAGTTTTTACCAGTTCCACACATTTTACACCCAACTGTTTGCTGCCTGTGCCATCTACTGGTGCAAAGGACTCCAACTCGTGCTCCCTCCTGCCTCTACAGCCCAGCCGAACTCAGGAGCTGCTCAAAGCCAAACACAGCACTGGAAACCCCCAGGAACACTTAAAAATTTCAGTATTTTGGCTTGGACTCCCAGCCTAAAATGCTCAGGGATAGATGGCAAGCCCAGCAGAGCGCAGGTGTGACCAAACCCAGCTCCCTGCTCACCTCAGAGCAGGTGAGAACAATCCGTTCCTCCTGTCCCTGGCTCCCTGCCTGGAACATCCAATAACATCTGAAACTCCTCTCTGTTCCAAAGGTACAGAAAGGGTTCCAGCCCATGTGGAAGCAGGTCCAGCATTCCTGGCTGGAGGTGCATCCCCTGCATGGACACTGAGCTGGAAAGAACAATTCCTGGGGTTTATTTGCCATAAAATCAGACCTCAGTGCTGCAAGCAGATGCTTCTTGTTCTCCTCAGCCAACACATCTCCAAGTCTTTCCACTCAAGGCTTCCAAAAGAATCCATCCTGGTTATCCTCCCAGCCAATGAGAGGAGCAGGAAATCAGGAGGAAAAACTTCCCAGTGCAGCTGCTTCTCCCAGTAACACCTGTGAGTGAAGGGAACCTGGCTCACACGGACAGGAATTAGAGCTTTCTACACCATTTTATTTCAATTACTGACATACTCTGCTACACACACTATTTTAGAGCCAAACTCTGGTTTTGGGACACATCCTTGGGGGAAGAGCTGTGTTAAGTTTCTGTGCTAAAATTCTCCTTTCTCTTGCAGTTTCCTGAGCAATGAGAGAGCAGCAGCTCCTACAGGAACCTCTCCCTCCCCACCATTCTCTGTGCAGAATTCCTGCTCTTTTCCTTCCAGCTGCTCAATCCCAGGCCCTTTCCAGGAAAGCCAGGAGGCTTCAGCAACACTTGAGCTCTGAGCCCCAGCAGTTTCAAGGCAGGATTGCTGTCTGAGCTTCCAGCAAAGCTCAGGGGCAGAGCTGAGGGTTCATTAACCTCTGAACAGCCCTGAATTAACACCCAGGGACAGGCAAACCTTCAATCACAGCCCCATCAGCAGCAATATTCAAATGAATTGTAAATGCACCCTGCCCTGGCAGTGAACACCCCAGAGCTGCCCCTGGGGATCCTGTTTGCAGGGAGAGTTGTGTGTTCTTCCCTCTGTTCCTCGAGCTTGTCTGGGAGCACAAAGCATTTCACAGCAGCAGGAAGAGGAAATTCAGCTTCACGAGGTCAGAAAGAAATCAGAGTGGTAAGAGAGGAGCCCTGCACGCTGCCCCAGGCCCACAGCATCACCCCCCACACCTCTGAGCACCAAACAACCACACGGACACCAGAGTTTTAGAGAAACATTTATTATAGGGTTGCAGAATTTATGCCAATATAAAGTCCCTTAATAAAACTCTCGAGTTTATCAACTGCAGGACACTAACTCTTCATTCTCTTTAGACTGCAGCTTTCCAAAAAAAGGGAACAATGCTCTGACTGCAGCAGTAATGCTACTTGCTCATAAAAAGTTGATCTAAAAAGTTTTATATAAGCCCAAGTAGTTTAAGTTTACAACTACAGTCACATTCACAAGTGAGCTATACCAGAACAGACCCTGGAAGTTACAGGATAAACCAAGTCATAACCAAAAATACTGACAAGCTTTAAGAGCAACTCTATCCAAATCTAACAACTAAATGCCACAAAACCAAACTAAGGGAGAAGAACTCAACATAAGCTCAGGGAAGGTTCCAAATATACATACGAATTCAATACAGTAATTGCACAAAAAGAAACAGGGTAGTGTTAAAGGTTTCTGATCACTGAGCTTGGATTGTACATGCTGCACACATGGTCGTTAAAATAAACCTTTAATGAGCCAGATCAGGAAGGTTTTTGAGCCAGGATACGGAGTGCAGAGCTATTCTACAGAACTACACAAGATGTGCAAACCACAGATTATTAATATTAATCATTCTGTGAAAGTTAAGGTGAACATAACTGGTTCCAGCCAAGGAACTGGTTAACATTTTTATATATATATATTTTTCTGCCATTCCCAGATTACACTAAAACAAACACATTCAACAGATAAACTGATATTAGCCTTCTAAAAAAACCTTACTCAAATTTAAGTTTTACATGAGACAACTAAAAAGTTATACCAAGGATCAACAAAAGCTGAAATGGTGACTTTGTCCTCTGAAATACAAGCAATACACAGAAAATGCATAAGGCTTTTGATTATCACTGCACGGTTTAATTGCAGAAGTCAATGTCTAATGCTGACTTCTCCCAGAAGGTGTGACCTGGTCACCTCCCACCTGTCACCTCTCACTGCTGACAGATCTTTGTCTCAACCACGAAAGAGTTTTCAAAGTGTCTGATGGAGTGACAGTTCTCAGCTGCCCGTTTCTGCACACCTGGGGACGAGAGAGCACAAGAGCTGAGTGAAGGGACCCAGCCCAGAGCAAGCACTGCAGCTTTCCATCATCTCACACCAATATTCACTGCACTGAGTTCCTCCAGCCAGAACTGCCACCAGGGCCTGCTGTGGGGCTGTTTCCATCCCAAATCCCTCACTCTGCAGTGCATTTGCTCTGCAGAGCACTTCACCTCGGGAGGATTTACCTCACTCTGGTTCTTCCTAACACTATTAAAGTGATTTTCTCTATTTTGGGACATGCCAGCACTGGGTCTGACCCCGGCAGTTTCCCTGTATCAGCTGTGACTCAGTAAGACAGGAACACTGCAGTCCTGCCATTGAAGAGCTGCTCTCCTCAGTCACTTCCATTTGCAGTAATTCAGAGGAGATTGTTTGTTTAATAAGCAGAGAATTGTTCAGAGTAAGCAAGAGAAGCATCAGCTCTTAACCCAAGCCCAGCAGGGCACTGCTTTGGTTTATAAACACCTAAAATCCAGGCTGTCCTTCAGTTCCAAGGCATCAGGATGGAGGTGAAGTTTCCAATGCCCACCTAACAGCATGACCTGGGTTTCTCCCATGCCTCCACTCTGGGGAATTGCCACAGCACCTGAGGTTTGATCTAACAGATGAACACAAACTCCACAAAAGCTGAGAGCCAAGGCTAAATGAGAAGAAATGAGAGGACTTTGCTAGAGAAGTTCCAGTTTATCCATTGCAGTCTCATTTCTGTGACATGGCTTGTACACTGTGCTAGAAATTAGATGGGGAAGGCAAGGCAAGACCTGCCCCTGAACAATCTTCTCCTCAGTGTGATCAGATTTCCACCCTCTCCCATCCACAGGCAAACAAGGAGAGAGTTACAGCACAGCAGCTGTACCAGGAAACATTTTCCATTTACCAGAATCCTTTTGTGAAAGTGCTCTGTAGGAGTCTCTTACTCTGCAGCAAAGATGTCAACAACATGTTAGAGCAGGATGACTTCAGGGAACATCATAAACACCCTTCACAGGGCTGTCTATACACACAGCAGCTGTCAATTTAGCCTTGTTCCCAAAATCATGCTCACAACAGCTCAGTCACACGCCCCTGCCTCCCATGAGGGCAGCCATTTAGTGTTCTTCATGTGCCCTACACAGAGCCCTCTGCTGCTCCCACAGAGGGAGCCTTGCTCCCATCCACAACAGGATGTTGTGTGCACTGAGCAGCAGATGTGGCTCCTGATGCTGCAACTGGGCTGAGGAAACTCTTGCCTAAGAGCTTGGCAGCCAAACCAGAGCACAGAGTCCCAACAAACCAAACATTTGCATTCTGAAGGGCTCTAACTGACAAAGGGTTAGCTCACTGTGCTTGGTGGGAGCAGCAAATATGAAATGCTTTGAGCTACAGTGAAACAAAATTCACAGCATCAGAATTCTGCCCCCCCCAGGCCTTGTCTGAGGTCAGAGCACGGACACCTCAGCTCAGTCCCTGTCAGAGAATGGCAGGAGCACACAGGCAGTAAAGAACCAGAGCTCAGCAGTTCCTCTGAAGTGTTCTTCCTCTTTCAGACAGGAAGTCCAGGATGTCCGGAGCTCACTGTTGAATTATTATTTTTTTTTTTCAGAACAAGTGAAGCAGAAGAAAATATTTTTATTTGGTGCTCCTGTAACCCAGTTTTAGATAGGACAAGGACAGAATAAGCTGCGCCTACAGAGACTCACATTATCTAATGGATTATAGGAATTTTGGGTCAAACTAACTTGTAACTTTAACCACAAGACAGAACAGAAACAGACTTAAATTTGGTTTGGGCATGTAACCTGTAACTGTGTAACTGAAACTTTCTCAGCATGTCAAGTTCAAATGACACTTCACATTCAGACATGAAGGGGGGGGAATACCCAGCAGGGCCTGGAGTGGCTTCAGCTTCTGCTGAACACTCAGATTCCCAACACTAAAAACTCCCCAGGTTTAAATATTTACCCCTCCCCTGATTTACCAATACAGCTGTTTTTTCCTGAGGGGAGCTTACCCATGATTTGGTCTCTGCGCTGAAGCCTGAAGGTCTCTTTTCCCACACAGAGCTGGTAGATGAAGATGCCCAGGTCAGACACGTTGTCAATCTCCTCTGTGACCACCATCTCCTCACGCACCAGGTACGTCTGGGGCAGGTAAGAGCCAGTCTGGAAGAGACAGAACCTGCAGGTACAGACTGCTGCTAACAAGGGACAAACCACTACGTTTTACTCTTTGCTTTGGAAGGGATTCAAGCAGCAGGGTTCAGCTTTCCTGATTTTTCATACCAAGATATGCTGAGCTCAACCAGTCGCATACCAGGGAAGTTAAAAACTGACAGGGGCCGTTTCAAACAGCTGCAGTTACATCCAAACAAAGCACAGTTCACCTCAACTCTGCAACCCAAATCTAAACAGAACCTGGTCAGGTTTATCTGTACACAAAGTTTGCAGCTAAAAAAGTATTGTGAAAGACTGCAGGTTTGAGGCAATGTACTTCTAGTATAAAAAAGGCAGGGTAACCAGCAAAAGGCTTCACCAGGTGCTCCCAGCACTACTGAAACAGCTTCCTACCCCTCAAATCCTAAAAACAGAGGCAGGGACATACAGTTACAGCTTGTCTTCATGGAGCTAAAAAAAATAATGCAAAAGCTAAACTAGAGCAGTGGCCTCTAGAACTAAGTGTATGAGAGTCAAGGATTTTTTTCAAGAAGTCTAATTGATGTACAATAGCCAAGTATTGCGTTCAACTGGGAAGCAGCAGCAAGCTCTATCAAGTTGACCCATAAATCATCTTGGAAAAACACCAGTTTTAGTCACTGAAGAGTCAAATGCCTGTGGTGATCTCATAACTGCAGTGCCAATAACTGGGGAACAAGTTCACATTGTTCTTTTCAGCAAAACCCTCACGGGGCGAGTGAGCTTGCCGGGAGTAACTCTCAGGTTTAGGCTTTCAATGATATTTGGAGCTTTATCAAATTCCTTTCTAACAGCTAAATTTAACCTTATCTGCTGGTTGCTTTCAGCTCTCATAAAGCCAGGTATTAATAAGAGCATTAGGCATGAATCTACTCAACATAATATACACTGACAGCTGGCCTTAACTTCAGTGCAGTGACTGAGCCAGGGGATTATGGACTTTGATGGAGGGAGGACTGTTCTAGCAAGGGCCTGGAGCTCAGGAGCAGCACCCAGCCCTCCTAGCAAAGGCAGCCTGTCAGCAGAAGCCAGAGCAAAGCTCCCACATACCGCCAGCTTGGCAAAGAGATCCATCAGATTCCTTGGAGGCATGACTATGGAAGTGTTCAGCGGGATCACGTAGCAGTTCCCCAGCTGCAGGTCAAGGTACGCCGTCAAAAGCTGGTTTAAAAACAAGTTTTCAATTAGTTCAGGGGGCCTTTGATTAGGAGAACACAATTTCACCAGGAGTGAGGCAAGTTAAAAAAAAAAAGCTGGAGATCACTCACAGCTACTACAGAAGTGATGCATTCAGGAAGTGCCCAGTGTAAGAACTGAACTGTTATCACTTTGGCAAACCAAGTGGTTACAGCAATGGTTTAAAACAGTCTTGTAGATAAGAGAAAGCTGAATATAAAAGCAGCTTCTACCACAATTGTAAAGGAGTACAGTTTGTACCTACAGAGGAAGTATTTGGGAGTATGATCTCATAACTGAAAAGGTCTAATTAAGCACAGTACAAACAAAAGGTATCCAGCTGCTGATTAACAATCATTCCCTTTAAATAGTTCTTCAGGAAAAGTGTTAGTCCCTACAAAAATCTCATCAGCACTGCCACTGAGCACAAGAACTGCAGCAACTACAATTATCTGTTTATTCTATCTGCATTGCCAAGGCTGGATTTACAACCAACCTCCAAGAGCTTTTACAGCTGACTGAGGATAAATGTTAACACCATCAACACAACTTTGATAAAGAAGTCAAATGAAAGCCACCCTCTCCTCTCTGCCTCACAGAAACTCCATGCCACTACCACAGAATTGCCAGGTTCTAGGTTTCAGCTGCTTGAAGTGATTTTTCAATGCCCTTCTGCAAGGCCCACACTTGTTTGCAACGCTACATTTTGCTGTGACATTGTGCTGAGTCCTCAGTCCCTTAACTCACATTTATGACGTTCTCCATTTACATGGGATTTGTGATCAAACAGCAAGTGGCACTTGCAGATATCCCAAGGGCAACAATAAAGCTGCACAGCATGGAGATGCATTTTCTGGGAAACAACTCAGAGCTCCTACTCACAGTGACTGCGCCACCAGTGCAGAGTTAATCCCACTGTTCAGAGTTCACAGGGTCAGCTCTGCCACACTTAAACCCAAGGAGCAGCTCATGCTGACAGTGAGCTTTAAAGCCCCGGAGCCAATCCCAGAGCTGTGCGTGCCTGTCCCTGGTCCCGCTGTGGTGTCCCTGACACTGACCACTGTGTGTGCCTGCGGTGTCCCTGACACTGATGCTGTGTGGGCTTGAGGTGTCCCTGCTCTCAGCTGTAGTGTCCCCGACACTGACCCTGTGTGTGCCTGCAGTGTCCCCAGTCCCAGCTGTGGTGTCCCCACACTGACCCTGTGTGTGCCTGCAGTGTCCCCAGTCCCAGCTGGTGGTGTCCCCACGGTGTCCCCACACTGACCCTGTCGAAGTCGTGCACGATGGCAGCGGGGTCGCTGTCGGAGAACTTGGGCACGGGCACGTCGATGATGGCGATGTTGTCGTCCTCGCGGATGTCGGCCTCCTCGGCGATGGGCAGGAAATACGGCTCCACCGCGCGCTCCCGGCCCTCGTTCTCAAAGTAGCACATCTCCCCACGGTACACCTTGTGCTGGGACACGAGCAATGAGGTTACCTCACAGCAAATCAGCCTTAGCACTGCATTTCTGCCTGCTCAGACTGAGTACAGGTCTGTCACTTCCCAAGTCTTCACGTCCTCATCATCCTTCTTTCCCCTTCATCTTTCCAGTCTAGTGATAATCCATTTACACTTTTTCTAAGCAATGCAGTTTAAATAAAAAAGAACTCTCGGATTACCTTTGGCATGAAGTACTTGTAGATGCAGGCTCCACCCACAACAACCCCTGCCAAGATGAACGCCAGGCCCAGCAGAGTCAAGAGACATCTTCCAGATGAGTTCTCACCCCTATGTGTGGCAACTTCTGGGTCCTTTAAACGAAGAAGGGGAGAACTGAGAAAGGGCAGCTGCTCTGAATTTAAAGTGCTTCACTTTGACCCACCATCTTTTATTTCTTCTAAGTGTGGGAATTACAAATCAGCATCATAAAGCAAGAAAACACTCACATGAAATGTTACTGCATCAGATTAAGATCAATTTCAAACAGCACCAAGAGTATTTTCTGAGTCAGAGGATGTTTTCTAGACAAACCTTTGTCCAGAAACCATTTCAGAAGCAAGAAATAACTGCAACAAAAGATTCTGTGCTGCAGCCACGTTGTAGTACAAACAGCAGGATTTGTAGATCAAGGTCATTAAAGGTACACAATGTCTTTGGGCCTCTTCCCCCTCCTCCTCTCACTATCACGTGCATTAACATCACTTTTCCTCCCAAAGCTGGATTAGCAGAAGAAGCCAAGATGCAACTTTGTCTCTTGGCTGGGGAACAAACAACTGACACGAGTCACCAGGTTTTGGAACTTTTAATATGCACAAGCAAAGTCCATTATGAAAGAAAACCACTCGTCAGCTTAAACACAGCTTCCAATTATGCCAAACAAAAACAAGTCCCTGTGGCACATCCTACCCTGCAGCCTCAAAATAACCTCTCCTACCCAAATCCCAGGAAGTTTTGTTTCTAAGAGCCTGAAACTTCCCTCTTTAGCTCAGCAACTTATTTTCCCCCACCCAGTGTTCTCTCAAACAAATTTGACTGCACGAAAGGAAGCTACTCTCAGGTGGTGAGTTGTGCAATCCTCACTGCAAAGGCAGAGGTGGTGTTTGATAGGAAAGTTTAACCCTCCAGAGCTCCTGCAGCACCTTCCCAGACTTCCAGCTGCAAGCCAAGGGAAGAGAACAGTAAAACTGCTGTCAAATACCAAAAAAAACAGAAGAGACATTCTCTCCTGGAATCACACACTGGGTTGGAGTCTTTAAAAGGAAAAAACAAAACACAAAAACAACCACCAAACCCGAAATGTTTAGATAACCCCTATATTTGGTCAGGAATGTCCCTTTAATGATTCCTGACTCCAGGATTTAATAGCTTGCTTTCAAGATCTGCTCTTTGTCCCAGTCAGGAAGGAAGAAAATTGGATTTCACAGTAAAAGATCTCTTCCTTTGAGGTGTTCCCAGAATCAGTGGCTGGGTTGGGCACAGCAGCTTCCATGGCCTTTCTTTATTTGGGTCCTGCAGAACACAACACATTCAGTGACCTGTGCTCCCAACAAGCGCCAGCATTATCACCAGGGCTGCAATATTTCCATGCTCAGCAAGATGCAGCAGCATAAAAATCAAAGCCATCAGTTATGCAAGTGCTGAAACAAACCCCAAGCTGTTTTGTGAAAGTCAATACTCCCACATTCCACTCGCGCATCCTCCAAACACAAAAATGTTGGTTCAGCAGGACACAAGCTGCTACAACTGGCATGTGAAGCATTTGTTAAAAAAGAAACAAACTACAAAAAAAAAAAAACAAAGCCAAACCCTGCTTTAGTGTCAGAAGGATGCTACATTTCTATGGCACTGCGTGAAAATCATCTGACAGGGTTAAGCAGCTGTGAGATGGAGATTAATTCTGTTCTCTCCAGGTTTTCCCACCTCCACCTCGGAGCTCCTTACTCATCCAGCCTGTCCCTACTTGAACACACCAGTCTGCACCAGTTTTGGCACTGCAGCCATCCCAGTGCAGGGCTGATGTCGACATCTAATTAGCTACACTTGCACTACACCTATTTCAAACAAAGCAAAGGTGGTTGAGCATATCAAGCAGCAATGTGGGCAGCTGAACCTGAGAGGGAAGAGTTGACAGAGCTGCTCACAGAACACAATAGCGAGATTTTGCTCGAGCACGTTACAAAACCTCTGCACAAAAGTAACAGATAAAAGTCGTCAAAAAGCTACAAAGAAAATGCAGTTCTAAGCTGTAAAAAGCAAAGCGAACCAGGGATAAAAGACAAGAAGAAAAATCATTTGTTTTAACACTGCTGACAGCCCCGAAGAACCTGCAGGGAGAATATTCTGCAAGCTCAAGGGTTTTGTGCAGATACTCCAGGGGAGTTTTATTGTGCTGTTTCAGACAGCATTAGCCTTTAAGCTTGTTTGCTCTGCACAAATATTCCAGCAAAAGAAGACATTAACAACCACTCCAACAAGTTTGTCTTGGAGTAAAATTATGAACTTGATGTTTACACGCAACTCCAAGCCCTGAAGTGAGAGGGAAGAGTTGTTAAAATCCCACGTACGGGTGGGCAAACACAGAATATTCCAAACTGAGGTGCAGCTCTCATGAGAACAGAAAAAGGGGTGTGTTTATTACAACTATTCCAGTCAGAGCTATCACAGTACAGGGCTAGAAAAGATCTGTATAAGCAGCTGCCTCAGGAGTAGCTGAGGAGTTTGCCCCACAAGAAAGTGGCCAGGCTAATGACATCTTCAGATTTTAAATCCTTTATCTACCCTGTTTTCCTACTTTCTTTCCTTTTGATCCTGTAATTGAGTGCTACTCTATTAAATGTGCACACATCAAACTGACAGCTCAGGAGAGTGCACTGAGCAAGAAAATCACCCTGCATCCCTTCTCCTTCCAAAGGGAGGCTATTTCAGGTGAGACTGTGTAGGCTGGTAGGGAAGCTGCTTTCCTGATTACAGCTTAGAAGGGTAAAAAAAATAAAAAAAAAAAAAACACCCCAGAACTAGAGTCCAACTCCACGAGTTTTGCTGCCCTTAAAATTTTCTTACTCTCCGACTACAAATAAACTCAGCCCATGCCACCTTCCCCGCTTAGAGCCACTGATGTATTTACCTACATCCCGAGCTTCTCCATCTGCCTAAAACGAAGACACCTTCAAAACAAATTTCCCACAAACTGGGAAAGTTCCACTCGAGCCAGAGACGCGCGGCTCGCCGGGAAGGAAAAGCCAACCACAGGGTGCTCGCCTGGGTTTCTATTTAAATCCCTTTATGGCAGGTTTCTTAATTTAAGCGCGACACCGACGCCTCACCGCAGCTGCCGGAGGCTCGGAGCGCCGCCGGGAGCGGAGGACGAGCCTCGGGCCGCTTTGTTTGCCCGGGAGGCGCCGGGCG